>CM042535.1:37723300-37833300 GCA_023630585.1 Cranoglanis bouderius | reverse complement strand
ATGGGGGGTTTTGATCTCGCATTTCATTTTAAATGTACGCTGCCATTCAGCGTCTGGAGGACAAAATTACACAAAAAGCGAAAATTAGGACATTTTATCCCAAACATTCACTCAGTTTTACAATGAATACTTAATCATTAATCGTTTTTAGTGTTAAATTAAAGATCTTTATGTGTGGTACTTCAGAGTCTTCTTTTCCTTTCGGCTGTTCCCTTCAGGGGTCGCCACAGCGAATCATCTGCCTCCATCTAGCCCTATCCCCTGCATCCTCTTCTCTCAGACCGACTACCTTCATGTCCTCCTTCACCACATCCATAAACCTCCTCTTTGGTCTTCCTCTCGGCCTCCTGCCTGGCAGCTCTAACCTCAGCATCCTTTTACCGATATATTCACTCTCCCTCCTCTGAACATGTCCAAACCATCTCAACCTGGCCTCTCTAACTTTGTCTCCAAAACATCTCACATGTGCTGTCCCCCTGATGTACTCGTTCCTGATCCTATCCATCCTCGTCATTCCCAAAGAGAACCTCAACATCTTCAGCTCTGCTACCTCTAACTCTTCCTCCTGTCTTTTTCCTCAGTGCAACTGTCTCCAAACCATACAACATCGCTGGTCTCACTACTGTCCTGTACACCTTTCCTTTCATTCTTGCTGGTACTCTTTTATCACACAACAGACCTGACACTTTTCTCCACCCATTCCAACCTGCCTGCACACGCTTCTTCACCTCTTTTCCACACTCCCCGTTGCTCTGGACTGTTGACCCTAAGTACTTAAAATCCTGCACCTTCTTTATCTCCTCTCCCTGTAACCTCACTGTTCCACTTGGATCCCTCTCATTCACACACATGTATTCTGTCTTGCTGCGACTAACCTTCATTCCTCTTCTCTCCAGAGCAAACCTCCACCTCTCTAGAGTTTCCTCCACCTGCTCCCTGCTCTCACTACAGATCACAACGTGATCCGCAAACATCGTAGTCCATGGAGATTCCTGTCCGACCTCATCTGTCAGCCTGTCCATCACCACCGCAAACAAGAAGGGGCTCAGAGCCGATCCTTGATGCGGTCCCACCTTCACCATGAACTCCTCTGCCACACCTACCGCACACCTTACCACTGTCCTACTGCTCTCATACATATCCTGCACCACTCTAACATACTTCTCTGCCACTCCAGACCTCCTCATAGAATATGTGTGGTACTTCAGAGTAAACAAATTTATCACACAGTTCATAAGCATGTATTTAGAAAATTAAAGGTGCAGTTTGTAATTTTGAAGTTTTCCTTAAACTAAATGTAAAATAACATCATAAATATATATATATTGTCACTGTATTTTATTATGAATTAATGAATCCGGATCGTTTCTTTGTTTTGTGCTTCTTTTAATTTTTCCAACCTGGAATTTACCCCTAGACTCGTTTAACTCCGCCCCCTTTTCCCTAACAACTCAGGACGTATAAATTCTTTAATTCTCTCTCTCTCTCAAAAAAAATAAAAAAAATACTAATTCCACTAAATGATAAAAACAGTAATAAGAAGTGAACCTCTTATCCAACCCCGAGATCCTGTTATACTGGAACTTTCTCCAAAGTGACTGAAGTTTCTAACAGGAATTATGACAATACGGCACCAACCAAAAAAAAAAAAATGACCAACAACCAACAAAAATCATTAAACGAATCACAAATATTTCGATATAAACACGTTTCAGGTTGGACTTTTCCCTTTTCCCTTTTCCCCCATTAACATCATCATCTGCGTCCACACCTTCTGATAAGCTTCTGCCGTAAATCACCACGGAAGTGAGACGAAGCGAGACAAACTTGCTCGCGAGCCGACCTTTAAAAACGCTAACATCCTCTCTGAGTAGACACGCTTCAGCGGCGACCATGAAAAGCTTTTATGCGTGTCGGCACCTGTGACAGACGTGAGAGAGAGATAGAGAGAGAGAGAGACGGTGACAGGACAAATTCATCCGTCTGCACCATCTAGGTCATCGCTTTGCTAGAAAAATGTAATACATCTTCATTTTGCCTGCTTCCGTCCCGCGGTGAAAGGCTGCCTCGCTCGGTTTGTCAATGAGTCTGACACTCGCGATGCTTAGAAGGTCACTCTGAATCGACTTTCAAAGAGTGACAGGAAGTGCGTGTACGGTGTACGGGTTTGTACTCGTCTTTATATGGGCAGAGGCGTGGCTGGGGGAGGGGTTTCGGGTTGAAATGCTTAACCGTAGAATGTTTAACATAAACATACAGCACAAATGAATATAAGTATACACGTCTCGCGTAACAATGATTTGCGCCATGATCGCGCTATAACGATGTACGTTAAAGGTCAACGAGGTCATCGTTACAATTCCTCCGTATTTAACCGACTTTATTACTCGTCACGCCGTACGAAAAGCTGTACGAGTTTACGCTTTGAGGTTTCTCGGGTTGTTGTTGTTGTTTTATTAACTTGTAAGGCTGTTCAACGTAAAGTAAGTTACGAAGTTCGAACTTTCCGCAATACAGAATGGAGGAATAAAATCAGTGTGCTGTTATGTAACGCTGACTCTGCTTCGTTACCATGGAGATCCTCTAACGATGAAAGAAGACGAAGATGCCTTCAGGTAATAAGGTTATATTTTCCCCGTAGTTAGCATGTTTTGTTTACGTTTCGCCATCACCGTTACCGTATTCGCAGCTGCCGCATGACTTCGGCGTCCTCCTACCGGTGGATTTTAGACAAACGTCCGAGATTTTAATCAGAAATCCGTCGTCGGCCATATTCTTTTACGACTTTTGCGATTTTTTAAATTTTTTTTGCGGCAAAATCAGGCGGAAAATCCTACAGTGTAATAAAGCCGTCTTTAAGGAACGGTCGGCGGTTGTGACTGGGCAGATTCTATGAAGAATTTACTTCCTGAGCTTTATCAGGACCAAATGGAAACTGGGGACCTCCTGCGACATCGTTTCAACATGGCGGCGCCCATCGTACAAAGTAACAAATGCTAGCTCACGTTGCTATGCAAACAGCTGTCATGTTAACAACAGCGAGCTAGCAAGTGAGGTAGTTGTTCTAGTCGCTGTGTCTTGAACATAGTCTACACAGAAAAATGGATTTGATCACTTAGCTCAAAGAGGGTTGAACTGTTGTAGCAAATTAACTAGCTAGCTAGTTATGCTAGCAGAGTGTAAGCTAGCTAGAGTCTCTGCTGCAATAGTTATTACCACACTCACACTGGGAGCTAAGTGCTCAAATCCGTTTTTTGTTGTTGTTGTTGTTTTTTTTTTATTTTTAATTTTTTTTTTTACAAAAGCAGACCTTCTAGACACTGTATACAGTTAGCATTACTAGCTAGCTAACACCTTGCTAGCACAACTAGCTAGCTTGTTATGTTAACTCTTTACTGTGTCTTGAATATAGTTTACATTTAAAAAAAAGAAAAAAGTAAGCACTATTTGAGCACTTAGCTTACAGTGTGAGCGTGGTCAGAACTTGTGCTATTCACTAGCTAGCTAACACCCTGCTAGCACAGCACACATGCTAATATGTGGTTAGCTAGATCTATGGGAGTGTTGCTAACGAATTACTAAACCTCGAGCTAGGTGAAGGGAAATGTATTTAGGAACATGATGCTAGTTTTAGGTGTGTGTGTGTGTGTGTGTGTGTGTGTGTGTGTGTGTGTGTTTTCCTCTGTATCTTCTCCGTTAAGAGCCTCAGCAGTCTGTTCACTCCATTACCTCCGAATCCGAGAACCGAGCAAAGAAGGAAATAAATTGAATTTTATGAGCATGATAAATGCTTTTTATTGCTTTCCTTGTTAGCCGCCATCGTTCAAGCGCCGGACGCGTGCGCTCGACACCTGCAGCCTAGCATGCATGCTAATTCGTGTGATTTATATTCTTATATTAGTGCGATTTACATTAATATAATATCAGCAATGGAAATGGCCTGTTAAGGAGTTTTATTCAGCAACGCAGCGTGATTAGATATGGCTGATGCCAAATTAGCTACGTGGGAATTTATCAGGATAATCAAATTCAATCATAATTACCATCATTACCTTTCATAGGAGTGTCGAATTCTCAAACCTGATTGGTCAGAATTTCCTGTAATAGCAACAGTGCGGGTTTATAGAGTATTAACGCTCTCGTTCTAACACGTTATCGTTTCTATAGTAACCAAGTGTCTAATCGTTGATGTTAATTTCACGTTCATGGAAGGAGTCTCCGGTGTCAGCGCTGTGTAACAGTCAGAGGCAAAGCTGTCTATTATTACACGGTGTATGAGCGTGAGAAGAAAAAAAAGGTCACAGAGAGAAACACATGTGGAGGAGCGACAGCTGCTGATGCTGCGCCGCTGAGACTCGGGGGAAAAACCTCCAGGAGATCTCCCACAGGCCCGGGATGAGTTACGCCAGCTCACTACTGACAGCTCCAGAGTCGTTCCTCTTTTTTTTTTCCCGAAAGGCCGCAGGTGTAGAGAGATACTGATGCTCCCTGAGGACGAGTTAGAGGAGAAAATGTGGCGTGTGAGAAACGTGGATGAGGTTTACTGAGTGGAAACCTCCAGAGAGGAACGTCATGTCCCTGTGTCTGACAAAGAGAAAGAGAGAGAGAGAGAGAGAGAGAGAGAGAGACTTCAGGAGTGAAAGAGAGAGAGAGATTGAGAGAGAGAGAGAGACTTGAGGAGTGAAAGAGACAGACAGAGAGAGAGAGAGAGAGAGAGAAACACAAATAAGAGAAAAAGAGAAAGACAAAAAGGAGAGAGAGAGAGACAGATAGAGAGAGAGACATAAATGAGAGAAAGACAAAAGGAAGAGAGGGAGACGGACAGAGAGAGGGGCTTGAGGAGTGAACGAGGCAGAGAGAGACAAAAATGGGAGGACAAAAATGAGAGAGAGAGAGACAGAGAGAGAGATACATGAGGAGAGAGGGACAGAGAGAGTGAGACATAAATGGGAGAAAGACAAAAAGGAGAGAGAGAGAGACAGACAGAGAGAGAGACATAAATGAGAGAAAGACAAAAGGAAGAGAGGGATACGGACAGAGAGAGGGGCTTGAGGAGTGAGCGAGGCAGAGAGAGACAAAAATGGGAGAAGGACAAAAATGAGAGAGAGAGAGAGAGAGAGACAGAGAGAGAGATACATGAGGAGAGAGGGACAGAGAGAGTGAGACATAAATGGGAGAAAGACAAAAAGGAGAGATAGAGACATACAGAGAGAGAGAGAGAGAGAATATTTAATAAAGGGTCTGTAGAGAGAGAGAGAGAGAGAGAGAGAGAGAGAGAGAATAGTTAATAAAGGGTCTGTAGAGAGAGAGAGAGGATGATGGACAGACAGATGAGAGCGAGGGATAAGTGATGTAAAGTGAAGGATGAGTGGGAGGTGGATGAAGGAGACACAGACTCACAGCAGGATTCTGTACTATATTCTGCACTCGCGGCCACCATATTCACTACTGACCTGGAAGTGAGGGCGAGAGAGAGAGAGTGGGAGGGGGCGGGAGAGAGAGAGAGAGAGAGAGAGAGAGAGAGAGAGAGAGAGAGAGAGAGGAAGTGCTGTGGGTTATTATGGCTCGGTGAGTGATGGACAGCGAGGAGAACGGCTTTGTATAATTCAGGCTTCATGCTGTTTTTTGCTCCGTGTTTCACTGCCAGCGATTCGCACCTCACCGTCCACTGTCTGTCCCTCACACGCATCACTTCCTGCCTCACACTACACTTCAACAACCAAACCTTGGTGGGCGGGGCTTAAGTGGTATAGAATAATAAGAAATTGTCAAATCAACTCTTTTTTTTATAAACAGTATTTCCTCTCAGAACATGTGCAGCGAAATTAATGGCACCCCAAAGTGATATTTCAGTTAAAACATGCCTTCGTACATTTCCTGTTTCCCTGGGATACTGGTTAGAGTATATAAATACTCTAACCTTAAAATAAAATGCTCTTACATTATAGATTAAGTTTCTGAATAAAGTTTTGTGCGTAAATAAACCTATAGAGCTTCCTTATGTGTTTAGCCTCAACATGTCACTCATCACATTCTCATTCCTGTCATTCATCTTATTCCTGTAAAGGTGTGAAGGTCAAAGTATCGTGAATGAGGAAGTCCTATAGGAAGTAGCTATAACGTCATGCAGACGATTTTCCCCATGAAACATTCTACCAGACGTTTAAAACAAGAGAAGATAAAAGAAAATGGGATTTCTAAATAAACTCCCGGAGGAAACAGTCGATGCTTTTATCCGCTTAAAGTCTATTTTTAAAAACATCCCGGCGCCGAACCGAGCTGACCCCTGGCCCCGTCTCTGCGGTGTGTTACGGCGTTTAATGCTGTCCTGTTTGTAAGTGCGAAGCCGTAAAGTGATAGTGTGATATATCAAAAAGAGAATTGTTCACACCGTTCCAGCCACAGTGTTCGCCCCATCACAGCACCTTTCACACTTACACACATCTGAGAGTCTCCGTAATGGACGGCTCTGGCTATTAAAGCCTCCAGGAGCGGATGATACGCTGGAACAGGCGGTCTAATAGTGTGTGTTATTGCTGTTTACTCGACTGAGCGATGGCTTCTGCCAGGACATTCACACACACACACACACACACACACACACACACACACACACAAACACCTTTGAATGGCTCCTCCTTTGGGAAAATTTCTCTTTAGGAAACTAAGATTCTGACAGGTTCATTGTTCAAAACACACACACACACACACACATACACACACACACACACACACACACACACACACACACACACACACAAAATTATTACCTGTTTATCACCAGTCTAGGTGTTATGAAAACTCGGAACAATCAAAACGTTTCCACTCTAATTCTCACACACGTGTGTTGATAACGTGCTGCTTAAACACGCATGCAGAGGGTTCCAAGGTTAAACGTTGCAAAACCAGGCCTGTAATTTGGAAAAATTAGAAGCCTGTCATTCAGACTGACCACAAAATACCGTTTTAGGACACACTCTGTCTCTGACGTACCGTTAAAGCCGTTATTCGGACGTTGCCTCTAAGGCACGTACCAAACAACTCCAAAAACTTTCGCGTTCACTTTCATGTTTTCACTTTAAATACGCAGAACACGTCCTCACAATTTCATAAAGTGTTCTCATTTAGTAGTTTCCCCAACTTTTATACACACACAAAATGGTCTCCCATTCACAGAAATGTTCTCACTTTCACACAGAATGTAAAAAAAAACACTTTTAGAAAATTTATAGAAAATGGTCTCACGTGCAGACAAAATGCTCTCATTTTTGCAAAAATGCGTTCACATTCAATAATTTACCTCTCGCTTTCATACGAATGCTCTCACATTCGCACAAAATGCTTTCACATTCATTCAAAATGCGTTCACATTCAATAATTTCCCTCTCGCTTTCATACGAATGCTCTCACATTCGCACAAAATGCTTTCACATTCATTCAAAATGCGTTCACATTCAATAATTTACCTCTCGCTTTCATACGAATGCTCTCACATTCGCACAAAATGCTTTCACATTCATTCAAAATGCGTTCACATTCAATAATTTACCTCTCGCTTTCATACGAATGCTCTCACATTCGCACAAAATGCTTTCACATTCATTCAAAATGCGTTCACATTCAATAATTTACCTCTCGCTTTCATACGAATGCTCTCACATTCGCACAAAATGCTTTCACATTCATTCAAAATGCGTTCACATTCAATAATTTACCTCTCGCTTTCATACGAATGCTCTCACATTCGCACAAAATGCTTTCACATTCATTCAAAATGCGTTCACATTCAATAATTTACCTCTCGCTTTCATACGAATGCTCTCACATTCGCACAAAATGCTTTCACATTCATTCAAAATGCGTTCACATTCAATAATTTCCCTCTCGCTTTCATACGAATGCTCTCACATTCGCACAAAATGCTTTCACATTCATTCAAAATGCGTTCACATTCAATAATTTCCCTCTCGCTTTCATACGAATGCTCTCACATTCGCACAAAATGCTTTCACATTCATTCAAAATGCGTTCACATTCAATAATTTACCTCTCGCTTTCATACGAATGCTCTCATATTTGCACAAAATACTCTGACTTTCACATAAAATTCCTGGACAGTTAATAGTTTACCTCTTGCATTCACATAATGCTCTCACATGAACATAAAATGCTCTCTCTTTTTTTTTTTAAATGTGGAAAACCACATTTACTGACAATGCTCTTGCAATCCCACAATGCCCTCACGTTCAGGAATTTACCTCTCACTTTCACACACCACGCTCTGATTTGTCAGCTTTAGTCTGCGAGAGAGAGAGAGAGAGAGATAGAGAGATAGAGAGAGAGAGAGCTGTGTAAATGCGAGAGTATAGCGTGTGAGAGATAATGTGGCGAATGCACAATACGAATGAGAAAATGCGAGAAATCTCGTAGTTTTGCGTTTTGGCGACTCGACACGCACACTATTTCCTACACGAGGATGTTTCGCTACTTAATCAACAGACATTCATTCACCAGGATGTTTATCGTGACTCATATGACAGCTTGCGAGAGCAGATTATTCGAACGCGAGAGGATTATTTCACGTTTTCCATGATTTCATCGATGTAAGAGGTAAAGGTTTAAACTACTGCATATCTTTCATTTTCACTCGGTCTTATACAGAATCCCCCCCCCCCCACACACACACACACACTTTCACCACAACTCTTACTGTACAATGAGTGTCTTGGACTCAAAAAAAAGCTGCCGAAAGTTTGATTGACAGCTCTGGAGTTCATGTCTCCTTTAGTTAACCATGGCAACCAGAGAGCGGAGTGTGGAGCGCATGGAACATCTGTGAAGTCAAGGGATGTATGAGAGAGCACCAACGACACACACACACACACACACACACACACACACACACACACACACACACACACACACACAGAAAGGTGTTCCAGGCAGCTTTAGAAAGCATTCCTGCAATTTACACATCATTGCACTTGTTCCTGTCACTTCATGTTTCTTTAATAATTCCATTACAGGATGAACACGGTGTAATTTCCAACAGCGTTACTTATCACCCCACCTTATATTTAAACACACACACACACACACACACACACACACACACACACACACACACACACACACACACACACACACACACAGAGTCATATTCCTGCCTGCCAAGGTGCTACGAATCCTCTGAAGGATCTAAACATTTTCAGCTCTAATTACCGCACACTGTGTAATAATGAAAAGTTTCACAGTCACTGCTGTTTTGGCTGCTTGTCTTCATGTTCGCCGAGCTGCAGCTGTACGGTCGTCCACTAGGGGGCAGTGTGGAATAACGGGACAGCTTTCCAGATTTCTCTCAATTCCCTCGCTTTGTTGTGATTACTCAGCCGAGGGTAAAACACAGCAGAAGTGCGAGAAGTTCAGAAATCAACATCAGCGTCTATCTCCGTCCCTAATGAGGGCTTAATATTCCCAGAACTAGCCGTGTTAGCATTCCAAACACACCTCTGGTTATCAACAAGGACAAAAACATAGATTATACGCATTTATAAGCTCGTTGCTGATGAAGAACTTTGGAAACTTTCTCAAGTTGTTAGTTTTCTGCCAATGAGTTAGCACTGATAGCGATACGTAACAATCTTAAATGATGGGCAAGGAGGAGGCGGGAACCGGCTGAACATAAACATAATGTTTAATCATAAACAAGACATAAAACACAACAGACCAACGTAGGTCAGTGGAAGAGAGATATAATACCCGAGACAGATGAATAAGGTGACGGAGACGTTCAATAACTGACAAAATATTTTCAACGTTTCCTTCATCTATTAAACATGCCAGTGTGACTCAGAGCTACTCCAGATGTCCTCAAACCGTCGAGCTGTAAATCATTCCTAACCGCCTGAGTGACTGAACTTTACCGCCGCTAATCCAGATGAGACCATGACCTCAGTGTGAATCACTGTGATTTTGTAGCCGAGCTAACGCTAAGCTTGACTATACAGGATATTGATCCTGTTGTGAATCTCTCATCTTTGTTAGTATCGTAAAGCTCACTGTAACTGACAAAGAAGACATTGTGGTGAGATATACTAATGCTAACGCTAACCAGCCATGGCCCTGACCTCATTGTGAATCACTGATCTTGGTGCTAACGCTAACCACGACCATTAACTTGTTGAGTATCAATTGCGAACTTTTTTGGAATGCTAACGCTAACCGTGTAAACAGGTCTACGACCTACTTACGAGATGATGTCAGGCTACTGCTAATGCTAACCAGCTAGCCCTCACTGTAGTTTTGTCAGGATGCAAATTCTAACCTGAATCATTCTAATCAGTTGGGACTATGACCTAATTTTTTAACACTCATGCTAATGTTTAACCTAACTAGCTGGGATCTTGACTTCACTGTCAGTTGAGTTGCTGGCATGCTAACAGTGACCCTAACTAGCGGGGTTCATTGCATCACTCTGAATCAGACATGCAGGCTGATGCTAACAGCACCCCTACCTGATTTTACATGGCTCGCTAATGCTAATATGATGTCACTGCATTATGGGTAGACACCTGGTAGTGTTCAACACTGTAAGGAACCACATGTTAGCTCTGTGTAAATTTCTATAAGGTTCCAGGTCAGTCAGGGACAGCTTTAAATGATCTGCGCTGTTGTATAAAGTGTAACTAATAAGGTAGCCAAGATGTAAAGTATGAATATCTGACCAAAACTGCGGCAAAATATAGATACGTTCAAAAGAACTTCCTCCAAAAGCTTAAGTTGTCATCGCTTCCTGTGGGACTCAGATGATTTTGAGCAGCTTACAGTCACTCTTGCTTGGTTTTGCTGAAAATGCATTAGGACTGCAAGGAAAACTCCAGAAGACTTTTGTCGCTGAGAATATATGAAAGAGATTTGTAACATAAAATGACATAAATCCTCAGGAACGAAATCGCCAGAGGAAGACCGGTTCAGAAAGAGGATTGCAGCAGAGAAAGTGGTGAGATAGCAAAACTGTGAGCTGTGTGTGAGTTAGCATGTTTCAAAATGGAGATATTCATTTTTAATCTTGTTAGCTTGGTCAGCTTCTGCATGATTCATTAAAACTAATCACTTAAAAGAAACTAAATTCTTCATCCATAACCTTGTTATGCAGGGAATCTCTGTCTCTCCCACAACCAATCACATTTTAAACCCCTCCCCCACACCCTGTTAGGTTTCATTTGCCCCTCCCACACACCCAGTCACGTTCCACCTGCCCCTCCCCCACACCATATTATGTTTCATTTGCCCCTCCCCCCCACCCAGTCACGTTTCATTTGCCCCCCGCCACACCCTGTTATGTTTCATTTGCCCCTCCCACACACCCAGTCACGTTCCACCTGCCCCTCCCCCACACCATTTTATGTTTCATTTGCCACTCCCCTACACCCAGTCACATTTCACTTGCCCCCCACACACCCTGTTATGTTTCATTTGCCCCTCCACATACCCAGTCACATTTCACCTGCCCCTCCCCCACATCCACTAATGTTTCACCTGTCCCACCTCCACATCCTGTTATGATTCATTTGCCACTCCCCCACATCCACTTATGTTTCAGCTGCCCCTCCCCCACACCCTGTTATGATTCATTTGCCCCTCCCACACACCCAGTCACATTTTACTTGCCCCTCCCCCACACCCTGTTATGATTCATTTGCCCTTCTCCCACACCCACTCATGTTTCACCTGCCCCTCCCCCACACTCTGTTATATTTCATTTGCTCCTCCCACACACCCAGTCACGTTTGGTGAGTTAGAATGTAAGAATTGTTATTTTGTAGTAGCTATTGTATTTTCATCTACAATACAGTTGACTCGATTTGTATTATCAATATTACCCAGAGTGCTGACTTTAAATAAATTATACATAGTATGTTATGGAATAGGGTGTGATAACATTTATTAGAAGGTCCTAAAATCTGCCAGCTATGGCTGACCAGCAGAAACTTACCCCCATTATGAAGCATAGTTATAAACAGAGCAAACGTTGATTTTATGACAGCTAGTAAAGTTTTGTTTAAAAAAAAAAAATCACATTTCACTTTCCTCTCCATCATTCTTTGTCTCTGTTTCTGTCCCAGAGGAGTGACATTATTTTGACGCAAACTTACAGACCCTCAGTTGCTCATAATGAGCTGAAAAATTACAGCAAGGGAAGCAACACGCTCATCGTGTGCCAAACAAACTGCAATTGACAGGGGGGAAAGGCGGCTAATTAATATTGACAGTGAGGCTGTCAGTCAAAAAAGGTCATTTCATAGTTTCTAAAGACCTATTTTAATGAGAATTCTGAATTGTTCATGTAAAGAGTTGCATGGAAATGTTACTAAAACTAATAATTGAAAAAAGATTTCTAATTGTCTGGAAGTTGTCATATGGGCAAATTAAAGATGAGGACAGATTTATCAGACTGGCAGATGATGCAGCCAGAATGTGGTCCAGTCATCTTATTATTTCTCTTTAGAATATCTAAGCTGTCATTAGCTGATAGATTTATGGCGCAGGAGTTTGTGGGGCACAGGAGCATGGGGTAGGAATCAAGATGGGGTGTGGGAATGGAGCAGGGATGATGATGGGGCACATGGAGATGGGGTAAGTTTGAAGATGGGGCTGCAGGGATGGAGAAAGAGATGGGGCACGTGCACAAGAGGTAGGAATAAAAATAGGTTACAGGAATGGAGAATGGGATGGGGCACATGGGCAGGAGATAAAGATGGGGTTGCAGGAATGGAGTTAGGAAAAAGATGGGGCACATGGGGATCAGGTGGGGATTAAGATGGGCCTATTTAGCGATGGGGTAGGAATGAAGATTGGCCCTGTGGAGAATGGGATGTGGAAGGAGGTGGGGTAGGAATGAAGATTACGAAGGAGACAAGAGCATGGGGTGGAGATTAAGATGGGCCTTTCAGGGATGGTGTTAAGAATAAAGATTGGGCCTGTTGGGGATGGGATGGCAAAGGTGACCGGCACAGGGGCATGGGGTAGGAATGAAGATTGCGTTGCTGGATATGGTGAGGATGGAAGTGGGGCACATGGGGAAGGGGTAAAAATGAAGATGGGGCTGAAGGGATAGGGAGTGGAGCTGGGGCACATGGCGAATGGGGTTGAAATGAAGATGGGGCTGTAGGGATAGGGATGGAGATGGGGCACATGGGGATGGGGTAGAAATGACAATGGGGCTGTAGGCATGGTGAAGGAGATGGGGCACATGGGGATGAAGATGGGGCTGTAGGGATAGGGATGGAGATGGGGCACATGGGGATGGGGTAGAAATGAAGATGCGGCTGTAGGGATAGGGATGGAGAAGGGGGCACATGGGGATAGGGTAGAAATGAAGATGGGGCTGTAGGGATAGGGATGGAGATGGGGCACATGGGGATGGGGTAGAAATGAAAATGGGGCTGTAGGGATAGGGATGGAGATGGGGCACATGGGGATGGGGTAGAAATGAAAATGGGGCTGTAGGCATGGTGAAGGAGACAAGGCACAGGGGCATGGAGTGCAGAGTAAGATAGGCCTTTCAGGGATGGTGGAAATAATAAATATTAGGCCTGTTGGGAATGGGATGGGGAAGGTGATAGGGCACAGAGGCATGGGGTTAGCTGGATAGCAACACAACAGCACAGAAGTGGGGGACATAAGCATGGGGTAGTAATGAAGATGAGGCTCTAGGGATGGGATAGGGATGGAGATGGGGCAGTGGGGATGGTATAGGGATGGAGATGGGGCTGCAGGGATGGGATAGGGATGGAGATGGGGCAGTGGGGATGGGACAGGGATGGAGATGGGGCAGTGGGGATGGTATAGGGATGGAGATGGGGATGCAGGGATGGGATAGGGATGGAGTGGGGCAGTGGGGATGGGATAGGGATGGAGATGGGGCAGTGGGGATGGGATAGGGATGGAGATGGGACAGTGGGGATGGGATAGGGATGGAGATGGGGCAGTGGGGATGGGATAGGGATGGAGTGGGGCAGTGGGGATGGGATAGGGATGGAGATGGGGCTGCAGGGATGGGATAGGGATGGAGATGGGGCAGCGGGGGATGGGATAGGGATGGAGATGGGGCTGCAGGGATGGGATAGGGATGGAGTGGGGCAGTGGGGATGGGATAGGGATGGAGTGGGGCAGTGGGGATGGGATAGGGATGGAGATGGGGCAGTGGGGATGGGATAGGGATGGAGTGGGGCTGCAGGGATGGGATAGGGATGGAGATGGGGCAGTGGGGATGGGGACTTTTTAGTGAGCGAATGTAAGGAGTTTGATATGCTGATGATATGCTGATTCTGAGATATTTAAATGTCAATATTTCAATATTTTGCTGCTATGAATTCTTCTGCAATTTTCAGAGATGAAACTTACATTAGAAAATGTCATTATTTAAAGCACTTTATATATATATATATATATATATATATATATATATATATATATATATATATATATATATATATATATATATATATATATATATATATATATATATATATATATATATCTCCACCTGAGAACTTTTACTGAAGAATATCTTCATGCTGCATTTTATCACTGCATTGTCCACAGCGTGATGTTTTCCACTGCCTCCGGAGTAACGGAAAAAAAAATCAATAAGGCATCACAGAGGCCGTGTTTGTGAGTTTTCCCACGTTCACTCGCTGCGTTATCTTATCTGAACCCATTACCTCACACCAATAAAGACGGAGCGATAGACGCGGCCTAAGTTTAAAGGTAAGTCAAGCTGATGGTAAGAAATCTGGAGAAATTCCAGCACTGGAGCTGTCGGGTTTTCAGTGAGGGGAAAGTTATCTGTGCTACGTTTAAATATTATAATTAACATAAAACAATCTGAAACGGATTAAGATCTTAAGGAAGCATCTACATAGAGTGAGGAAATAACAATCCTGAGCACTAACATTCTGGCACACACACACACACACACACATACACACACACACACACACACATGCCTTATCTGTAGTGAGCATATTCTCTGTGATTCAGAAAACTCCCCATGGTCTCACATCTCTGTGTCATATTGCTTGCGGCGTTGTGGATTATTAGTGCTATATATTCTCTCTCTCTCTCTCTCTCTCTCTCTCTCTCTCTCTCTCTCGCTCTCTCAAGGACTTTTTTCGTCTCTGCAGCTGGTGAATTGTCACAGCAGAGCCACTACAGATTATGACAACCTGTATTGTCATCATTGTGTGTGTGTGTGTGTGTGTGTGTGTGTGTGTGTGTGTGTGTGTGTGTGTGTGTTTGTCCTTGTTTCATAAAAATACAGCAAGGACACACACACAAACACACACGCAAACACTTTATGAGTCCCAGTGTGTGAAGTCACATCGTTAAGAGGCACCACATTATGAATTAAACATGGGGATCTCATTCAATAAGATACATCGGCAACATACAGATGCAAGTGCGCACACACACACACACACACACACACACACACACACACACACACACACACACACACACCTCTACAGTATAAGCACTTGAAATTCTCCTTATCGTGAGGACATTCAAAAGATGGCAGGAGAAGGTTTATTCCGTCTACGTGACAGCAAAAAATGCACACAGTTTAATTTAGCGTGGCCATGAGATACTCAATCAATACACACATGACGTTCTGTCTTTGTGCTCGATTTGCTATGGACGTGACTTTTCTTTATATTTTTGCGTATAATTTAATGCAGATCATGTTTTTCTCATACTCATAAACCCCACCTGCTTAAACCGAGCTAGAATATGGTCACCTTGTCAATCAAATCTGGCAGGTTTTCATTAAAGAAGAGCCACAGATACTTTATTGTCCTTCAAACAGGGCGGGTTTATTAGGTCTCTATAGTAACGACTTACCCGTAGCGTACGCTCCACATACGACATCTAAGACAAATAATAAGCGTGTGTTGATATTTAATGTAAAAAAAAACAAAAAACAAAAAAAAGAAGTAATAAATCATGTCATCATTGATTTAACATTGATGGAAGGAGTCTCCAGTGTCAGCTGGAAAGAGGTAGGTAAGTTTTCCGACATCTTCAGGACAGAGGAGTTTACGCTTCTTGGTAACGTGACAAGCTGTGTTTGTTTTCTTTTATTAACTTCAAGAGAAAGAAAGAAAGAGTGAGTGTTTATGGTAGCTGCTATAACGTAAGCGAGAACTTGTTTCGCAGATATTCCACGATATCAAATGTAATTATAAACAGATAAAAAAAAAAAATAATGCTGTTTCATTTGTTCACGGCATGAAAAGATCTCGTATCTGCTCTTTGCCTGCTTTGCGTTATCACGAGTACACCAGTTTCACACTTTAAATAACAGCGAGCAGATGACACACAGCGCTGTTGCGTAACACAGCGCTGTTGCGTAGCTTGAAGTGCTTTATGAAAGACTAGTATTGTTTCCAGTCCAAAAAAAAAAAGCACAAGGAGTTTTATTTGTTTTGGTTTTTTTTCCCGATTGCTCCACAAACCTTCCAATACGGGATGACTTCAGTTGTCGTTATTGGGCCATGTGCGTCTGCGTAAAAAGGACCTGAGGGAAAGCAGGCGTGCCATAAATCAGGTGGCTGCTAACAAAGGACTAATTCATGATCCATCCTGATGAAGCGCTTCATCTGTTCGGTGTTTAGATTCAACACAGTGCAGTTAATACGCACTGATACACTGGTGTGTGTTCAATATGTTCTCTCCATGTGGAGAACCGGATGGATCAGAATGCTGAGTGTGTGAATGTGCAGGTTTCACCCTGGTGAAGCATGGATCCAATCAAAGGTGTTAGACCCCCCCCTCCCCAACACACACACACACACACACACACACACACACACACACACACACACACACTTGCCTGTAATATACAGAAGTGAAAATATTGGTTTTGTGCTTCACACACACACACACACACACACACACACGTCATCATGTTATGCCCTGAAATTGCCCAAAAACCCATGGCATCACATGAACAATATGTAATCGCATACGAACAATAATTATTCATGTGAGAAAATCATATCTGAAAAAAAAAAAAAAAATGAAACCATACATGTTTAAAAATCATATGTGGAAATAAATTAATTGTGTGTAAAAAATCATGTGTGGAAATACATGAATCGTAAAAAATCACGTGGAAATAAATTAATCATAAAAAAAAAACCGTGGAAATAAACAAATTGTGTGTAAAAAAATCACGTGTGGAAATACATGAATCATAAAAAAATCACATGGAAATAAATGAATCGTAAAAAAATCACGTGTGGAAATAAATGAATCGTAAAAAATCACGTGGAAATGAATTGCGTGTAAAAAATCATGTGCGGAAATACATGAATCGTAAAAAATCACGTGGAAATAAATGAATTATAAAAAATCACATGGAAATAAATGAATCGTAAAAAAACACGTGGAAATAAACGTATTGTGGGGAAAAAATCACGTGGAAATACATGAATCGTAAAAAATCACGTGGAAATACATGAATCATAAAAAATCACATGGAAATAAATGAATCGTAAAAAAAATCACGTGTAGAAATAAATGAATTGTGTGTAAAAAATCATGTGTGGAAATAAATGAATCGTAAAAAATCACGTGGAAATAAGTGAAGCGTAAAAAATCACGTGGAAATAAATGAATCGTAAAAAAAATCACGTGTAGAAATAAATGAATTGTGTGTAAAAAATCATGTGTGGAAATAAATGAATCGTAAAAAATCACGTGGAAATAAATGAATTGTGTGTAAAAAATCATGTGCGGAAATACATGAATCGTAAAAAATCACGTGGAAATAAATGAATCGGAAAAAAACACGCGGAAATAAACGAATTGTGTGTAAAAAATCACATGTGGAAATACATGAATCGTAAAAAATCACATGTGGAAATACATGAATCGTAAAAAATCATGTGGAAATAGATGAATTGTAAAAAAATCATGTGGAAATACATGAATCGTAAAAAATCACGTGGAAATAAATTAAACGTAAAAAAACACGTGGAAATAAATGAATCGTAAAAAAAAATCACGTGTGGAAATAAATGAATCGTAAAAAATCACGTGGAAATACATGAATTGTAAAAAAATCACGTGGAAATACATGAATCGTAAAAAATCACGTGGAAATAAATGAATCGTAAAAAATCACGTGGAAATAAATGAATCGTAAAAAAAATCACGTGTGGAAATAAATGAATCGTAAAAAATCACGTGGAAATAAACGAATCGTAAAAAATCACGTGGAAATAAGTGAAGCGTAAAAAATCACGTGGAAATAAATGAATCGAAAAAAAACACGTGGAAATAAACGAATCGTAAAAAATCACATGTGGAAATAAATGAATCGTAAAAAATCACGTGTGGAAATAAATGAATCGTAAAAAATCACGTGTGGAAATACATGAATTGTAAAAAAATCACGTGGAAATACATGAATCGTAAAAAATCACGTGGAAATAAATGAATCGTAAAAAATCACGTGGAAATAAATTAATCGTAAAAAAAATCATGTGGAAATAAATGAATCGAAAATGTGAAAATAAATGAATTTATAGTTTTACACAACACTCTCATCTCTCACTATATGGTTTAAGTTAGGGAATGTTAATGTTAGAAATTGTTCAATTTTAACCTGTTACTTAATATACTGTTCAAAAACAAGTTCCAGTAATTTAACTAATTAACAGATTGTAAGATACATTTAAAAAATAAATAATAATAAAAATCACGCCCGTGCTTCTTATAAGAGATTAGCATTAGAACAAGGACTGGCAATAACATTTTAACACTAACTCATTCTGTGTGTAGTCCTGAGATCATCTCCTTCCACGTCCTCACAAAAACGAGCATTTGCGTCTTACAGAAATGCCAAAGCAGGTCTAATGGCATGGCAGAATATTGAAGGACTCCATTAAAGCTCGGGACACAATTTATCAAGCCATGATAGAGGTGCTTTGTGCGTCTGATGAATACAAACATCGCCTCGTCTGACTGAGGAGCGTTTGACTAGCTAAAGTCTGACCTTATCGTTTAATTCGGATCGATGCGTTCACGTCAACGCGTGGGAACAAAGCGCTGCTTAATTTGCAATGCCTTGCCCCCTCGCACCTTGAGAAAGGTCAAGGTGAAGTACGAAGGGTTACACACACACACACACACACCTACACACACGTTCAAATGGAGCTGCAGAACAATGTACGACGTCAGAGTAATTTAGTACGGACCATCAGAATTCAGAGTGAACATGTACTGTTACTGCAGGAAACAGGTGTAGAGATTTCCTGATAATACAGGACCTGTATATATCATCAACACACCAGGATTTCGTCTCTGGCTTGCGTCCAGATAATCACATGTAAAAGTGAAACTACGACCTCTGGAGTCCTCAGGCGTACACAGCTGGCGTGACCGAGGAACAGCTGTTCATAAGAAAAGCTACAACTGGGAAGTGGCGCAACAGAAGTGAGGTTATTCCCACCTTCCCATATTCTCATCTCAAGCCAAGTGTTCCTGGGATCCACCTCGACCCTGACCGTGATAAAATCCTCACTCAAGATCAATGAATGAACGTGATTTAAAAAAAAAAAAAACAATAATCATGAATAGCTGCAAAGACGAACAAAAGCTTAGCTATACGTGACTTTCTAGACCATACGGCCCGTGAGCCGGGTTCTCGTCAGGGTTCTCATAAAGGTTCTCATCGGGGCCTTCAAATGAATTTAGAATCCGCGTCCTAAATTAAAATCATCTTGTGTGCGGGTGACCCAAGACTATAAAGTCGGTTTGTTTCGAGTTGACCGCGTCACATGACTAAAAATACGTCACTGTTTGTGAATCTATCCGTTTCGCTACAACACGGAAACGGCGCTTTTAAATGTATCCGCTTGGGAGAGCTTTCGTTTTCGAAAAGCTCCGTATTCCGCTGGACAAAAACGCCGTCTCGGTGTGGACAAAACGTAGAGGAAAAGATGCGTTTTTTTTTTTTGTTTGTTTTTTTTCTTCCGAATTTATCAAGATTAACGTGGACGTAGCCTCAGCTACTGACAAAAATGTCCTAATGATGTAATTCTTCAAAAACTAAGTGTAGCATAATTTAAAAAACGAAACTCGTACAAATTCACTGTTCGGTTGAGACCGTAATCATAATATCATCACGGACACCTTGCTGGAGCTTAACCTGTACACTACAGTAGGGCTCGAAAAGACCTGCCCTCCTTCAAGTTTTCCTCCAAATAAACTTCAAGTTGAACTTAATGTTAAATCGATCCTGTGAAGGTCATTAAAATTTATCCAAGTCCAACTTCTTCGCGTGCGCACACACACACACACACACACACACACACACACACACACACACTCATGCGTTAGCAGCATTTGCCAATAACGTGTTCTGACAACTCATTGTAAAAGAAGAAGAAAAATGAGGGAAAACATTACCCCTCCCTCTCCTCGTCTTTGATTTTTGCTCTCAGACTCCAGTAAACAACTGTTTTTTTTTGTTTTTTTTTACAGAGAAAGACTACGAAGGCAGAAAGTTCTGCACTGTTTGACACACTCTGGAACAAAAGTAAGCATAACATCAATAAACGGTGAGCCAAACAACCGAGTAGTGTTTATTTACAGTTCAGTGCTGCTGAGGAGGAAGATCATTGTGAAAGGTGAAAACTCAACATGGGGTGCATCTTAAAGCTGGCATATGATGGAGTCTAATAAGTACCAGGCATTTGGGACACAGTGTTGGAAACAAAGGCTAAATAAAACTCAAAAATCAATTTTATTTATTTATTTATTAATATAATTAATTAAATATAATATAATTCTATTTTATATAAAAATTAATTACGATCTTGGAACGCTATGAACGAAGAAGGAATGAAGGAATTCTGAAAAAGCAAAAATGCTCTAGTAGGAACCCTTATTATATATAAATTCTTGCGTTTGGAACATTAACAACCTTACATTAACAGTCTAGTAGAAAAAAACAAAACAATATGAAAACAATTTGAAACATTTTAAACACATTTTAGAGGAAAAACAAAGATGTTCTAGTAGAAACATCAACTAGACATCTTTTAGCACTTTTCTTAAAATGGCTAGGAATGATACGGTTCCTAAAATGGTTGAATCACTAACTAGAAATGAACTTTAGCACTTGGGGCATTTATGAAATAAAAAAAAAAAATAAAGAAAGAAACATAAAACAAAAACAAACAAACAAACAAACAATGTTCTAATAATAACACCAACTATATATAAAATCTAGCATTTGTCAGTTTTATGATTAATGTTTAGACCAAATGCTAAACAAACCTTTCGAATTTACTCAAAACATAACAGAATTCTTTCACTTGGGACGTTTTTGAAAAACAACAAAAATTGACATTCTAGTAGGAACAGTAGCTGAACTCAAATTTTAGCAGTTCTAGCATGAACCCTCATTAGATTTGAATTTCTAGCATTTGGAACACTAAAAAAGATTTATCTACTAGAAACACTAGCTAGATATGAAATTCTAGCACTTTATATATGAAAAAGTTTGTTATCTTAGGAATGCTAACTAGGTATTAATTCAAGCACATAGAACATTGGGAGGGGGGAGGGGCGAGGCATGTTAGTAAGGACAGTACTAAATATCATTTTGAAATTTGTTTTTGGGACTTTTTTGAAGCAAAAAAATTATGTTCTAGTCAGAACATCAGCTAGATCCATGTTCTAGCATTTCCTAAAATGTCTGTCGTTCCGGTACAAATTCTAATTAGAAGTGATTTTTAGCACTTGGTACCTTTATTTCTAGTAGGAATACTAACCAGATATAAAATCTAGGATTTGAGACGTTTTTCAGAAAAAAAAAAAAACGTTTTTCCTACTTCTAGTAGGAACTAGGAACATTTTTTTTTGGTGGGGGAACAAAACAAAACGAAGCCACTGGATATGAATTCTTGCATTTGGATCATTAAAAACGTGGTCTAGTAGAAACACTAGATATAAATTTTAACATTTCTAGCACTTTTAGGAAGAAACTAAAAATATGTTCTAGTAGGAACATCAACTAGGTGTACTTGGTACAATTTTGAAAAACAAAAAGGATGTTCAAGTAAGAAAACGAGATATGACCTCTAGCACACTCTAGAACATCAATAAATTGTTCATATTCTACTAGGAACACTAACTAAACATGAATTGTAGCAGCTGAGACATTACGAAAAGATGTTCTAGTGAGAACACTAAATCGATATTAATTCTAGCACTTGGAAAATAAAAGCAAATGCTCTAGAGGAACCTCAATAAATATAAATTCTAGCATTCAGAGAATTAAAAAGGGTTTAGTAGGGTAAAAAAAAAAAAGATACAGTAACTGAAGAAATTCTAGCATTTTTTTATGCTAGTAGGAACATTAACTAAACTAAATATAAAGTATATTCTAACACTTTTCTTTAAAAATATCTGAGGTTCTAGTAGGAACACTGACTGTGAATGGAATTTAGCTCTTGGGACATTTCTGGGGAAAAAAAATGAAAAATGATGCTGTATATTGATTGCTAATTGTGTAAAGTAAGAACACTAACTAGATATGAATTCTAGCACTTGGAACTTGGAAACGTACGTTCTAGTAGGAACCCTTACTGGTATTTGTAACATAAAAAAAGACAGTCTTGCTGGAACACTAAAAATGAAATCAATATGTTCTAGTTGGAACTTAAACTTGAACTTCCAGGACTCGTGACACGTTTATAAATACAACCTCATTGTAGGTTGCTATAGTTACCAGGTGGTGTACGACTTCAACGTACTGTTTTATCTTTATTTCCTAATTAAAGTGCACTGTTCCTCAGCTGAGTGTGAAATTGAGACTGAGGGGGGAAAAAAACGCATTTTTTCTTTTATAACTTTTTTAACTTGTAGATCTGTTGTTGTTGCTGTTGATTTTTTTTCTCTTGGATCTCAAGAGATTCAAAGGATTTACAACTAATAACGTCTGAGCAGCTGACTGACAAGCAGAGCTGAGGCCTGCCAAACACCTGTCAACAACGACGACACACACACACACACTTCACACCTGCAATAATTTCATCACTCCCAGGATTCCCGTAGACTCAGTGAGCGAGTAAATAAAAAAAAATAAAAGACACAACTAAATAGTCTGTTATTGTCATCAGCTTTATAGTGTCGCCTACGTATATAATATTAAACAGTACCAATAAACCAATATAGTATTCCCACCATATGTCCAAATCTACACCCTATTCACCACGTATTGCACTATTTTTGTTGTTTTTAGTCAAATCTTATCATTTCTATTAGTTTCAGATTTTCATCTTTGGTTGTTTTAGAATGCTGATTATGGATTGCGCGAGATAACGATGTTTTATGACCATGTGTTATCACCGTTAGGCGAAAAGTTGAACCGAGCACGTTAGAGGGTTCTGGATTGGTTGGTCTCTCTAGACCCGAGATCACCAATCTTACCCACACCGACTATAATTCCGTTCGATACTGGTTTTTAATGAACTATTAGGCTTTTTGTGGGTAAAATTGGTGATCCTTGGTCTAGAGGAACCAGCAAAGGAACCCCAACAGAATGCTTGCCTTTCAGAAATGGCTCCAAGATAAACCCCAAAGGTGTTCCCCACAACCCCCCCAAAAGGTCTGAAATGGCACACTATACACTACATACTTGGTGAATTTCTGCTATTTCATATTATAGCACCTTTGAAAATTCTGATTTGTTCCTCAATATAGGATCCTACAGGTTCCAATTAGGACATATTCTGAAATCTGGTACAGTTCCCCAACCAGAAATTCTTGAGGAACCCATTCTTTCTTGAAGTATATTGCGGATACAGAAGATCCATGATATGCAGCAAGATGCAGAGCACCATTTTGATGGAACAGACTGAAGGTTTTATTGTTTCTTTTCATCTAGATCTTAATTCTAGCAAGTTCTCCTGTATTTTCAGATTTCTGGTAGTTTCTAGTTTGAAGCCTTGGCATTTTGTTTGGATGCTGATTATAGACTTGCCCAAGTTAAAGATGTCGGCTGTGGTTTTTTAGACTTTGGAGAATTATGACTATAACCTCTAAAAAAATAAAGAGACTCAGCAACTACATCTGGTTCACAATCATTTCTGGCTCACAATTGTTCAAAAAGAACAGAAAATGTCCATCTGGTTGTAAATCTATTTATTTAAGTACTACATGACTTTAAATGAATGAATAGACAAATTATACAAAATTGATGTGACCGCTTAGCTACACAATGGATAAACAAATGCCGGTAAGGTTTTAAATAAATAAATGTATTCTATCTTTTATTCTATCAGACCTGACTAAACACCCCTGATTGCGTTCAGTGTGTTATGTAAAGCAATTATCCTGCCACTTCCTTTTGTTGCTCTGAAAGAAAAGAGCATTAGAGGCAACAAAGCGCTTTTCTGTGCCTGAACAATGAACTTTTCCTCCTGACCTTTTCAGGTTTGTGTATGTGTGTATGTACGTGTGAGTGTGTGTTTCTGAGTCACAGCTGCTTTGTGTAATCAGCGGTTTGTTGCAAATCTACTGGAGGGCTGTGTGTACATGTGTGTGTGTGTGTTTGTGTGTGTGTGTCTCAGCTTTCATTACCTTTACACTTGAACTTGAAAAGCGTGTGTTTGCTTATGCGTCGGTGTAGCGCTACACTTTTCTTCACCTCAGGTCCTCGTTTTGCATACACACCTTCTCAAAGCGGTCCTCGTCATGCCATCTGGGTCGAAGGTCCCTACTTGTCAAATATAGTGTGTCATACACAGTATAAAAGAAACTTCTTATATAATTTTCGTTTGAATAAAACAGAGAGACGGTCCTCACAAATTGCGTAATACCTGAATGTGTGTGTAAAAATCAGTGTATGCTTACAGTTGTTTTTGGTTTGCTTCATCTCGGAAATGTGAGTACCACAGCGCTGTTGAATCCTCAGATCTGTTTATTTAACATTTATGGAAGGAGTCTCCAGTGTCGGTGCTCAGAGGTAAGTTTTCCGACGTTTCAGGACGCTTACGTTATCTCCTTTACGCTTTGTTGTTTAGTATCATGACAAGCTGGAGTTTTTGTATTATTAACCTACATAAGAGAGAAAACAGAGAGGGTGGTGGTGCGAGAATGACGTTTGCTTCGCACCACCCTGTGTGTGCGGAGCTCGCATTTCTCCCCGTGTTTCGGGGGTTCCCTCTGGGTACTCCGGTTTCCTCCCCCAGTCTAAAGACATACAATGTAGGCTGATTGGTGTCTCCAAAGTGTCCGTAGTGTGTGAATGGGTGTGCGATTGTGTCCTGCGATGGGTTGGCCCCCCGTCCGGGTTGGCCCCCCGTCCAGGGTGTCCCCCATCTTGTGCCCCGAGTTCTCTGGGATAGGCTCCAGGCTCCTCACGACCCTGTGTAGGATAAGAAGTACGGAAAATGGATGGATGGATGGGCACGATGTGTTGTTCTTTAATAAATAAATTATTGCAATTGTTGCTGTGGTATAATAGAAATAAAACACTTGGGGACGTTTACTATTATAGGAAAATGATCTTTGGGGTGGTAACAGTAACTCCGCTTCATCACGCCACCACATCGGTGTAATATAAGCTTTATATTACGAGGTAGAGATGTAAAATTGTGTGCTGTCTGAGTCGACTCATCTGTAAATCTGTAGTGTAGCTTAGCTTTCGCTCTTTACTGCCACTGAAAGAGTCGGAGCGCTTATTCTCTAGACCCTCTCTGGTGACTCAGAGATGCCAAAATATCATAAACAATTTTTTGTTTTCTTTTTGAAAAGAGCATCAGTAAGATTCATTTTACTGACTACCCGCCATGTCTGTAGTAAGCGTCTGCTTTCTCTATTTTTCACAGAATTTTTTTTTTAAATGTCATGTATTTATGACTCCAAACAGCACAGGGCTTCCCAAACACATCACAAACATGGTGTTGCTCTGAAGAGCCTCTCGATAATGTTGTCATTCAGTTCTGAAATACTAGTCCTGGAAAAAGTGCACTGAAAATACACCGATCAGCCATAACATTAAAACCACCTGCCTAATATTGTGTAGGTCCCCCTTCTCTTATGTCGCCACAAGACCTCTGAAGGTGTGCTGTGGTATCTGACACCAAGATGTTAGCAGCAGATGCTTAAAGTCCTGTAAGTTGCGAGGTGGGACCTCCATGGATCGGATTTGATTGTCCAGCACGTCCCACAGATGATTGAGATCTGGAGAATTTGGAGGCGAACACCTTGAACTCTTTGTCATGTTCCTCAAACCGTTCCTGAACAGAACGGCCTCTCATTGGATATTTCTCTTCATCGGTATCTGCGTTGTTTTATATATAGTGCTGCCACGTGATTGGATAATTGGATGAATATTTAATTGCAGGTGTATTAAAAAAATTCAAAAATTCCAGCTGCACCAGCTATATTTACCTCAGCAAGTTTACACCATTTACATGGTTTGTACCAAGGAACTAACTGATATCATCTTGCTGATGGTACACAATCCCTTATTTCCTCATCCAAGGTCTTTGCAACGAGAAACACATTCAATTAAGAACACACGTGATGAATTTGTTCGGCAGGGGGAAGCCGGGCTAGGAGCTCTGTTCCTGACTCGCTTTCAAAAATCAGCACACTTCTTTTCCTTCTTCTTCCTGATTGAACTCCTGCTGTTAGTGAGATCGTCAGCAGAAACATTTGTGTTTATTTATTTATTTTTTTACGACGGTCGGTCGGTCCGCTGGAGCAGAAAAACGTCAGTTTTATGGAAATGCCTTGAGGAAAATGCGGAGAGATGAATCGCAATCACAAAATGGAGACTCCAAAATGCATGTTTGAAAATAAGCTGTAAAAAAAAAAAAAAAAAAAAAAAAAAAGCACATCTCAGCACGCTCACTGTTCTCTGGGAAACTTCTCAGAACTCGGAAACCTGAAAATAGATGCCGCAGAACAACACGCACAGCATGTGCTTCGTCATAACGTCGAAGTTAATTGCGTTCCAGGAGAAAAGGTCAGCGCGTCTACAGCGAGAACGAAGCAGATGGAATTTTGTACTGATATGAAGCGTTGCTTTTACATAGAACACAGGGTGCTTTGATTTTTTTGCCTGGTTGAAAGAGACATGTCTGGGTTAATTATAAGGATGATGCTGTTGCTATGATGGCATATTGGAGACATTGGAACAAAATGAACTGTTCAAATAATATTCAGAAATTTTTTTTTTATACATATATGTTATATATTTATATTTGAAGGCAAAATATCAAGATATACTTATTAACATGATATAGCTAATGTTTTCTAGCTTGCTAGTAAACGTTTCTAGCTTCTTTAGCACAGTGCTTTGTTTGTATTACTGGATAGCTTAGCTAATGTTGGTCAACTATTAACTTTTAAACTATTACAAACATTTGTTCATTACTCTGACAAATCCGAATAGCGACTTCAAAGCAGGATAAAATCGCCGACATCCCACGCACACGTTACGATTTCATGACCTCGATTTCGTGTCACGTGGCTTCATTAATCCGTGGTACAGCTGGAGCACGATAACAAAAATGCGCGAAATAATAGCCTGCGCTGGATCAAGTGCTATTCTATGTGCTTGCTGAAGAATGAGTGTGGAAGCCATTTCGTTCAATTAATTAATTAATTATTGTGATCGTTACAACTATGAATATGTATGCATCAATATATCAGCAGTAAAATAGACTAATATTAGATTAGATTTATACGTTTAAATATTGTTGTAACTCTTGGAAATTGTTGAACCTCTGTAGGTTTCTTTTGACTTACTACTTTAACTTGTCACTTCCTAATAACTTCCTTTCCTCTTTTATTCTGCCCCGACCGAAAAAAAAAAAAAAAAAAAAACCCACACTCGAGCAGGTCAGAACTTTATCATATAATCCAATCTTTATCAGAGCGACCCATTTTTTTTTTTCTTCATCCGAATCCCTACAACCGTAGCATGGACTCCATCTTCTAATCTGGTGCTGATTCAGTGTGTGAAGCCGATACGCCCGGAGCATGCGAAAGGGATATGAAATAGTACGGATACATAAACGCGGCGTAAAATAAATTTCATCTGTCAGCAATAATTCCACGCTTGCAGAACTATCAAATTCGTACAGTTGAAAGGGGGGGTGGGGGGGGGGAGTGAAATATATTAGTGCTGTTATCAGTCGGCGCACAGTTCTGGCAGTAATATTGTCTTATTATTTTTATGATGTGTAGGGATGAGAATAAAGCAAGCGCTCTGTTTTATCTTTTACGCTTTAGTGCTAGCGGTCCTGGTGTTATCGTCGTCTCACAGACCCTCTCGTTGTCTTTTCATTTCCAAGTGGGGCCCACTGTATAGGGCAAGACAGCCTTATGAAAGAGGAATCCTACATATTCCTGATACAATTTCGCCATATTGTTAGACAAGATGTACAAGGTGATGCCAGGGGAAGGTCGTGTGTATGTATGGTTTTGGGGATTTAAAAAAAACAAAACATAAACAAGGACGCTTTCACACCTTTCACACCTTTACCAAATCGAAATCAGAGTGAAATCTATACTATTGTGGAACTGACTGCTGTGTAAAGTACTGAATGGCTAATGTTAGGCTGAGGGGCGGAGTTAGCAATCATAACTTTAATTATGATTTAATTCGTACTGGTAATTTATACTCATGTGAATTTTGTGTGAGACTGAGTTGCTTATTCGAGTAAAAAAAAAAAAAAGAAGTATTGCCTGTGATCTGTCTCTCTCTGTGTGTGTGTGTGTGTGTGTGTGTGTGTGTGTGTGTGGTTGTGTTTTCGCTGATCGCCTCACATCTCGGCTTCAGATTTACGCCTTCAGAAAGAGCTGAGCGCGCTCTCGGTCCACCGCTTGCTTTCCTTTTTATCACCCGAACTCCGCCCTCGAGACAGCTAATCGTTAGCAATACTGCAAACGGCTCACGCCGACATGCTCTCTCCGGCTCCAGCATCGACTCAAGTCTGGTTTTATTTAAAGACAAAACGTCACTCTGTAATGGCGTAAACTATTACAAAACACGTTAGAAAGGAAAGCTTAAGTTCCCTTTCTGCGTTACGTAACGACGGCATCAAGATTGGGAATTTGTCCACGTTACAGAATGTAGCTTTCTTTTCTTACTTATTAAATATATATATATATATATATATATATATATATACAGTAAATATATAAGATTCTGTTTTTACATTCAGGTTCCGTCAACTAGCATTACTTACTGTATTAATTAACATCAACAAACCCTAAACTTCAGCGTTTATAAAGTGTAAGTAATGTCAACAAAGTAAGAAACAGAAGTTAACACGTGTATTAACTGACATTTTAATTTTAAAAGATTAACGACGTACACCTTAATCCATGACTGAAAATCTGCGTACTGTAAATGAGCAAAAATTTAATTACCGAATGTTAATATACATCCTGGAAATGTTGATAACGTACTGAACTCTGTGTGTCCAGGTTTAATTACTAGTTCTTAACTTTGCCGGTTAAAAAACATTCATTAAGGTGATTTAATTGATCCTAAATGGGATACATTTGTATCGTTAGCCAGTAGGATGTGTTTGATGAATTATGTGTATTAATGCATTTCAACGCCAGTTTAACCGAGGAAGAGCAAGCTGATGCTTCTGTTCGCTCTTGGTGTGTGTATTTTTGACATTTAACAACTGTAGACCGGCTAGTGACTAAATTAGTGTTTTTAATATATTATTTTTTAGTACATTTACATATATTACCCTATTTTATCCATTTAACATCCCTATGCAGTGTATTGGGTGATATCACACAGTATCTTTATTGTTAATTAACAGTCACGAATACTTAGGGCAAGTCTCACTCTACATTCTACCCTACTAAACAGTATGATAGTACACCTATGGTGCGTCGCTTATTTAGTGTATGCTGTAGAATGCGGATTGGGACGCGGCCCGGAATTCCCACCGAACTGTGTATTAGTTGAAGTAATAGTTAGAAAATGTTCATTGCACAAAATGAACAAAAACACAGCTTTTTTTTTTTCCAGTCCTAACAAAAAATACAATCAAGTACCTAAATAAAAAAATCTTTTCCAAATCCAATCACCGTCAAGTTCATTCTATTATTCAATATTCCACCTTTTTGTTGATGGTATAGGCTCGGTACCGATCCTGGTGCCGTCTCTAATAATAAGGTACTGACTTGTTAATGGAAACGTCGTTTGGTTTATTTGAGGAAAAATGAGCAGGGAATTGGAGAATCACTGGCGAGAACCTGTATCCTACACTACCTGTAGGCACTCTTGCGCACTTCCTGCCCCTCTCCATTTCTCCTTTGTTCCAACTCGGCGCACTCGAGACGGCTAATCGTTCTTCAACAACCTTCAATTACTGAAAACGTGGGTTTTCAAGAGTCCTCGAGGACCTACTGAGGAAAAAGAAGAACATCTCTCTCTATGGATCGATGGAACACGATTCCTTTGATTGGTTCCTTCTTGCTCTCTCTCTCTCTCTCTCTCTCTCTCTCTCACTCTCTCTCTCTCTTTCTTTAAGAAGACGCAAATGTTAGTTTCCAGCGGAGGAAAAATCTTCTGACGTCACGTCGACTCGGTTCACGTTCGTTATCCAGGTCCATATTTCCTCCAACAGACGCACATCTAAAAAACCCATGGTGTGGAAAGCCGGTGAGAATCCGTTTAGACTGTGCAGCATACGTATTGACTGCTGCTCTGCACACAAGGATTATTCTCCCACACACACACACACACACACACACACACACACACACACACACACACACACACTCATTTTATCTGTTTGAATGTTATCTCTTAATTGCATTTCTCCTGTCAGAGTGATGGAGTTTGCTTTGCCATATTGTGGAATGTTCCATTCCTGAATTCACGAATCTGATGATGTGTGTCTCATTTCTCATTTCACCTAATAATATCCTCCATATTTAATGTTCTTTTACGTTATCGTTAACCCAGTAACCCCGATGTCGATTGTTTCGCTATATATCAGCACGACCCAGAGTGTTTTATTCCTTTCGATCCACAAGGTTGCTCATGTCTCCAGCTTCCTGTTCTCCAGTGTCTGAGATCTCTTGATGGAAATAGAAAGCACTTTTGGTGCTTATTAATACCACTGCCTGTTCGACGGATAGACCTCCCTGCTAGCTAGAATAATAAAATCATAAGTATGCTAAAATAAAAACACACAGGAGGACGAATGGCACACACCGATGGAAAAAAATGTGTTTACTAACCCTATTTTATAGCACTTCTATTTTTAATACATACAGTATGCTAACATTTCCACATCATCCATTAAATTAAACACTCTCGCTAAACCGATTCCAGGGGAGCACTTTGGCCTTCAGCAGAGCGCTAGCCGGTTGCTAAAACAGCACTCTGTTGATTTTAGCCTCTCTGGCCCGTTGCTACTGCACCAGCTATAAAACGCTGTGGGCCGGCGGCCATAAATGGCTTGTAAAAGCTGTAAAATCCCACCGTGGAGATTAGCGAACACAAAGGACATATTTATCTCCTGCGCTAACAATGGGCTAATTCATCTGCTGACGTCCGCAGCGTATCGCTGAGGATATTCCGATCCTATTAACGATCCAAACGTGACTAAGCGTGACCACCAGGATCGATTTTTCCAGCATATGGAAAACACCATTTTTTGGATTAAGAACCTCACTTGAATGTGGCCCGTATTGGATGTGGGAAAAAATTACCATCTGAGTTGTCTGTAAGCAGCGATATCCGATCTGTCAGAAGTCAGCAAAACAAAATTGCAAATACAGCCTCGCGACTGCTTTCATTAGATTTTTTTTATCAGATGTTTCGCGGAGTGCAAGTGAATTTCCAAAAAGTCAACATGTCACTGTGAATCCATGAATGTGTCTAATAACTGCTGTTAACCAGATGGTGGTATTAAAAGCGTGCCAATCAAACACACGTGAACCGGCTCTCTCTTTGCAAACAAGCATGCAAACAAGCATGACTCGAAGCCTCAGAAGGCAGTGTTCCATGCAAACTTTTCTTTCGCACATGACTCGATGCCTCAGAAGGCAGCATTTTACACAAACGTTCATTTCATACATGACTCGATGCCTCAGAAGGCAGCATTTTACGCAAACGTTCATTTCATACATGACTCGATGCCTCAGAAGGCAGCATTTTACACAAACGTTCATTTCATACATGACTCGATGCCTCAGAAGGCAGCATTCCATGCAAACTTTTCTTTCGCACATGACTCGATGCCTCAAAAGGCAGCATTCTACGCAAACGTTCATTTCAGACGTGACTTGATGCCTCAAAAGGCAGCATTCCATGCAAACGTTCATTGCAGACGTGACTCGATGCCTCAAAAGGCAGCATTCGACGCAAACGTTCGTTTCAGACGTGACTCGATACCTCAAAAGGCAGCATTCTACGCAGACGTTCGTTTCATACATGACTCAAAGCCTCAAAAGGCAGCATTCCATGCAAACATTTCTTTCGCACATGACTCGATGCCTCAAAAGGCAGCATTCTACGCAAACGTTCATTTCAGACATGACTCGATGCCTCAAAAGGCAGCATTCTACGCAAACGTTCATTTCAGACGTGACTTGATGCCTCAAAAGGCAGCATTCCATGCAAACGTTCATTTCAGACGTGACTCTATGCCTCAAAAGGCAGCATTCTACTCAAACGTTCATTTCAGACATGACTCGATGCCTCAAAAGGCAGCATTCTACGCAGACGTTTGTTTCAGACATGACTCGATGCCTCAAAAGGCAGCGTTCTATGCAGATGTTTGTTTCTGACGTGATTCAATTCCTCAGAAGGTGCCATTCCATGCAAAAAATTTGTTTCGGACATGATTCGATGACTCGGAAGGCAGCGTTCTGTTTCACCATTCATTCCAGACAAGACTTGATGCTTCTTGAAGGCAGCATTCTTTTTACATTCATTTTAGACATGACTCGATGCCTCAGAGGGTGGCTGTCTATCCAGTCATTCGTTTCAGGCATGACTCGAAGGTGGCTATGGCTATGCAAATGTTCATTTTGGACATACTCGATGTCTTAGAGGGTGGCATTCATTTTGGACGTGGCTCAATATCACAGAAGGTGGAAACATCTATGCAAGTGTTTGTTTCGGACATGACTCGATGCCTTCCTACCTCCAGATACAGCCTTAGCAGGCAGCATTTTCACGTTTTTGGACACGGCTGATGGATGATCTTTCAGTGTGACTGAAGTCCTGGATTGTCATTTCTAACAGCACAGTGTGCGTAAAGAGGACTAGAATCGAGTGTGTAGTGAACTCTCTGCTCTTCGCCACGTGCCTCATTTAACGGATGTCTTCCACAGAGACGGTGAAGCTTCCTGTCTGAAACACAGCTTTGTTTCAGCGCGCTAAACGCGACCAATCACACACCCGGTAGCCATGAAATAAACACACGCATCGTTGAGAACGGCTGCTGAATCGATGCTTAAGGATTCGTTCAGCCACAAAATCTATCTAAATTGACTTAAAATGAGAACTGAGGGGGCTATTAGCATTCAAGTGGTACTAATCTCACACACCGGAGAGTCGAGTGTATTATCAGGATGAGCGATGGCTAAACTGTCACCATTTGATTTGTGCAATTTATTCACGACACACTGTTTTGAACTCGCAAAAAGCTTTCAGATCTTTCTCAGTAAAATTCTTTTTCTGAAGAATTGAAAAAGCTCTGAACTCTCACAGATCCTGTCACTTATATGTATTCTATATTATATACATCTTTTATAATTCTTATATTTGCATTACCACTAATATTGCACTGTCACATCTTTTAGTGTATTTACGGTAGCTGTGCTACTCCAGCAGTTATGGTCAATTGCAGCCCTCTGCAGTACATTACCACCACCAAAAAAAACCTGGAACAAATATAATGTTACAGTTCCTGTAACACATTGTTTTTATTGAAATCGACTAGATTTGGATATTTCACAGGATTATTAATGGACGCATAGAATATAGTTCCTGAAAAAGTTCCTGACTTGCATGTAACCTAGGTTCAAAATAAATTCTAGAGCAATTGAAAAACTTCCTGAGTTCTTGAAATAGTTTTCTTTTTAAATCCTTACAAGGTTCCTGAGAAGTTCCCGAGTTCCTGAAAACAATCATGGGTTTCTCAAAAACGTTTCTAGGTTCCTGAAAGAAAAGGGAAAAAAAAGTTCCAGAGTTGTTGCAAAGTTCCTAAAATCTTAACCAGGTTCCTGATTTCCTGAAAAAAGTTCCGGAGTTCCTAAAAAAACAAACAAATTCCTGGCCTGCTGAGTTCCTAAAAAGTTTGTGGGTTCCTGAGTTCCTTGAAAAGTATGTATGTTGCTGGTTTCCTGGGCTCATGAAAAAGTTATTGAGTTCCTAATAAAGTTCCTGACTTTCAGGAAAAGTTCCAGAATTGTAAAAGATTCTGAGTTCTGGAAACAGTTCCTCCTTAGGTTCCTCTGTTTTGTGGAAACACCAAGTTTGTGGAAACGTGTTTGGCTTCCTGAAGAAATAAGTTCCAAAAAAAAGTGAATTGGTTCCTGGGTTGATGAAAAGAGTTCTGGAGTTCTGAAAATGTTCTTTATCCCTTAACAAAAAAAATCTGCATTGAAAAAGTCCTGGATTTCTGACTTCCAAAAAAATGTTTCCAGGTTCCTAAATAAGGTCCATAGTTCCTGGAAAAAATACAGGATTTCTAAATAAAAAAGGTCCTGGGTTCCTAGGTTTCTGAAAAAGTTCCTGAATTGCTTTAAACATGCATTCGCTTGCTTCCTGGAAAAGGTCCTGGATATCCTTAAAAAGTTTTCGTGTTCCTAAACAAGTTCCAGAGTTGTTTTAAGAGTTTCTAAATTCTTAACAGGCTTCCTGGGCTCTAGGAAGTTCCTAAAATTTCACAGGCTCCTGGGTTGATGAGAAGTTTGTGCATCCTGGAAAAAACGTCCCGGATTTCTGAAAAACGTCCTAATTTTCATAAACAGTTTCTGTGTTCCTGAACAATTTCCAGAGTTGGTGTAAACGGTTCTTAGATCTTGAAACAGTTCTTAAGTTCTTAATGAGGTTCCTGGGTTCTTGAAAAAAAAAAAAAAATCCTGAAAAGTCTTTGTGACAAAGTCTGAACATTTTTTTGGGTCGATGAAAAAGTTTCTAGGTTTCTATCAAAGTTCACGAGTTCCTCAAAAAAAAAAAAAAAAAAAAAAAAAGAATTGTCCTGAAAAATGCTTGTGGATTTCTGAAGAAATTTCAGAAAAAGTTCTGAAAAACCTTAAAGATTTGAAGTGGGTCGATGAAAACGTTTCTAGATTCGTTCTTCTTATTCTTCTCTTCTTAAGTTCATGAGTTTTTTTTTTTTTTAAGTTTATGCTGAGTTCATGAAAAGGGTCATGGCTACTGGAAAAGTTCCTGATTTGAAGGAAAAGTTCTGAAAAAAAAAAAGACATTCTGAAAGTTTATGCTTTGATAAAGTCCCTGAATTCATGAAGAAAAAAACGTGTCTCCAGCGATGAAGCGTCTTTTCATCTTGTGAAGCGAAGAGCACATAAAATACAGCTGTGATGTAAACGTCACAGTTACAGTTCTTGTTAACCGACCAGGTGAAGCGTCTGTGCATTAATTAAAGACATGGAAGAAGATCTTCGGTCGATGCTTTTACTCTGAGTAACACTCGTTTTTCTTGATTTCTGACTCACCCTCTTTCTTTATCGTTATATTTAATTTTAGGCCTGATCATCATTTAAAATATAAAAGTAGTCCTAATTCTCAGTATTTGTGATCAGGGTGTATTTATTTATTCACTCACTCTGAAGGAGCTGCGCTCGATGTGTGTTTTGGTGATTAAATCCAGCTCTGATGCTCTGATTCTTCATCTCTGATGAAAATTAAGGCGTCTACTCGTGTGAAATAAACGATGATCTGCTGATGATGATCGTCTCGAGGCCACCACCGGACCCCAGTCTGTTCCTCCAACATGGAAACACGAGAGCTTTTCACCCCATAAATCTGCTGTAGGTTGGAAGTTTGTGTGTGAGTGAGTGACTTTGATCTTCCACTGCTCACTGCTCTTTATCTTTTTCCACTTTCTGAGGTGTTGGCAGGTGTGTTCGTGTGTGTGTGTGTGTGTGTGTGTGTGTGTTTGAATCTTCAGCGTAGGTGTCGGAATAGAAGCACAAAATAAAAGTGTTTGGAGTAGACTTGGGTTTCCTGAGTTAATGAGGAGTAGCGCTGTGTGACACTCTGTACAAACTTATTTGATGTTCCTGGGAACTGTTCAGTCGTTTTAAAACGTGCAACTTTTTCAAGGATTGAAATTGTGTTTGGATATTTTTCAAAGAAGATATCATTATTAAACGATTTTTCTAAGATTAATTTTCAGGAACTGGGCATTTAAATCACTGTAACCTGGAAGAACCTGGAACGAATATAACGTTACAAATCCTGTAACACGTTCCTGTTCTTAGTGAAATTGACTAGATTCGGATTTTTGACAGATTAATGTACAGTTTGCATAGTCTATAGTTCCTGAAAAGGTTCCTGACTTGCATGAAACCTAGGTTCTAAATAAATTCTAGACTGACTGAAAATGTTCCCGAGTTCTTGAAATAGTTTTCTTTTTAAATCCTAACAAGTTCCTGAAAAGTTCCTGACTTCCTGAAAAAAAAAAAAAATCCAGAGTTGTTGCAAAGTTCCTAAAATCTTAACCAGGTTCCTGATTTCCTAAAAAAAAAAAAGTTACTGAGCTCCTAAAAACTTCCTTCCTTGCTGTGGTTTGTGGGTTCCTGAGTTCACTGAAAAGTATTTATGTTGATGGGCTCATGGAAAAGTTATTGAGTTCCTTATAAAGTTCCTGACTTTCAGAAAAAATTCCAGAATTGTAAAAGTTCTGGAAACAGTTCCTTCTTAGGTTCCTCTGTTTTATGAAAATGGTTCTGAGTTTGTGGAAACGTGTCTGGCTTAAAAAGTTCCAAAAAAAAAAAAAAAAAAAGTGAATTGGTTCCTGGGTTGATGAAAACAGTTCTGGATTTCTGAAACTGGACATTTAAATCATTGTGTCATGTTTATTTTATAATTCGTTTTGCTCCTTCAAATAAAAGGGTGCCAATAGTTATGAAGTCGACTGTATAATTGTGTGTGTTTCTTTCCTCCGCTCTCACGGCGGAAGATTCGAAGTACAAAGTCTTTGTACTGTTCTTATATCATATTTTAAGAGCTTCTATTTTTTTAAAGGGGCGGAGCATCAATATTTGAATAAATTAGGGTTGGAGGTGTTTTTTTTTTTTTTTGCATAAACACTACTTTACAATTAATTAAAAAAAGAACTGCTCCAATCGATGTGACAGGTGAGTCACAAACAATCGGCTCTTTAGATAGACTCTTACGTGAATCGAATGACTCAATTTGAATCAAAAATGAAGAAAGGAATCCAAGGCTAAAACGTGTTTTCTGGATGTGTTTGGGATTGTTTGAGTGTGTGTGTGTGTGTGTGTGTGTGTGTGTGTGTGTGTGTGTGTGTGTGTGTGTGTGTGTGTCCTGCAATCGAAGTTGTGAATCAATTAAATTAAAACTTTTATATTTGATTAATTGAAATGAATACTTCAGAAGAATCAAATCACTCAGAAGTGAGTCATATTGCTCATCTCTCCAGTTGACTGTAATAATAAATCCCAGTAAATTATGATCTAATAATGTAAAGAATGGATGCCCTCCTTTCCGTGGACAGGAGTTTGATGACAGGGAGGTGCACGTTGCTGAGAAAATTTCCTATCCAAACATCTTCCCATTTCTCATCACTGCCTCGCTATTTACCGACGTGGGCCGGCCCTCATTTGCATAGTAATGATCGGAGGAGCGCGTGTGCGAAATGGCAACTTTAAAATGCTTTAATGGGCTCATTTTTATTCATGAGATTCCCGGGGGAGTAGTGAGGCCTGTCGGATTGGGATTCTGAGAGGTTATGAAATGGCTTCGGTAATGGAAACGTGTGTACACACTGTGTTCTGCCCATGGATTCACATATTAAATTAATAAATAAATAAATGAATGAATAGATAAAAAAAATGGTTTCCATATGCAAAGCTAATTTTATGTGGATTAATATATGGAATGTTTGCATGTGGGACATTTTCATAGCATGATAATTGCTTCATTTCTTCCCCCCACGTGATACTGGCTTTTTAAAAATTGACTACGTTTACTAAAATATATATTTCTCACACAGAGTGGTCGGACCAACAGTTAAATATCTTTATTTACTTTCAGACTTTCATGAAACTTTGGGTGAAGAATGATAGGACCAAGTTTGCATGATGCTGCCTTCAGATTTTGGACAAAATAAGCAACCTTGGAAGAGAGGTGTCCTGTTGCTGCCTCAGGGGACAGACTTCTATCTCACGAACTGAAACATTGTCTATATTGTGAATATTGCACTGTTGAATTCTGGATTCTGATTGGTCCAGAAGGTGTTGATTAATTTTCTATAACAGCAGACAGCAACATAAGTGTTTGCCTATACAGCATGTAGGTGTAATACTACACTTCAGGTCCTCACTTTGCATTCACACCTTCTACTAGTGGCCATCGTCATTCCGTCAAGGCCGAAGGTCCTTGCTTGTGAAATATAGCATGTAATATGTAAAGGAACTACTTTAGATTATTTTTGTCTGCACAAAACACAGTAATGTATGAAAACTAGAGAGGCGGTCCTCACAAATAGCGTAATACCTGAATGTGTGTGTAAAAATGTATGTATGCTTACAGTTGTCTTTATCTTGGAAATGTGAGTACCACACCGCAGCACAGGGGGCCAGTGGCTTAGTGGTGGGCATGTTTGCCTCATCCCTCCAGGGTTGGGGGTTCGAATCCCACCAGTTTGCATGTTCTCCCCATGCTTCAGGGGTTTCCTCCAGGTACTCCGGTTTCCTCCCAAGTCCAAAGACATGCGTTGTAGGCTGATTGGCATTTCCAATTGTGTAAATGTGTGTGTGTGATTGTGCCCTGTGATGGGTTGGCACCCCATCCAGGGTGTCCCCTGCCTCGTGCCTTGAGTGCCTCGTGCACTGGGATAGCTTCCAGGCTCCCAGTGACTCTGTGTAGGATAAGAGGTTTGGAATGGATGGATGGAATGTGCAAGTCATTCAGGGGAGATTTTTCCTTTAATGTCGGCTGTGAGAGGGTTGGTGAACAACTCTGCCTTTTAAAATATCAAGGAGCCTGACCTTGAAGAATGGAACCAATATTGGATGGAGCTGATGACCAGAAGTGAGATCAAATCCTAGGAGAGGCAGCGAGGCCACATTTGTACTGGCAAATGAATATGCTTTCTGTCGAGATTCATAAAACTCACTCCATGCTTGGACTTAAATCTCTCTGCTTCTTTATTTTTAAAAGGATTTTATTAAGACAATCTGCCATGGAGAACGCAGACGAGAACTCTCAGGGTCCTTGCCCCATTTTGCTTCTCCTCTTCTTTTTCGATGCTATTTTACGTTTCACGGTTCAAGTGAGCTCTGTCTTATCACTGGATTCCAAACCTCTCTTATGGATTGTGATTTTTCTAATCTCTCAGATGATTGCTCTTCTGAAGAAGCGGTGTTTTCAGAGCCTTGGCTTCAGATTCCTCGCTGCCGAACTTTGCTCTTTCAAAGGAGCCATTTCCCATGTGGTAAAGTAGTAATAGAGTGGTAATGGCGTCTTCGCCGTGATGTGAGACGGGAGGCGTCGACGTCGGACTGAATTAGGATAAAAGCTTGAGAAGACCTCGTCCTCTGCTACAACAACCCAATTTGTTCGTTTTTTAGCTAACAAACATTTTGGTCCAGCATAGAGTGCAAAGTTCTGAGTCTGCTACCATTAAATGCTTTTATTTTAACAGCTATCAAAAAAGACAACCTGTAGAAATGATAGAACCTTTAAAGTTAGAACCCCTAAAGTTCAATGATACGAAATAGAACCCTAGAACAGGAAGGTTCCCTGTCAGAAAAGGTTCCAAGTAGCACTTTGAAGAACCTTTTTTTTTACTGAGTATACCAAATCCATCCATCCGTTTTCCATACTGCTTATCTTACATAGGGTCACGGGGAGCCTGGAGCCTATCCCAGAGAACTCGGGGCCCCTCAGTCACACACATACTCACACACCCATTCACACTACGGACAATTTAGAGATGACACTCAGCCTACGACGTATGTCTTTGGACTGGGGGAGGAAACCCGGAGGAAACACTTGAAGCACGGGGATAACATGCAAACTCTGTGCACACAGGGTGGGATTCTAACCCCCAACCCTGGAGGTGTGAGGCAAACGTGCTAACATCTAAGCCACCATGTCCTCCAAGTATACCAAATACCAAGAATTTTTTTCAGTAAGCGATTTACCCTGGTCAGGGTGGATCCAGAACCCATCCTGGGTGTGAGGCATGTTTTTGGAGGGAAACTGGAGAACCTGGAGGAAACCCAGATAGACAAATGGAGTAACCTGAGCTCAGGATAGCTAGAAAACGTAAAAGTTACAGCTTTACCTCTGATTGCTACAAAGCGCTGACACTGGAGACTCCTTCCATCAATGTTACATAACCGTTTCCTTGTAGAAAACTTATCACCGTATCAACGACGTCCCTGAGAATGAGATGTGTTTTAGAACGAGTGCAAGGTTTTCAGAACTGTTGTTAGAGAAAATTAACCAACACCTTCTGACCAATCAGAATGGAGAACTCAGCAGCGCTGCGATATCAGGGTCAGATAATCACCTCTACACCATCGTGTGGATCTGTCTGCGTGATTCATCCTCTTCAGACTGAAGTTCTAATCAGCATGCGCTAAACAGCTTCTGAGTACACTTGAAAGTGCTTTAATGTCCTCTGTTCTCGCTGGGGAGCCTCTGAGGAACATCCCGAACTGTAAAGCCACGCTTGTTACTATCATCAAACACTTCCTAATTGGATTTTCTTTTGGAACTTGAGTAAAAGTGGAAGGGAGGGGGGAAAAAAATCCTCCCTGGTGTTGTCTTTAATGTGTAGTGGCTCTGTGTCGCTTTGTTTCTTTCTTTCTATCTTTTTTTTTTTTTTTGGAAGAAAAGCAATAAAGTTATTTAATGGCATTTAAATTTCTATAAAGTTAAGAAAGTTCTCAGGTGACTCAGAACCGCAAGGAGCCAGGGAGTTTATATTTAATGAAATTTTCAGGTTTTAGTACTTTTCTAAAGACCTCTAGCTCCATAATTATTTATTTTATTTATTTATTTTGTCTTTAATGTCAAGGGTCTCTGAAAAATAAGGAAGGAACAAAACAGTGTGTGTGGTGCCGTGATAGAGGATCGGGCTGTGGCTTATTCTTTCCGAAAAATACAAATAAAAACAAACAGCTAATTATTAACATCTGCTTGATGGTTGCTGCTCACATTAGCAAAAAAAAAACAAACAAACAAGCTAATTAGCTAACTAGCTAACGCTAGCACCTCACCAAACTGTTACTTTTCCTTCAAGTTCACATCACAACAGGATCGCACATACTGTGTCCGACTTCATCGGGATGACATCACGCTCCTGTGTTCTATTTTCTGCTAACTGATGCTAACACATGGCTAAAATCATGCCTCCTGACAGGATTTGCCTCAGCGTACTGATTGTCTGGTTTAGCATTGCGGATTCTCTCAGTGTAAAGTTCGGGTTTTCGTCATTTGTGCGTCTCTGAGTTTCACATCATGGCATTTGGGTGAAACGTCAGAAAATGTCAGTGGTGTGATAGAGAGAAGAAAACAGGTGGCTAACTCGCTAAAACTGATCACACTCAGCATTTACGTTTATTCAGATCAACATCATCAAATGCTTCCTCTCTCTCTCTCTCTCTCTCTCTCTCTCTCTCTCTCTCTCTCTCTCTCTCTCCTCATGTTTTATTCATTCTCTCTTTTCATATGTGTCTGTGCCCTTCTGCTCTCTCTCTCTCTCTCTCTCTCTATGTATATCTATGATCTCTCTCTCTATGTATGCCTTCATACCCTCTATCCCTCCATTCTCTCTTTCTATCTTTGTGTCTTATTTCAAATCCCTCTTTATTTTTTATTTCACACATTCACATTCTTTATTTTTTCCTAAAATCTCTTTATTTATTTTTCTGTCACTACCTCTCTCTCTCTCTCTCTCTCTCTCTCTCTTTCTCGCTCTCTCTTTCTATCTATCTCTCCACATCTTTCTGTCCTCCTCTGGACCATCCTCTGGCAGTGACATAAAAGTATTGGCACCCTCAGCTTCGTTTTGGCTTTGATCTCTCTATAGCTCACTCTCTCTTGCTAATGCATTCTTCCTCAGGTCTCTCCATTTGCACTTTCACTTTCTCTCTCTCTCTCTGTGTGTGTTTAGTCTTAAAGCATGCTAACCTTTACACGTTGGCTTTTCATGCTCGGTGTTTGACATTCTCGCTTCTTTAAGCACAAACACCGATGCCGTGATTCTCTTAAGCACCAGCCCAGACTCTTTTTTTTTTTTCTCTCTATCTCTCTCTCGCTCTTTCTTGCCATGAATAATGAAAGATTGGGCGTGATTTTTTCCCCCCCAAAAAGCTGTCAAAGCAAAATAAGACTTTAAACATTCCCGATCCGGTTTTAACACGAGGTCATGATCCTAATTTCGGTTTTAATCGTCTTAATGGCCGGTGTTTATTCATTATTTATTGCGCTGGTTACCGAGAAGCAGAACACATGATGATGAATAACCAACACGTCCAATATAAAAAGACTCATTCATTTAGCAGTTATGAAAAATGGATGAATATAATAATTCTTATTATACAAGAATTAAGTACGAGTTAAAACTGTAACAAATCTGTTTGTTTTTTTTTTCTCTTGATTATGTGTAGCTGCTGTTAACACTTGTGGGTGTGGCCTAGCTACCCCAAACCGCCCTTCATTATGCAATTTACCTGGCAAGGACTCTTTTACATGTTTAAAATGAGTTATAAGCTCCCCTCTCCTTTGTGTCTGTGTGTGTGTGTGTTTGTGTGTGTGTGTTTGTGTGTGTGCTGGTAAAGTCTTCGATGTTTTGTTTTTACAGTGTTTTGGGTGTGCTACACAGGGGAAATATGAGTGCAGGAAGTTTTGTATCGCTGATAAGCACAAGTTTAATAATCCTCTCGGAATTAAATCCTGTACGCTTCTCGCAGAAACAGATTATAGAACCGATTAGAATTAAAATCCCGGAGAACCGCAACGGCGACGGACGGCGGCGGACGTACGAGGCGCTGCGTGTTTATGATAAATTAATGAAAACCGCAATCTTTAAACAGAATTACAGACAGCAGAGCGCTGGGATATTAAACCCATTTCACCTCATCCTCCATCGCCACACGGAAAGGAAGACTGATTTTCATTACTGAGCTCAAACAAACTGTTCCGCCGAAATAAATCTAGAACCCATAAATTAAACCCAAAACCCGTAAACACTTTAAACCTGTGAGGTTTCAGTCCATTTAAATTTGACTTGTATTGCACAATATGCATCGTCACAAAGCAGCTTGATGTAGGAGAACCATTACAGGTTCTATGTAGAACACAACAATAGAAGATTTCCAAGTAGAACCTCTTTCAGGCAGTGATGAGCCATTAAGGAACAATGAAAGAAACCTTTTTAAGAGTTTAGGTGCACTTTTAGGAAAAGGTTTAGTTAAGGAACCCAAGAAGAACCTTTATTTGTCTCTGTCTCTGTGGTTCTATGTTCAACCCTACAAGATAGGGACTTTCCTGTTCAGTGAAGGTTCCATGTCGAAGCCAGCTAAAACTATAGGTTAAATCTAGAACCCTTAAGTGTTTGTTCCCTTAGAAGGAACTCAACATTTCTACATATAACTCTAGAGAAATGGATTTCCATTTCCAACTAGAACCCCTTTTAGGAATCTAGAACCATTAGCAGTCCAAACAACCCTTAAGGAACTTTATTTTCTGAGAATGTATGTAGAGTGTATAAGGACTTACAGTGTTACAAAAACCCCAGAATCCTTAAGGGTTCGCCTTTTAGAAAAGGATCCGAGGTTCCATCTAGAACCCTTAGCAACCAAAAGAACCCCTGAGGAACCTTTATTTCAATACACAGCATATGTCTTTAAAAGGGTACAGAACCTTTAAGTTTTCTTCAGTTTGTTCCTTTAGGGAAACCCTTAAAGGTTTTTGTAGAACCCTACAAGCTAGGGTTCTCTGGTCAGAAAAGGTTCTAAGAAGAACTCCAATTGAAGAACCGTTGAGGAACTTCTTTTTCTATGAGTTTAGATTATAGGAGGGTCTTCACTCTTAGTCTAAATCTAGATCCTTCCGTATGAAGTTTTCTGTACCAAAGATTTCAAGTAGAACCCCTTTTAGCAGCGAAGAACCCTTAAATATTCAAATAAACCATGAAGAAGCTTTTTGGAATATAGGAAGAAGCTTTAATTTAACTTAAAATAACTCTAATAACTTTAGCAAATTCTGGCTCACACACACACACACACACACACACACACACACACACACACACACACACACACACACACACACACGTAAGTTGTGGAAGTTTGACTTTATATTGAGCTCGTGTGAGAAAAGTTCGAGTCGCCTGAGTCCTGCTGTTATCAGTGAGTTTGTGATCAAACTGATAGTATATATGTGTGTGTGTGTGTGTGTGTGTTTGTGTGTGTGTGTGTGTGTGTGTGTTTGTGTGTGTGTGTGTGTGTGTGTGTGTGTGTGTGTGTGTGTGTGTGTGTTAGAGAGAGAGAGGCTGATATACGGTTCGGTATCTCTGGGGCTCTGATCAAACTGCAAATTACTGCTGCCGGTGATTGTGTGTGTGTGTGTGTGTGTGTGTGTGTGTGTGTGTGTGTATGTGTGTGTGTGTGTGTGTGTGTGTGTGTGTGGACAGCTGCAGAGCAGAGATTACAGCTCATCAATCCAAAATCATGTCCACTCAGACTTCTCTATCAGTTTATAAAGTCATATTTATACAGAAATGACATCAACTTTTACAGAGTTTCTCTCTTGGAACCTTTTCCTGGGAAGTTGTGGAGTTCTACACAGAACCAAAGAACCCTAACTTGAATATTTGATGGTTAATAGCTAACCAAATAGGTTCTGCTTGGAATTCTAATTGAACAGGAAACCCCTCTCCTCTAGGGTTCTACCTAGCACCTTGAAGGGATCTGGTAGATGTACTTACTACTACTACTATTACTACTAATATTAATATTACTATAATAGTATTATACTACTACTACTAATGCTACTATTATTACTCCTCCTCCTCCTACTTCTACTAGTACTACTAATACTCCTCCTCCTCCTCCTTCTACTATTACTACTATTATTACTAATCCTCCTCCTCCTCCTACTACTACTATTATTTCTTCTTCTCCTCCTCCTACTACTACTACTACTATTATTATTATTACTAATACTCCTCCTCCTCCTTCTACTACTACTACTATTATTACTAATACTCCTCCTCCTCCTACTACTACTACTACTACTCCTCCTCCTACTACTACTACTACTATTACTAATACTCCTACTACTACTACTACTACTATTATTACTAATACTCCTCCTCCTACTCCTACTACTACTACTATTACTACTATTACTCCTCCTACTCCTACTACTACTCCTCCTCCTGCTCCTCCTACTACTACTACTACTACTACTACTCCTCCTACTACTCCTCCTCCTCCTCCTCCTCCTACTACTACTACTACTACTACTACTACTCATACACCTCCTCCTCCGCCTTCTTCTTCTTCTACTACTACTACTACTACTACTAGACCTCCTCCTCCTCCTCCTTCTACTACTACTACTAATACCAATCCTACTCCTACTACTACTACCACTAATACTAATAATGATGCTACTACTACTTCTACTAATCCCCCCCCATACTACTACTCCTGCTGCTACTACTACTATTATTCCTACTACTATTAATACTACTCCTAACACTACTACTGCTACTATTACTACTTCTATTAATACCACTACTCCTTCGACTACTGTTATCAACCCCCCCCCCCCCCAATACTACTACCAATAATACTAATACTACTACTGATGCTACTACCACTGCTATCACCAATACTCCTCATCCTACTACTTTTACCACTAATACTAATACTGATGCTACTATTATGACTTCTCTGGGCTCGGTCTCATCTGAGATGGACAGTAGAACAGTGGAATCATGTTTTGTGGTCCGCCGAGTCGACATTTCAAATAGTGTTTGGACAAAACAGCCGTCGTGTTCTCCGGGCCAAAGAGGAAAAGGACCGTCCAAGCCGTTATCAGCGTCAGGTCCAAAAAGCCAGCGTCTGTCACGGTATGAGGACGTGTCAGTGCCCATGGCATGGGTAACTTTCACATCTGTGAGGGCTCCATTAATGCAGAAAGATGCGTACACATTTTGGAGCAACAGATGCTGCCATCCAGAGCAGGACGACGCCTAACCACATTCTGCCCGGATGGTTGCGTAAGCTGAGAGTGCGGGTGCTAGCATGGCCTGCCTGCAGTCCTGACCCGTCTCCCATTGAGAATGTGTGGCGCATCATGAAGCGCAAAATAGTGCATAATGGAAATGAACGGGGGAAAATTCCACTCGCTAAACTTAACCAACTGGTGTCTTCAGTCCCAAACGCTTAATAAGTGTTATTAAAAGAAAAGGTGATGTTGCACAGCGGTAAACAGTCGACTGTCCCAACTCTTTTGGAGTGTGTTGCAGTCATCAGATTTGAAATGAGTGTATATTTTCAAAAAGAAATTAAACTCACAAAGTAAAACGTCAAATAATGTGTTAATAATGTGTTTTCAATATAGTACAGGGTGAACTGAATTTTCAAATGACTCTTTTTTTTCCATACTGTCCCAACTTTTTTTGGAATTGGGGTTGTACATTTTAAATTTGGTTCCTTCAAGTGAGCGTCTTTCGTAACTTTAGCTTAGTTAATGTCACTCACCTGAAAGTTAATGTGATGCTTTTTAAAGATAATTGTAATGGAAATGAATGTAAATTAATGCAAATTGTAAAAAAAAAAAAATAGATTAAATTAGACCTTCAGTTGTACCTTAGACCTTCAGTTTTAAAGGTAACTATGTTCTCTAAAGTACTGTTTTTGGAGTAACGACGAAACACTTCTGTAAGTGTATCCAGGTTCTGGAGAACAGCTGAACGTTCTCATCGTACTCAATATCCATCTCATCTGAGGTGATTCTGTTGGATTTTATTTAAACAAAGTTGTGAGAAAAATGCGCTCGTGTCGGCTTTGGAGACTCCGTTTAAACACGCAGCGCAAAAGTGTCGCATTTTTTAAAAATATGAATTGATCCGATGCCACATGAAGTCACATGACCTTCACATTCACATGTACACACACACAGTGTAGAGCCCACAACACACAAACATGGGACAATCCACACTGAAGTGTGTGTGTGTGTGTGTGATGAGTGAAATATATTAATTACACAGAGTGATGAAATGCTCAGTACATCAATAATGGATGTAACTTGTGAATGGAACCTGGACTGTGCTCCAATTTTGTGTGTGTCTAAGAGAGAGAGAGAGAGAGAGAGAGAGAGAGAGAGAGAGAGAGAGAGAGAGAGACTGTGCTGTGTGTCTGTATGGACAGAATACAGAATAAGTCATGGAGACAGACAGGAATACAGAGAGACACAGGTTTCTGTAGATGGTCAGCCAGCAGTGAGCCTCGTGTCTCCACTGCGAGCTGGTTTAGAAGAACGCCCTGACCCGATCCCAGTCCTTTCACCCACAGGTTTAACGAGGTGGCCTATCAGAAGGTGTGAATGCACGCTGTCCGACGGCAGCAGCTTTGATGATTGTGTTCAAGAATAAATCCCAGCAGCTGCATCAGGTGTCCTCGAACTACAGAAAACCTTCCACTGTCCGGATAAAAAAAAGTGTGAGATCCACTATCTCAGCCTCTTCAAGTTCCATTAGAAACAGTTGCTTCTCAAGTCTGACCCACGTGGTCTCGTTAATAGTGAGGTCACAATAGTGAGATAGACCTGTTGTACAGCAGTCTCTAAACGAGAACCTGATATCCACAAGGCCTTGACCCCCTGGCTGATTGGATCCAGTGTTAGTCTGACTAAAAAGATGTCACCAGTGCTCTCCTCAGTAAAGTCCGCTGTTCTGTTCCAGTCCAGTGAGCTCAAGCCCAACATCTGGAGCATAAATGATTTTTTTTTTTTTTTAAACCTCTTTAATCTGTTTTAACTACAGATCCAGCTCCTGACTATTTCCTCTGTGTGCAAAGTCTTAGCTCCTGCTGCTGGAGAAAATAAAACAGCCATGTCTTAGATTTGTGCCATGACTGGATTCTCTGCTGTCCCTCCCACCACAGAGTCCACTCCTCCTCATTATCTGCATCATCTCGAAGAAAAGCAACATGCAGGTTCTTTTGGTGTTTTGTCTCAGCTACAGGGGCACGTGTACGTCTGTTCCTTCCATCACTGATTAAACGTTAAAGAGCACCGTGTGATGTGCATGACCGGGTGGTAAAATCCAGTAAATCCTTAACCTTTCCTGTTTTTTTTTTGTATTGTTTTTTTAAATGTTTGTGTTCCTTAAGTGAAAGCTCTTCTTTTCAGAAAGCCAAATCAAATCCCACCTTTTTCTGCAGCTTTGTAACAGACCTTTCAGACTGGCTTTCATCAGGAACGAAATCTCTGACATTAAACTGTTTACCGAAAAGTGTGTGTGTGAGAGAGAGAGAGAGAGAGAGAGAGAGAGGAAACACGTCAGAATACTGAAGGATGAACTGAGAGATGAAAGAGGGTGAGAGAAAAAAAACAGAGAGAGGAGGGTTTAATAAATGATAACGAAAAAAAGAGGGAAGTGGTGAGAGATTGATTTAGATGAGAAGAAAAGACAGAAAATGAGAAATGGAATGCAAGTGGAGGGAGATATGGGAGGAGATGGATGGAAGGAAGGATAAAGAGGGGAGAGAGAGAGAGAGAGAGAGAGAGGGAGAGAGAGAGAGAGAGAGACAGACAGAGAGAGGAAGGTTAGATGAATACATGACTAAGTGCATGATGGTCATGTGGGAAAGAGCAGCTGGAGGAACATGCTAGTAAATAGAATCTGTAAGTAATGCATAAAACAAAAAAGTGAAAAAAAAAAGTGAAGCTGAACTTTTAGAAGGAGGCTGTAGAAATCTCACACGTCAGTCGATGCTGGAGGACAAGGAGAACATGGAGAACATGGTGGACACAGATGACATGGAGAACATGGTGGACATGGAGAACATGGAGGACACGGAGAACATGGTGGACATGGAGAACATGGTGGACATGGAGAACATGGTGGACATGAAGAACATGGCAGACACAGAGAACATGGAGGACATGGTGGACATAGAAGACATGGAAGACATGGAGAACATGGTGGACATGGAGAACATGGAGGACACAGAGAACATGGTGGACATAGAGAACATGGAGAACATGGAGGACATGGTGGACATGGAGAACATGGTGGACATGAAGAACATGGCAGACACAGAGAACATGGAGAACATGGTGGACATAGAAGACATGGAGGACATGGTGGACATGAAGAACATGGCAGACACAGAGAACATGGAGAACATGGAGGACACAGAGAACATGGAGGACACTGAGCACTTCTCCACACTCAGAACATCAAACTCCTTCTTCTTTCTTCTGTCACTCCATCTTTCTTTCTTTCTCTTTCTTTCTTTCTTTCTTTCTTTTGTCTATCCCTCCATCCTTCTTTCTTTCCTCAGTTGTTCCATCTTGCTTGTGCTTTCTTTCTTTCTGTCAGTCCTTTGTCTATCCCTCCATCCTTCTTTACCTGTTTCTTTCTCTTTTAAACCCATCCCATTGTTTTTTTGTTGATATTTTCTTCCTTTTTTGTCATTCCATCTTATCTTTCTTTCTTTCCTTCTTTCTTTCTTTCTTTCTTTGTTTATTTCTTTCTTTCATCTATCCCTCCATCCTTCTTTAGACAGAGAAAGAGAAAAATATTGATACATTTGATGAATATTAAATGATTTGAGTTGCTATTCATCTGTTGAATGTAACCAGCGTTAAAACCATTCAAGGTGAAATGTCATTGTGGCTCTAAAGCAATAAAAAGAAGAGACTTACTGAGAACTATTCCAACACAAAACCTGAAGGAAATGGAGTCACACAGCAGCCTGTGAGCTGAAAAACTGAGTCGCTGCTATTGATTTAGAGATTTTATTGACTGAAAGAAAGAAAATCCTGCCAGGAAGATATTAATGTCGCTAGCAAACAGTGTCAGGTTTTAATTGTGTCATGCATTCTCTATCGGAACAGGCTGTCTGGTCACTTTCTGGGCAATGTGTGTGTGTGTGTGTGTGTGTGTGTGTGTGTGTGTGAGGGAGGCAGCGCATGTGAGCCCACATTGCCCTCCCATTAAGCTCACTGACCTTCCTTGTCCTTCTCATTCGAGCTTCTAATTGTGGCCTGACCGTCAGCGACCTCCGTGTAAAGGCTTTTTACACCCCCGCGTGGAGACAAAGTCAACCGAAAGTAATGCGATCACTCTGGAATTGCACTTGTTATATTTCACACTCGGAACATCTGAGAGCACTCACCAGAAAAAAAAAAGAAAAAAACACCAATAAAACAGCACGGTATTCCTGGGAAATAGGCAGATCCTGAAAACTGACCCAGGATCAGTCTCTACGACTGAGCTTCAGCATCTGGATGTTATGTTCGAGGCAGGAAGCTGGTCTGGGGTCAGTAGGATAGAACGGTAATGCATTTATTAGGTGAGGTGTGGTGTGATGGAGAACAAGGGAAGAGCACCGATGACCTTTTCGTGGTTTTTCCACAAACCGACAAATGTCAAGTTAAGACGGTTTTGCTTTGGACAGGCTTCTTATAAGCGATATCAGAGCGGGAGACTCACACTTACATCTATATTCATCTGCAGGATCTGATACTCTGCGTGTAAACAAGCTAAGTAAGGAATAAGACACGCTATCATGCTATTCTAGAAAGTGAATGGCGTACAGTCGGGTTACTGTTACAGCCTCAAAGTGTTTCATTTTCCAATAACATCAAGTCCTGCGGTGTTTTATTCCCCATTCTTTCTTATCCATTTATAGCAGATATAAATGTATCGTACATTATAGCAGCTACAGTATAAAGGGTCATTCCTTCACTCAGAACTCGTCCTGTTACAGAGTAAATGCCTTTCCGCTGGAGGCTCCTTCCATAAATATTAAATAAACATCTCTTTATAGAAAATGTCATATCAACGTCATGTAAATACAAGTCCCTGTGAATGAGCTGTTACTATGGAAACGATAGCATACGAATGCGAGAACAAGTGCCTAAACTGCAGTGTAATATTTCGTATCAAAACGATTGTAAATATTATTACCGCTGACTGCCTTCGCCATCCATCTACGCCTCATGCATATTTAATATTCATGCACTTCAGAACCCTGTACAACGTGACTGACGCAAACTTTCAGATTTCTGGGTCTGTCTACACCCTTGAACTGTCCTTGTCCTTGCCTGCTTTGTCCTCTGGGAGAACAGAAATGTATACGATTTATATGCGGAAGGCACTTCGGTGACCCTATAGCGCCGAAGTAATGATTCTGCATTAATTTAGCGTTCACCCGCCAAGACCTAAACGCTCCCCAAGATAGACCGGTCGACTCATGAATTTTAAACCATGTTTATTTCTCGTGTTAATATGTCACACGTATAGCAGCGAGAACGGATTTGTGCTGCCCTCATGACTTCACGCCGGCGCTGGCTCATAAAAGGTCCTGTAAACAGAAAGGGACGATTCAGGTGAGCGAGCTAGAGCGAGAGAGCGAGGAAACACACTCTCAAGTACAAGCGCGTGTCCGTTTGAAAAACGAGTGCGTTGTTAAATCCAAACGGAAACACGGCAAATTCGAAAAGGCGCGATATCAAGAAAAGGTGTTGAGATGAAATAATATGGCGAATCCCAGACACCGAGTTACGTTCCAGTCCATTGCTTTATCAGCGTGAGTTATTAGACAGACGCAGCACTGCGTCCCCAGTCTGATGCAATATCAAGGCAAGCTTCACTGTCATTCCGTCTCATCACAACCACGTTTCAGGCGAGGAAGAAAAAATGATGATAAACCCAATAGAATACAATCATCTGTACGTTGTGCTAGACAAGATATTACTCAAACATTAAAAGCACAAGGAGGAACCTGAGGAGATCTTCAAGACTCTCTTCCCTCATCAACATCAGAAGTCCAACAGAAAAATCTCAGGTTTGAATCCACAGAACTCCACACCCATCTGGGTGTCCAAGAGAGCATGACTGGCTGTGCTCAATGCTCTCTGCCGTCAATCAGAGAGACACTAACCAATTGTGGCCGACGTTGGGATTCTGATCGGAAGGTCATGAGTTCAAATCCCAGCACTGCCACTGCTGCCACTGCTGGGCTCTTGAGCAAAGCCCTTATCTCTCAGCTGCTCAGTTGTACAAATGAGATGAATGTAGGTCATTCCAGATAATGCCGTGGTTCTTCAAGGGTTCTTTAACAGTTCATGATTAGTTTGGGTTTTTTTTAGCTTCAAAAAAAAGGTTTCTACTCTGATACTGTTCTTTAAAAGTTCTCTGAGAGGAACGACCGAAGATCGCTGAAGGTAGGAGTGTAGGAGTTTTGCACGATCAACAGATATGAGGTTACATTAGAGTGTATTGTCTTAAAGAAATGAGTAAATTAGTGCCTTGTTCAAAACAGAGAGCCCTTGACAAGGTGAGATTGTCTCACTGGCCAGTTCTGATCTTCAGAAGTCTTTAGAACATCAGAGTCAGTCCAAGGTCTTGCCATCAGCCCGAGAGAACCTGCGACACACCACTCTGCATGAGAATTAGACTCGATGACTCACAGGCACGTGTGCGTGTGTGTGTGTGTGTGTGTGTGTGTGTGTGTGTGTGTGAGAGAGAGTGTGTGTGTGTGCTTGTTCTCTTCCTCCATCTCACACCATCTCAAAGGTTGAGACAACCAGTGGCCTGTTGCTAAGGTAACGCCAAAGTCAAAATGCCTGCCTCTCGATCGAGTGGGATTTGTTCCCTGAGTGTGATATCATTCTGCGCAGATTGTATGCAAAGCGATCAGAAAGCCACGGCTTTAAATCATCGCTGGTTATGAGCTCTCACAGCAATTAGCCACTAGCTAATTTGTTTTTCTTAATTATAGAATGACATGTACTTTTTACCCATTTATAGTTGCAAACGTGCTCAAGTCAAAACTCAATAGAAGCAGGCATAAATATATACTTCTAGTAGACACATGCAGTAAATGAATCTAATTAAGTATGATATTGTCCTAATGATGTCACGATTATTACCATCGTTACAAACGAGGCCGTTAACGCCGACATCGATCTCCGAAGCAAATCTTTCCCACCGCTTGCATATCGTCACACGTGGTTAGGGGAAGGTTATGTCACTCCATAATCACGATCAAACCCCCCGTTACCCTTCCAACGTCTCCGAAAAACACCTGAACTGCACCCCATAATGATCGTAATCCGACGTTAATTTCACACTCGTTCAAAGCGCGGAGTCAGATGGGGGCCATTTATAATCAACCCCGTGAGATTTAGCTAAGCACTGCTAGCTCAAGTGGATAATTAGCAATCCATTTTCATAGCTCCAAAAAAAAAAAGAAAAAAAAGAGCGATGCTTTTAGCAACGCGCTAAATTGAATTATCGCCAAGAACAGTCATGGAGCTCAGGAAGGCAATTTAGGTGAATGCCAAAAATGGTGTGAACACACACACACATACACACACACACACACACACACACACACACACACACACACACACACACACACACACACACAATTGCAATATCAATGAGCAACATCGTCCAGCTTGTCTAATAAACACACAGTTCCTTGTCCGATTCGGTCCCAGGTAACACACACATTCGCACACACTCATCGATTCCCTCAGGTGTGTGTGTGTGTGTGTGTGGGTGGGTGTTAATACACCCCCAGGTCTGATTCATTACCCACAATTCATCTGGGCCGCACTCCAGGGGAATAAAATGAGAGCGAGTGAGTCTCCACTTCAGTTCAGCAAAATCGAACTCACACATTTTAAGTGGAATATCGGAATAAAGAGCACACACAGTTTGGAACACACACACACACACACACACACACACACACACACACACACACACACACATGGTCGCTAAGCCTAAGGATAACAAACTCAAAATGAAGAGCGGATAAAGTAGCAGCGATGTTTCATTTCTAATGAATTAAGAGATTACAGGGATTAAAATGCTCACTCATAACTGTGTGTGTGTGTGTGTGTGTGTGTGTGTGTGTGTGTGTGTGTGTGTGTGTGTGTTTTCTGAATGAAAGAAAGAAAGAAAGTAAGAAAAAAAGAAAGAAAGAAAGAAAAAGTAACCAAAAGATAAAATGCAGACAGAGAGATTAAAGAAAGAATGAAACAGAGAACGATGATTAGAGAAAAAAATGCACAATTTAAAAAAAAAAAATGAAGCTAAAGATGAAAGAAAAAGAGAAAAGGATAGAGAGAGACACACAGAGTGGGAGAGAGACAGAGACGGAAAGAGAAAGAGAGAAACAGACAGACAAAGAGAGAGATACAGACACAGAGAGATAGAGAGAGAGAGAAAGAGAGACTAATGAGAGAGAAATACAGACAGTGAAAGAGTGAAAGACAGAGAGAAACAGTGATGAGAGAGAAACAGACAGAGATAGAGTTAGAGAGACAGAGGGAGGAAGAAAGAGAGACAGACAGACAGACAGACAGACACAGACATAGCCAAAGACAGACAGACAGTTTGTCAACTCGACTCTGATTAGCATGCAGCGTTCATCGTCGTGAGGGAAGGAAGTGTATATGAAATAAATTGAATGACCTTTACACTGCTCTGTCTAATATAGTGTGTGTGTGTGTGTGTGTGTGTGTGTGTGTGTGTGTGTGTGTGTGTGTGTGTGTGCGAGTCTACCTTCAGCCCGGATGTTATTATTCCACTGCACATTGTAACTGATTCAATCACGACCCCCATTTCTGTGATTCTCAATGTATTATTAAGGATTTTCTTTTCTTTTTGATGCAGAGTATGTAGAGTAATCTGTAACTCTGTGACAATAGAGTGCTCGCCCTCAATGTGCTTCCCAAAGTTGTTTTCTAAGAGGGTAGCCAGGAACTGCCATAGCCATAGAACCCAGGAACCATAGGACCCTGGGAACATAGAGTTATAAGAGCATAGGTCCCTGGGAATATAGGGTGCTGGTACCAAGAGACACTGGGAACATAAAGCACTAGGACTATGTGGACAACAGGAATAATGGTGTCTGGGAAGTGGTATGTAGGACCCTGGGATATGTAGAGCACTGGAAACCAAGGCCCTGGAAATGTAGAACCCTGGGAACATAGAGCCCTTGTTGTTTAGGACCCTAGGAATGTAGGACTTTGGGAATACATGGCCCTAGGTATATAGGACCCTGGGAACATATTGCACGGAAACAAAGAACCCTGGAAATGTAGGACCCTATGAACATAGGACCATAGGCATGTTGGTCCCTTGGAACATAAACCCCATGGTATACAAGAAGCTGGGATACATAAAGCACTGGAAACAAAGGACCCTGGGAATGTTGGCCGCTTTGAACATAGGGCCATAGGCATATTGGACCCTGGAAACTTAGAGTTATTAGAGCATAGATCCCTGGGAATATAGGGTGCTGGTACCAAGAGACACCGGGAACATAAAGCACCAAGACTATGCGGACATATGACCCTAGGAATATTGGTCTCTGGGAAGTGGTATATAGGAGCCTGGGATATGTACAGCACTGGAAACCAAGGCCCTGGAAATGTAGAACCCTGGGAACATAAGGCCCATGGTATACATGACCCTGGGACACATTAAGCACTGGAAGCAAAGGACCTTGGGAATGTTGGCCCCTGGGAACATAGGGCCCTTAATATATAGGACCATAGGGAACATAGGGCCCTCAGAATATAGGATCCTGGTATATAGAATCCAGGTAGCCTAGGGTGCTGAGAACATAGGGCTGCTTTTTCAGTGACGGAATAGCAATGAGGTCCCGAGGGAACAAAAATTGTCCAGAGTGTTTGCCAGGGAGGCAGAAATTCCCACTAGACATAAGACGAGTTACACAATACAGCTTTATTCATATAAAATCCAATGAAGTAGCACTTACTTTATAGCACTCTGTAGAATTTATATGAATGTAGGGTTCTGTTGTTTTCTCTTGTATACTGACTCTATAGTCTCCTGATCTTGTGGTATCTTTTTGTCTTGCACTCCACATGGCCTCCATCACTCCATCCAATTTCTGGAGCAGCACCATTGAAATGGAAATGTTTAGAGAGCTCTTAAGCAATGTCAAATCACCTGGTGCTACCGAGATGCTGGATTACTGTCAGCAAATTGGTCTCTGTTCTTCATTTGGCTGTGTACTTAAGTCTCACTTACACTCTTCTCTTTGAATCAAGTAATGAATAGGAATCCATAAATCCCAAAGCAAACAGGAGGGAAAAAAAGCATGGCTATTACTGTGCAAAGCAAATGGATGCTGCTATATGCTACTTTGAAATGTTTTGTGGCGTGAGCTGGTGCGAAAGCATGCATTATTTAGAGTGCACTTAAATTCAACACTAACCTGTGAGGATATCTCTGAATCACACCATTAGGATTCATATATGTCCTCAGAAATTGAGACATAGTTGCTTTGTCTCTTTTTCCCTTTTGATTACGTCAATAAAAGTAACAGTATTTCTGCTGATGGTGTTTGGGATGGTAAATTGCTACTTGGTCTAACATACATCTTTTACAATGACTCTATCAGGAGTGCTTAGATGCTAGCTTTTGAAGATTCGCCTCAAAAGGTGAAGATAGTCTGCAAGATCGTCAACCCAAATATGTAGACTTTGCTAAAATGTCCTTCTAACTTGAGATTAGCTCTCAGGGTTGCATCCAAATGTTTGGCAAATTTTAAGATCTGAAAAACTAAGAAAAAGAAACGTCATGGTGTTTTCATGAACTATTGTTATGATGTATTGTGAAGGGAAGTAAACACCATTCAAAGAGCACCAGATGGAGAACCTTGAGCTTGCAGAATTTAGGGTTTATAGACTCGGTATATAAGGCCCTAGCAATATAGGGTTCTTGGAACATAAAACCCTAGGAACATAGGGATCTAGCAAAGTAGGAGCCTGGGAACATAGGAACCTGTGACTATAATGGCTAGTGGAACATATGATCTTAGAAACATAGGAGAATAGGACCCTGGGAACCTAAGACACTGGGAACATATGATCCTGGGAATAAAGGGCTCTATGAGAATAGGACTCTGGGTACATAGGGCCCAGAAAATGTAGGATCCTGGGAACAGAGAGCCCTAGGAGAACTGAACCTTCTTCTTCTTTTCCTTTTGGCTGTTCCCTTCAGGGGTCGCCACAGCGAATCATCTGCCTCCATCTAGCCCTATCCCCTGCATCCTCTTCTCTCAGACCAACTATCTTCATGTCCTCCTTCAACACATCCATAAACCTCCTCTTTGATCTTCCTCTCGGCCTCCTGCCTGGCAGCTCTAACCTAAGTATCCTTTTACCGATATATTCACTCTCCCTCCTCTGAACATGTCCAAACCATCTCAACCTGGCCTCTCTAACTTTGTCTCCAAAACATCTCACATGTGCTGTCCCCCTGATGTACTCATTCCTGATCCTATCCATCCTCGTCACTCCCAGAGAGAACCTCAACATCTTTAGCTCTGCTACCTCTAACTCTTCCTCCTGTCTTTTCCTCAGTGCAACTGTCTCCAAACCATACAACATCGCTGGTCTCACTACTGTCCTGTACACCTTTCCTTTCATTCTTGCTGGTACTCTTTTATCACACAACAGACCTGACACTTTTCTCCACATATTCCAACCTGCCTGCACATGCTTCTTCACCTCTTTTCCACACTCCCCATTGCTCTGGACTGTTGACCCTAAGTACTTAAAATCCTGCACCTTCTTTATCTCTTCTCCCTGTAACCTCACTGTTCCACTCGGATCCCTCTCATTCACACACATGTATTCTGTCTTGCTGCGACTAACCTTCATTCCTCTTCTCTCCAGAGCAAACCTCCACCTCTCTAGAGTTTCCTCCACCTGCTCCCTGCTCTCACTACAGATCACAATGTCATCCGCAAACATCATAGTCCATGGAGATTCCTGTCTGACCTCATCTGTCAGCCTGTCCATCACCACCGCAAACAAGAAGGGGCTCAGAGCCGATCCTTGATGCAGTCCCACCTTCACCGTGAACTCCTCTGTCACACCTACTGCACTCCTTACCACTGTCCTAGTGCTCTCATACATATCCTGCACCACTCTAACATACTTCTCTGCCACTCCAGACCTCCTCATACAATACCACAGCTCCACTCTTGGCACCCTGTCATACGCTTTCTCTAAATCTACAAAGACACAATGCAGCTCTTTCTGACCCTCTCTGTACTTCTCCATCAACACTCTCAAAGCAAATATTGCATCTGTAGTGCTCCTTCTTGGCATGAAACCATACTGCTGCTCACAAATGCTCACTTCTCCCCTTAGCCTTGCTTCCACTACTCTTTCCCACAACTTCATTGTATGGCTCATCAGCTTAATACCTCTGTAGTTTCCACAACTCTGCACATCTCCCTTGTTCTTAAAAATCGGCACCAAAACAGTTCTCCTCCATTCCTCAGGCATCCTCTCACTCTCTAAGACCTCATTGAACAACCTAGTTAAAAACTCTACTGCCATCTCTCCTAGACACTTCCATACCTCCACTGGTATGTCATCAGGACCAACTGCCTTTCCTCACTTCATCCTCTTCAAAGCTCTCCTAACCTCACCCTTGCTAATCCTTTCTACTTCCTGCTCAACAATCTTTGCCTCTACTACTCTTCTCTCTCTGTCATTTTCCTCATTCATCAGTTCCTCAAAGTACTCCTTCCATCTTTCCCTCACCCTCCTGCCACCTGTCAACACATTTCCATCTCTATCTTTAATCACTCTAACCTGCTGCACATCCTTACCATCTCTATCCCTCTGCCTCGCCAACCGATACAAATCCCTCTCACCTTCCTTACTATCTAACCTTGCATACATGTCCTCATAAGCTTTCTGTTTGGCCTTTGCCACCTTTATCTTAACCTCACGCTGCATCTCCCTATATTCCTGTCTACTTTCCTCTGTCCTCTCACTGTCCCACTTCTTCCTAGCTAACCTCTTCCTCTGGATACTCTCCTGAACTTCCTCATTGCACCACCAAGTCTCCTTGTCTTCTTTCCTCCTTCCATATGACACACCTGGTACCTTCCTACCTGTCTCCCTCATCACTTTGGCTGTAGTAGTCCAGTCATCTGGAAGCACCTCCTGACCACCTAAAGCCTGTATCAACTCCTCCCTGAAAACCACACAGCACTCTTCCTTTTCCAACTTCCACCACTTTGTCTTCTGCTCTGCCTTTGCTCTCTTCATCTTCCTCACCACCAGAGTCATCTTACACACCACCATCCTATGCTGTCTAGCTACACTGTCTCCTACCACTACTTTGCAATCGCTAATCTCCATCAGATTACAGTGTCTACATAAGATACAGTCCACCTGTGTGCTCCTGCCACCACTCTTATATGTCACCCTGTGTTCCTGCCTCTTCTGAAAGTACATGTTCATCACAGCCATCTCCATATTTTAGCAAAGTCTACCAACCTCTGTCCTTCTGGGTTCCTTACCTGAAGACCAAACCTGCCCATCACTTCCTCATCCCCACTATTCCCTTCACCAACATGTCCATTAAAGTCTGCCCCTATCACCACTCTCTCACCTCTGGGAACACTCTGCATCACTTCCTCAAGCTCGCTCCAGAATCTGTCTTTCTCCTCTTGCTCACAACCTACTTGTGGAGCATAAGCACTAACAACATTCAACATCACACCTTCAATTTTCAGCTTCAGACTCATCAACCTATCTGACACTCTCTTTACCTCCAGAACATTCTTCACAAACCCCTCCTTCAGGATCACTCCTACTCCAGTTCTCTTCCTGTCCACACCATGATAGGATAGGATCCTAGGAACATAGGACCCTGGGAAAATAGGGTTCTTAGAACATATGATCCTAGGAACATAATGGACTAGGAATACTATATTTCTGATCCACATAGAAGCTCTTCAGAAACCTAGAACCTAACCATCCACTTTGAGGAACTCCTTTTTGTATTTTTTTTTCACTAGTTTCCTTTGAGTGTCTGTATGTATTTCTGAGACTTTCTATAGTGGTTCCTGTACAGAGGCTAGTGAAGGATAAAAAGCTGCATGCCTTCATCCCGCACTACAGGAAACACAGAGTCAGCACTCTTTCTGCTGTGCGGGGGAGGAAGAAGAAGACAGAGAAGAAGAACAACAGGGTGTGTGTATGTAGGAGTTACAAAGAGAAGAACTCTCATGAATCTGCAAATCCTGCCAAAAACTCGCCTTGGGTTGCAGGCTCCCAATTCCAAATAGTTTTGCCCATTTTTGTACTCTGACTGAATTGAAACACTTGTTGATCAGCTGATGATTTGAACAAGGTGTATTAGAACTAGTGGTGGGAATCCTACGATTCAAGGCGATTTTGATTCAGCATGCCATGATGCAATTTGAAAGCAAATCTCAAAGCATCTTGAGGGATCTCGATGATGGCTTTTTTTTTTTCTTTTTTTTTTTTTTTTTTTACTGTGTGACCTCTTTTTACTTGGAAAACAAAAATTAAAATGTTATACCTTGGTTCTAGCATGTGCACGCCTGGGTTTTCAACAATGAAACTTTCTTTTTGTCCTTTCCATCAATTAAAATCTGCCCAATCACTCACTTTCAAAGCAGAGGGTGCAGAGTTTGGATATCTGCATATCTACTAGCTAGCTTCTCTAGTTTTTAACATTTCCAACACAGTGCACTTGCTCACCTTCATCTTCAAATTTCACCACCCAATTGGTGTAAACTTGTGGCCATTTTTTCCCCAGGGAAGAACAAAACGTGCAATGGATTAACCACTGATCATTGCATTTAAGAGTTAAAGGTTTTGTTCAAGAGCTCTACATTGGCTTCCTAGCAGACTCGGGATTTGAACCTGTTACTAGCACAGAACGTTTCTGCTGTGCTACCACTACCTGTCAAAGGCTAAGAAGATTGAAAAGGCACTTTGGGAAATGCACAAGAAGACATCTTGCCATTAGTGCATATCAAAAAGCCATCTGAATGAACCAACATGGCATCCCTCTCTGAGTGCTGAAAGAACACTAAAATGATTGAGCGTAAAAAAAAACTCTTCTGAATAACAGACAGAAAGAGCAGGATATAAAAATCTTTTCAAACATTTTAGCAATAGTAATTTAGCGTAATTAGAAATATTAAACTTCAAAGACAAGGGTTCACAAACTTTACCCAAATTCACCCTCACTGCTGCTTTCTCCACTGTGTGCCATTTTATGAAAAAATAGAGTCATGGTCTTTGTATTTTGATAAAAGACAACCTTGACCCTTATGCATGCCGCATCTAATGCCTTGAGCGAGTTCAATACTTTTGTGTGGAGCCCTTCACATTGTAACCTGAAGGACTTCAACTCAGCTAATTTTACTTGGTCGAGTAGGAAATTTGAATCTATATTTTTGATTTGAATAAAGTTCAGAAAAGAAGACCTGCAGCAAAAAATGAATAAAATATTGGGAAGAGGGAACTCTCAACCCTTTGAGGGCTTGTCCTAGTAGTTCAAAGAAGAAAATCAATCTGGGACATACATTAAAGAAAAAACATGAAATATAGTACTGAGAGACAGAGAGAGACAGACAGTCAGAAAGAGAGAGAGAGAGAGAGAGAGAGAGAGAGAGAGAGAGAGAGAGAGAGTATGATTTCTGCCCTTAGAAAAACAAAAACAAAGAAAGTTTGCAGTTGATAATTTCAGTAGATGGTGTATGAGTGTGTTTGCATGAAAAGTTAATTGTCCTTGGCCAATAAGGTGTACCTCATTCCTCAGGAAATTTAAAAAAAAAAGCCACTGGTTAGTCTGAATCCTTCACCACTTCATTCAACTCTTTATATTATGTAAGGTAACCTTTCAACCCAAAAATTCCAGTCTGACTCAAAATACTCTAGAGTGATCGGTCATGGACTTAACACTCTAGAAAGCAGGACTAATCAATGACCCAAACACTCAAGAAGCAGTATTAACCACAGACTGGATGAGCTCAAACACTACAAATAGGAACAATCATGAACAGTCTGCTGTCAAACACTCTAGAAACATGACTGATCATGGATCGTCTGATCCCAAACGCTCTTAAAAATAGGACCACAAACACTGGACTGCTAAACACTCCAATGACAGACCATCTGACCAATCACAGTAAATACTTCAAGGAGAAGACCAACAGAACTATGGGAACCAGGGAACAGAAACGACACTGCATTATGTCTGTATGTACCCACATAAGTACACTATTGTTCTACTTCAAACCTAATTTCTAAAACTCTTCTATTGATGGACGTAACTAAGTGGCTCTTAAAAAGACTGACATAAAAGTGAATAGAGGTTGTTGTTGCTGTTGCCTTTCTGTAGAGCCGCACTGTAAGTGCATTCCACACACTCAGAACGTTCTTTAATAATAAACCACACACTACGCTTTATGCTCTGAAGGCAAGCTTGAACATAATATGACTGAAAAACCAAACAACTCATTAGAGCAACATCCTGTTTTGGTCACATAAAACAAAGCCGTGGTCATGTTTCATTATTTAAAGCTTCGCTCTGTGTGACATCTCTGAAGGTCGTCTCTCCCGCTGGCATGTTTTTATTTCTATCCTTTTGTTTAGTCCCTATTAGCATTAACAACATTACTGGCAGCAAGCTCTCAGAATCAGAACAATCACAATCCACACTGAACAGAGAACACTGCCAGTCAGATCTAGAGCCAAGCAAAAATAGCAAAGTTGGACCAATCAGTAGCAGTGGACTTGGATGCAAGTGAAACTTGCATAATTGGATTAACAGTAAACCAGCAATCAGCCAATCAGGACAGGTGTGAACAGACCAAGAACGACCCAGCATAGACCCTGCACAACACATTTTAGTCAATCAAACCTACAGCCAAGTGAAAATATCCCAAATCAGAATTCTCTGAAAATGGACTATAGCCAATTACATTAAGAGCAGACCAACAATCAGCTAATCAGGATAGATCTGGCACCGCCGACTATGCCCCGGGATAGACTCCTGAAGAAAACTTTATTCAATTAAACCCACAGCCAAACAAATCAGGTGAGTCGGTGGAAAATTGAACTTAGCCAATACACCTCAGTGGATGATTAGGGCAGAGGCCCTGTTCCAACCCCATATTTCTTCCAATCCACATTACACACATAGTTAACATAACAAACCTAACGGCTAGGAAAATGTGGCCAATGGAAATCAAGAGAATTAAGTGAAATCTCAAATGTATTAAGTGGAAGATTGGGGACGGTATTTTTCTCAAATTGTTTAGCTTGTCATACCTAAAGCTGAGCACATTTTTGCCAGAATTTAATGCAACAATTTAATCAGAATCAGACTACATGTCAGCCAATCAGATTAAGGGGCAAGGAGCAATTAGCCAATCACGACAGATCAAACCGTTCCATCTAAGACCTGTCGAGTAAAAACGGGCGAGTCACACCACAGACAGTTAGGTTATCCAGAACCTGTGATGAACCGATCAGGACCTAGACATGAGGCCTGGGCTTTGTACTTGACAGCGTTTTGTAAACAACGACTCAAAGATGAGACACGTTTCGGTACAGCGAACATGCATATTTACTTAATAGGGCGAACATAAAGTCATACACTATCTTGTTAGATGAGCAAGTAAAGGCTATAAAGTTTAAATCTCCACATAATCAGTATAAAATATGATGACAGACAGTTAACTGGCTTTAAATTATCAGGAACAAAGACAAGACAAGCAACCGCTCAGGTTAAAATTACTTTTCTCATTAAGGATAATAAGATCCATCTACGTATCTATCTCTATAATTAATGGATCAGAGGTACAGTCATTTCTCGGGCTCATGCTAATTACCATCGCGGCGTGATTAAAAGCTGAGCAGATTTATAACCAGTCGCCCAAAACAGAAGCTCTAGGAGGCAAAGCCTGCTTTTAAAACTGGCTGAGAGTTGGAATAAACATCCGTCTATCCAGGTATTTCATCCAAATATGGTAAGCATTTATCCATTTTTTTAATCCACATATGGGAATAAATTTAATATTTATTGTAATTAGTGAAGAAAAAGGTGCAATTTGTATATTATCATAGAACTTTAGCAGCGGCTTAACATAACCCACTTAATACAAATTCTGCACATAAATAAAAAATAATTATAAAATTACTATTTTTTAAAGCAGTTAATAAACAATAAAAATGTTTACAGCATTTTACAGTAATTTCATAGAGTATACACATGCTATTTATATATATATTTTTGTTTTGTTTTGTTTTGAGGGAAATTTTTACTCGTTTTCATTCCAAACTTCAAAGTGCAGGTATACAATATATTAGAAATAATATAACAAATTTAGAATCTAAAAAAATAATTTTACAATTTTACAAATATTTTACAATTTCTTTCTTTATTTACTGGGCATTTCTATGTCAATTTATAAATATCTTTCTAATTAAAATATTAAGCATATATCTTCTTTTTATTAAATGTTTTATAATTAATTACTGGTGGATGGATACAGTTGCTAGGGACAATTAGTAAGTAAAAAATACACAGTATATTGTTGATAAATTGCTGTCGTATAAGAGAAATGATGCACTTCAGCACCTGCTGTTACAACAATATAGTCAAAGTATATTGTTGTAACAGTAACTCTGCTGATTATTCTGATTCCAAAGTATTTTTCTATAAGAGCACCAGTCATTGGTCTGTAACAGTAGTCAGTAATGAATGCAATTCAACATGACCATTAATAAATCCCAAAGTAAGTGAGATTCCAAAACCACAGCCATCAGAGGTTAAGAGAGTTCACCAGTGCATCAGCACATCAGTGAATTCATACCCCCTTTGTTCGAAAGCACACATGCCAATTAGCAGGAATATAACCATCAATTTAACAGAAAGTCATAACATAATTAATGATTAACTGATCTACACTCCCTGATTGAAATGATTCACTAATTTCACACTCTCAGGGAAACGATAATGGGTGTCACTGCAGACAATTGCTTGTCTTTATCACTGTTTGTTGACCTCTTGCACCCATTAAACCTCAACATGTTATTTTCCGCAGCAATAAAAAAGAATTTATTTTGCGAAAGTGTCCAGGCGATAATTGGCGTCGATGCGGGTTCGAGGGGCATAGACGTGTTTATTCAGAATGTTGAGGAGCTGCAGTTAACCTCGGCCAAGGTCGCTTATTTTGGCTGCCGTTCTCCATTTTCAGCCTTGTTGTGGCCTTGTATTGCTTTCGCTGAATCCTATCAGCCTTGCCATTACCCACAAGGCTTTCTAATTTCACTCGATTTGAGCCAGCGGTGGTGGCGAGTGAAAGGAAATTGCAGGGTCACGGTCGAGAAAGCAAAGGTACAGGACAGAACGGGTATGTGTTGCTTTGTTTGGTTCTTGTTTAACATTTTAAACAAGGCTCGTTGGAATTCATGATCGGTCCGTCTTTTTCTTTCCTCAGCGCCTTGGTGTACACAAGAACCGGGGCTTTATGTCATATTAAGTGTAAAAGAAATTTCTCGCCGTTATGAGCCATGATCTGGCAGCTGAAGAAATATGGAGCAACTATGCAAGTGTTCAGCTTCTCTAATAGCAAAATCTAATAGCAATAAACAGCTAACGAGCTCTGATATGATATACTACGGTAGCTGGAGGACTAAGTGTTATCAAATGAATATAAATGAAGTTAGCCCAAGTGAATTACAGTGAGGGAAAAAAAGTATTTGATCCCCTGCTGATTTGTACGTTTGCCCACTGACAAAGAAATGATCAGTCTATAATTTTAATGGTAGGTGTATTTTAACAGTGAGAGACAGAATAACAACAAAAAAATCCAGAAAAACACATTTCAAAAAAGTTATAAATTGATTTGCATTTTAATGAGGGAAATAAGTATTTGATCCTCTATCAATCAGCAAGATATCTGGCTCCCAGGTGTCTTTTACACAGGTAATGAGCTGAGATTAGGAGATCTCTCTTAAAGGGAGTGCTCCTAATCTCAGTTTGTTACCTGTAAAAAAGACACCTGTCCACAGAAGCAATCAATCAATCAGATTCCAAACTCTCCACCATGGTCAAGACCAAAGAGCTGTCCAAGGATGTCAGGGACAAGATTGTAGACCTACACAAGGCTGGAATGGGCTACAAGACCATCGCCAAGCAGCTTGGTGAGAAGGTGACAACAGTTGGTGCGATTATTCGCAAATGGAAGAAACACAAAATAACTGTCTCCCTCGGTCTGGGGCTCCATGCAAGATCACACCTCGTGGAGTTTCAGTGATCATGAGAACGGTGAGGAATCAGCCCAGAACTACACGGGAGGATCTTGTTAATGATCTCAAGGCAGCTGGGACCATAGTCACCAAGAAAACAATTGGAAACACACTACGCCATGCAGGACTGAAATCCTGCAGCGCCCGCAAGGTCCCCCTGCTCAAGAGAGCACATGTACAGGCCCGTCTGAAGTTTGCCTGAACGATTCAGAGGAGAACTGGATGAAAGTGTTGTGGTCAGATGAGACCAAAATCGAGCTCTTTGGCATCAACTCAACTCGCCGTGTTTGGAGGAGGAGGAATGCTGCCTATGACCCCAAGAACACCATCTCCACCGTCAAACATGGAGGTGGGAACAGTATGCTTTGGGGGTGTTTTTCTGCTAAGGGGACAGGACAACTGCACCGCATCAAAGGGACGATGGACAGGGCCATGTACAGTCAAGTCTTGGGTGAGAACCTCCTTCCCTCAGCCAGGGCATTGAAAATGGGTCGTGGATGGGTATTCCAGCTTGACAATGACCCAAAACACACAGCCAAGGCAACAAAGGAGTGGCTCAAGAAGAAGCACATTAAGGTCCTGGAGTGGCCTAGCCAGTCTCCAGACCTTAATCCCATAGAAAATCTGTGGAGGGAGCTGAAGGTTAGAGTTGCCAAACGTCAGCCTCGAGACCTTAATGACTTGGAGAGGATCTGCAAAGAGGAGTGGGACAAAATCCCTCCTGAGATGTGTGCAAACCTGGTGGCCAACTACAAGAAACGTCTGACCTCTGTGATTGCCAACAAGGGTTTTGCCACCAAGTACTAAGTCAAAGGGGTCAAATACTTATTTCACTCATTAAAATGCAAATCAATTTATAACTTTTTTGAAATGCGTTTTTCTGGATTTTTTTTGTTGTTATTCTGTCTCTCACTGTTAAAATACCATTAAAATTATAGACTGATCATTTCTTTGTCAGTGGGCAAACGTACAAAATCAGCAGAGGATCAAATACTTTTTTCCCCTCACTATACATAGCGAGGGGGAAAAAAAAACATTAACAACAATGTAAAGAGTCTAATGATGCCTATTGTCTCTAGAACAAAGAAAACAGAAAATGACTCTCAGTCTTCTCAGCTACAAAAAGGACTTATGCTTTCAAATGTACATGAAAATGGCATCCAATTAAATTTGATTTCAGGTCAGACCTTAGAGAGGTTTATAGCATTCTCACAGACATATTATGAACCGCTTCTTCAAATAACAGTCATTGTGTTACTGTCAGTCTCCCGTCTAATTCCAGACAACACAATAAGATCACTTTAAGCCCAACAAAAGAAATTCAAGCTCCCGGCAAATTTGATTGGCGGCCCATTATCATCCACACTGATGATTTATTTTAGAAACGACAAGCTGTTCCGTATTCTTTCGCCCCTGTGTGCTAAAACAATGCAGACAGCATATGGAGCTCATCTAATTAATGTGAAAATCATCCATTAATCACGTCATACAAACTAGCGCATAATAATCTGGATTTAATGAACTATCAGCACGCCATGACAGATGACACGTTTCTCTCGGTGTAAGCAAGCTGGTAGGATGAGATCTGCAGGGAGAGGAGGTCTGTTTGAGGATTTGTCCATTCATCCCTCCAAGTAGCCATCTATCCATCCATCTATGCATCTGTCCGACTGTCCATCAATTCATGCTAACATTATCTGTTTATTAATTCATACAATTATCCATCCACAACTCTGTCCATCCATCAATCCACTAATCCATCAATTAATCCAACCATCCATCCATCCATCCAAATGGCCATCTATTTACCCATGCACTTATCTAACTATCCATTCATACATTCACAATTTATTTTTTTTCATGGAATCCATCAATCTATCCATCCATCTATCCATTTATCTATTCAAGTGCCCAGCTAGCCATCTAGCCATCCATTTTTCTTACTTTCCATTAATACATCATCCATTAATTATTTGTGGAATTCATTCATTCATCCACCCAAGTGCCCACCTAGGCATCTATACATCCATGAATTCATCTAACTGTGCATTGGTATGTTCATTTTTTATGGAATCCATCCATCCTTTCATCCATCCACTTATCTATTCAAGTGTCCTATGATCCATTTATTCTTTTATGGAATTCATTCATCCATCCATCCATTCAGGTACCCACACATTCATCTATCCATCTGTTTGTCTAACTCTCCATACACTTATTTAACCATGGAAACTATCCATAAATTCATCCATTCAACTGTCCATTGAGACATTAGCTCTTTATTCATCAGTCCATCCATCCATCCATCCATCCATCCATCCATCCATCCATCCATCCATCCATCCAAGTGCCCACCTTGCCATCTATGCAGCCATGCATTTGCCTAACTGTCCATTGGTACATTATCCATTTATTCATTCATAGAATGTATTCATCCATTCATCCATCCATGCATCCATCCTTCTATATGAGCGCCCACCAATCCTTATTATTATTATACACTCATTAATCCATTTTCCCAATAGAAATATCCCATCAGTATCAGTTTATTCACCTATCCAACCACACATTCAAATGTTCGTGAATTCATCCATCCATCCAGCTTGCCATCTGTCCTTCCATGCACATGTCCACCCATCCATCCATTCATCTATCAAACCACCTATGACCCATTGTACATGTATCCATCCATCCACATGCCCGACAAGCCATCCAGTGGCCTACACTTGTAACTGTCAATTCAACTGACATTATTTTCCATCACATCCCACTGACCCATGCATTCCTGTGCCTGCCTGCCTACCATCCCACCGTCCATCATCTATCCATGTAAATCATGATTTAGCATTGTCACAGCAGTAAGTAAAACGCAATCCGCCTGAGCATCACTGTGGGATTCTCAGACAAATAACTGTATAGCACAGGGACTTCTCTTTCCACACTTTCCCTCTGCTCCAGATAAACACTCGGGCATGCTGGGAGTCAACGTAGCTCTGTAATAAAGGAAAAAGAAGCAATGCTTTGAGTTTCTTCACTTTACTCAACCACAATGGAGACAAATGTGATGTTACAAATCTGGACAGTATTGTGAAAATACCACAAATCTGCTGAAACAGGGGGAACCCCCCCAGCATGATAAGCATTATAACACAGGGAAATAAAACCAAGATAGAACTCTTTCGCTAAGTAAAAGTTGGTTAAATAGGAAATTTACATATTTCAGTCCGCATTTACCTTTAGGGGTTTATTTAAAAAGAGAGAGAGAGAGAGAGAGCGAGAGAGAGAGAGAGAGAACAAATTTCTGTTTTATATACTGGATGACTTAAAAATATTGATATAAGTATCAGGATACTACACCTGGTAAAAAAACAAAAACAAAAAAAAAAAACAAACGCTGACTTTATTTTCCTTTTTATGAGCTGTAGATTTATTAAATCAAAGCTTTTGGTCCATAAAATACTCTGCCCTCTGTATTGCAGTGTAATTGCATCACACTCAAAGTATGTACTCACTCTAAATGTCCATACTTATACAGTGTTTATTCCTTGAGGGCTGCAGCAAAGCTGCTCATTGAAGAGAGATCTGAACATTAGCTGATGTACTAAATCATGCGTGGTGTCAGGGAGAGAAGAATCAGAGAACCCTCTCTTCTGTCTTCTCTCATGTGAGGCTTTGAGACTAATCCCATTGCTTGACCATCCATATCCATATCATGCTCTGTGATATCCTGGTCAGTGATTGGAGTTGATGAACCGGTCAGTGGTTCTGTGCTCATGATCTAAAGATTGTACATTCAAATCCCAAGACTGCCAGAGAGACAGTGTTGGTCCTTGAGCAAGAACATTAATCCTCAGTGGCTAACCTAAATTAGATTTGCTCACTTGTAACTCGCTTTATATCTCATTCATTCATTCATCTTCAGTAAGCTCTTTATCCTGCTCAGGGTCACTGTGGGACCCTGAATGGGATCGGATACCAGTCCATTGCAGGGAACCACATACACTCATTAACATCTAAGGGCAGTTAAGCATAGCCAATCTACCTACCAATTTGTTTTGGGAGGTGGGAGAAAACTAGAGAACTGGAAGAAAACCCATGTTGACACAAGGACACAGTGAACCCGAAGCCTATCCCTGGAACACTGGGCATGAGGCAGGAATACACCCTACATAGGATGCCAGGTCATTGCAGATCAGACACACATTCAGACCTAGGGGAAATTTAGAGTCGTCAGTTTACCTACCAGTTTTTGGGAGGTGGAAGGAACCTGGAGAACCTGAAGAAACCCCATGCAGACATGAGAAGAACATGCAAAAATCCACACACACAATATCCCGAGCTCAGTATCAAACCAGGGACATTGGAGTTGTTAAGCAGCACTACCCTCTTCTTCTGTTGAGTTTTGTGCACAACATTCTCTCTTTTAATCTTTTAAACCTCTTAATAAAGGTTCCATCTAGCACCATAAACAGCTCGTTACTTAAAAGTTCCATGAACCTTACAGCACAAGACTTCCCTTTCAAATAAGGTAAAATCAAGAAGCTCATAATCAGTCATGCTTGCTAGCCAGGAGAAGGCTGGAAATTTCACTGACAATTTCAATGCAAATGATCAGGAAATTGGTCCAAAAATGGAAGGGTTAAAGGTTACAGCTATTTCTACGATCCAACAACATCATCACCCGATGATCTCACTCCGCACCACCAGAGGTCACCTGAGTACCCATCAGTACACCTCATTCCCATCAGTTCCTAATTCAGAGACACTGTATAAACACTAGTTTCCAGTTATGCTTCGCGAAGTCTTGCCATCTGCAGTTCTTGGACTTGTTGTTTTTGCCGGCCCCTTTGGATTTATTATGGTTTGTTTTGGCCTGTTTTATGACTATGAATGCAGTGACATTATGTTAAATACATTCCACACTTACGCCTTACAATCCTATTGTTATCAATGTTTTTTTTATTTTATTTATTATTCCTGCGGAAGCTTGTGTATATAGATATTACAGAACCAATAAGGCAGAAGCATCTTCACATCACTTCTAATGTGATTTAATTGGATTTACTACAGATTAATTTGTACGAAATGCTACGAGCGTTAACCCCGCCCCTCATTCTAACCTTTATTTTAACCAGTTATATCTTTTCATTGACGGTTGACTTCATAAGAATTTGCAATAATGAGACACTGAGCATACAAACAAAATACACACTGTCCTAAACAAAATGATTTTAAGTATAACCACAGGCACTGTAATTTCATCCCGCTTAGTCAGTGTCTGGAAACCGGCCTTTAGTTTCACTGCCAATATCATTCCATCGTCGCTCCTCGATAAACCATCTCCACAGATAAGTAAGTCCTGTTGATGATATTCAAAATGACATTTTATTTATAGAGAACGTCAGCGCTGGAGGAAGACTAAAACTCTTTGTGATGGAAATTGAAAAATGAACAGCGCTTTGTTATTACCGAATGCATAAATGTATTTAAATTCATGAGATTCCTCTGTCGGGGCCTGGAGAAGAAATGTCTCCTTATTGAGAAGCTGAATCCTGAAACCTGGTAATTTACTCAAAAGGAGCTGCTATGACAATGGATTTTTGGTGTTACGTTAGCGTCAAGATAACTGTTATGTTAACTGTTATGGCACCAGAAATTACCTTATATATATATATATATATATATATATATATATATATATATATATAATTTTTTTTTCCACATTCAATTTTCACATTCATCTAATAGCCAGACTGTAATATAATAATATAGTAATAACTCAAAAGTAATAGAGAAGAAAGGGATTTTCTCACCTCAGCAACTCATCAATTAGTGACATTTCCTGCAACCAATTTTCTTTTTTTATACTTCGTTATTTGTCAAAATTTCATGGAAAATTTATCTTACGTGAGGTAATGGAATGTATAGCTGTTCAAGACATAATAAACAACAGAAATATGCAGCTAAAAAGACAGAATCATGTGCTTTGCCTATGAAAACTGGCAATAACGTCCATCATACTGATAAATGGGAGAATTTTTAAATTAGCCCTGCAAAAAAAAAACCTAGAACACGCATCCTGCTGTTTGCTTGAGTCTCTCTCTCTCTCTCTCTCTCTCTCGCTCTCTCTCTCTCTCTTTGTACATCCTGATAAAAAAATTTCTCATTGAGGATGTGGACCCTTTTTTCATATTTTCCTCACTTCCTCCATTTTCCTCCTGCTGTCTTTATGTCTCCATCGATGTGTGGTTTCCTAACTAAATGAAAATGTAGGCTTTTCTATTTTCAGGGGCCATAATTATCTTTTTTTTCCCCCTCCTCCTTCTACCCTTCATGCAATTCTGCACTCCACTCGGCCTCCCCGTCTTCTGAGACCGAGACTGGCAGAACGTTGGCACGAGACAGATGCGGGGCTGGCGGAACACGAGCCGTTCATCGCCCTTGGGTTAAATGGACAAGGTGGCATGGAGAAAAAAAGAGCTTTCTCGGGGGGAAGAAAAAGCGGACGTGGCTGCTCAGGCTGTTAACGTTCCGTTCAAGCAGAAAGCCAAGACAAAAAGCTTTTGTCAAAAGCAAGCAGAGCTCGTACGATCCCAGCGGTCATGCTGGCACACTCGCCATCGTTCAGCGCTAGTTTCTCAATCTCAGTCTCGTTTGTGTTATGCCTGGAAGCTCCAGAACTTCTGAACAATTTGACGGCATCATTTCACAAAACTGACCAAATGTGGAGTCCGGGATTTTAACCCTGGCTTTTATTAATCTAACTGTATTGAAGTCGAGGTGGAGTCAGAGGTTGTATTATTTAGGCTTTTCTGAAAATCATAGGCAGGGGAAGAGATGATTAATGATTAATGAAAAAATAATAAAACAGTCATAACACTTATTACATTTTATACATTTATGCCATTTGGCAAACTCCCTTATCCAGGGAAACTTACATTTATCTCATTTATACAACTGAGCAGTTGAGGGTTAAGGGCCTTGCTCAAGGGCCCAGCAGAGGCTGGTTGGCAGTGCTGGGATTCAAACTCATGACCTTCGGATCAGGAGTCCAACATCTTGGACAGCTACCACTGCCCCACTCATATAACACTTAGTTTGCTAACTTCAAATACTGTCAGTCAGTTTCTATAGTCGACAACCCTGGCGACCTTTGAGAGAAATTTATTTCTGAAGTGTTGATGTGTACCGTGATGCTTCAGAAGCGCTTGCCAAAGCGAAGAAAAAAACACATGGTGTAATCCAGGTGAGAGGCACCATTGATTATAGCCATGAACTGGGCCCTCATCCAGGAACCAATTTCTGATTTGGTTTAGTGGGGTGTTTTGTTTTTTTTTTTGGAGAAGACTGAGATTTTAGGCAGTCAGGTAAAGCGTGATGCGTCCTGTGAGACATCTTTCAAAGTTCAGCTGAAGAACTTTAGCAGAGGTGCTGAGAAATTTGTAAAAAAAAAAGAAAAAAAAGAAAAAAAGAAAAAAAAGAAAGAAAATAAAATGCATACAGGCAGGCAAATGTCAAAGCATGGAAAAGAAAGAAAGAATTACAGATAAACACACATAAGACATAAAAGATGCACATGCAGATATACAGACAGACAAATGGATGGGGAAAAGGTGGAGAGGCCACACCTTCTTTACTATAACTTAGTGGCACAGAGGCCACACCTTTTTCACCGTGACTTAGAGGCACACAGGCCACACCTTCTTTACTGTGGCTTAGAGGCACAGAGGCCACACCTTCTTTACTGTGGCTTAGAGGCACAGAGGTCACACCTTTTTCACTGTGACTGACAGGCACAGAGGACACACGTCCTTCACTGGAACTAACAGACAATAAGGCCTCCTTCATTGTGGCGCTCAGGGACTGAAGCCACACCTTCTTCACTGTGACTGACAGGCACAGAGGCCATACCACTTTCCCTGTGACTTAGAGGCAGAGAGGCCACACCTTCTTCACTGTGACTTCATTGATACTAATAGGCATAAAGTCCATGACCTCTTCACTAGTACTCCAAGCATAGAAGCTACACACTTTCTGCAGTGAGACTAACATGCACTGAGGCCACGCCTCCCTCACTGGCACTAACAGTGACGGAGGCCATACCTACTTCTCAAGGAGTAATAGAATTAAAGACCATGCCTCCTTCATCAGAACTGCCAGGCATAAAAGCTATACCTTCTTCACTGGGACTGACAGACAGAAAGGCCACGCCTCCGTCCCTTTGACTGACAGACAGGAAGGCCACGCCTCCTTCGTTGGGACTGACAGACAGAAAGGCCACACCTCCGTCCCTTTGACTGACAGACAGAAAGGTCACGCCTCCTTCACTGGGACTGACAGACAGGAAGGCCACACCTCCTTCGTTGGGACTGACAGACAGAAAGGCCAAGCCTCCTTCCCTGGGACACTGATTTGAATCGAATAATCTTTGCACTACACTTGTTTGCGGTTATAATTCCCACTCAGCTTTTCTTTGATCCTTTCAGACAGGAAAAAAAAGTTTTGTCCAAAACACGCCTCTAAATAAATTACCTTACAGTTTATATTTGATTTTGATCGACGGTGTTCTTGCTGTCAGGTTTACGCCGGTCCAGAGGAGATTGAACAAGACGTGGTTGAAATAGTAAGAAAGCATGCTTCAGTGTTGGCATGGAAATCCACACACGGGTAATAAGAGGAAAGGCTTGTGCCCACGCAGCGAGATCTCAAACCTGCTTTCTCATGGACTCTGGAGAAAAAGGATCAAACACACCAACACACACTCAGAGAGTTTGGCAGGCAGAAAGGGGCATGAGCAAGATGAGGACAGATGTATAAAGAGAGCGAGAGAGAAAAGGAGGCAGGAAGACAGAGAGAGTGTGTGAGGAACTGAAAAAACAAAACAAAACTATGAAATAAAAGAATGAGCCGCCAAATGATAATGAAATGTAATTATACAGATGGGCTTTAAATGAAAAAGACGGTACATTTGTGGAGCAGTGTAATTAGGCATGATACGGTTAACCTGTTACAGCACAGGACACTTTCCCTCACTGACGACCCTGAACCTTAATTTAAACTGTATTTAAGAAGAAATATCTGAAAGTACTAGTCAATCAACCGTCTCTGGATCCACTCGGACTACTGAATGAATGAATGAAACTACGTTATCATCCACATCACTTCCAGCTTTTCCGCAGCGACTCCACCTTCAAACGTTGGTGGGCGGAGCCTAGGGGCAGAGTGCTACCAAACGAGCGACTCTAGTTGTCCAAGATAACACGCAAACCCCATTAACATTAGCACATCGGCTTGTTCACACTTATCCTGTAGACGACAGTAAATCCTGCTGTGTCCGAAATCACCTGAAGCATTTCGAGTCACTTAAGTTTTATTTACTTTTTAGCTACGTTATTCTTCTGGCACCAAAAATGCCTTGGCTGATCGGCTACGCTGTGGAAATGAGATCTTCTGCTTTATTGTGCTTCATCAGAGAAATCATTTAGAAAAATGTATATCCAATAAGATTCTAATGTTGTCTCATATTTTTCTCATACGTTTCCTATATGTTGTTATGAAGTGAATGTAAGCTTAGAGTGAATTAAAGGAGAAAACTGTCGCCTGCAGCACTCAAGAAGTATTCAGTCTACAAAACAGCGTCAAATGTTAAAGATATTAGCATGAGTATTATATTTTGAAGCTTACAAAAGGATAATACCCTCCACCACACACACACACACACACACACACACACACACACATGCACACACGTCTCTCCACATATTTCCCCATCTTTAACCAAGTACACTGGAGAAAAGCCCTACTCAGATTACTTCAAACTACAGCAATTACTGCTCACAATGTAGATGCCCATCAGTCATAAAGACTTCTCTCAAAAGCTTGTCAGACAAAATAAAGTAATTTTCTTACAAGCCTCAAAATACGACTGCAGTGAACAAAGAAAGAAGAACAAAGGTTGGAGTGTGTACTATTTATCTAGACTTAGAAGAAGTAAACAAACCGAGCTCCTCAAACCTGCTCCAATCCTGCCACCCTCTGGAACCTTCCAAGCCCCTGCAACCCTGTTACTGGCCATTTATAGCTACCAAAGTTTACTTCCTGATGATCTACCACCTTGTAGAACCTTCCAACCGCCAGCAACGCTCTTCCTGTTAACTCATAAGCACTCAGAATTCAGCACATTTTATTCCTGAAGATCTACTTTCCAACCCCCTGCAACCCTGCTCCTGGTCATTTATAACCACCGAGACTTCAACACAAATCCTGTTCCTGAAGATTCAGAACTACCAGAGTTTAGTTCCTGAATATCTACCACCCAGCAGAACCATCCAAGCCTCTGTAGCCCTATTCCAAGTTATTTTTAACCACCAAGGTTTCAGTTCAAACCCTACTCATAAAGATTCATACAGTAACTACCACTTCCTAAAGCTGTACCATCCTGGATAACCATCCAACCCCTTGCAATCATGTTTCTAATCATTTTAACCACCTACAGTTGAGCTCAAACTCTGCTTCTGGAGATTTAGATGTTACAGAATTGTATTCTACCACCATGTAGAAGCTTCTAGCCCCAAGCAACCCTGTTCCTAGTCATTTTAGCCACCAAGACTTTAGGCCAAACCCTGCTCTTGGTGATTTATAACTTTCAGAGTTTTATTCCAGAAGATCTACCACCCTGTTGAAACTTCCAACCCCCAGCAACATTGTTCCTGGTCATTTATAACCACCAAGATGTCAGCTCAAACCCTGCTGCTGGAGATTTATAACTATCAGAGTTTAGTTCCTAAAGATCTACCACCACAGAGAGCCTTCCAAGAACCTGCAACCTTGTTCCTAGTTATTTATAAAAAACCAAATCTCCAGCTCACAGTCTGCTCCTGAAGATTTATAATACCAGAATTTCTCATTTCCGGATGTTTACTAGTGTAATTCCAGCCCTAATTGAGCACACCTGGCTCTAATATTCAGTTGCTTCTAAACACCGTGATTAGCCTGAGCAGGTGAGTTAAGATTGCAGGTTTCTGGAGCCAAACTGTGCTGATTGGCAGATCTCCAGAATGTGGACTGGCCACTGCTGGTATAAATGAATAGGTTGGTGCACTCAAGATTCTGAGAGCAAATTTGAGTTGCTAATGAGGCTCAAAGGGAAAATAACCAGAATCTAATTTCTCAGAGTCTGCAGATTGTGTGGCCTATATAGCTTTATTTTTACTGCCAAATGTCGAGAGTGCAGCAGTTGAATCCAAGTACAGCATGCCTTCTGCTCTCACAGATTGATTTTACTCTGATACAAAAATCCTTTTCGCTATTGGATTTCCAGTACAACAACATAACAGAAAGTCATCAAACAATCCCAATTTTGGTAGGAATTTTAGCCACTGAAATTCCCTAAAATCCTGCTTATAGGGGGAAATGAAGCGAAGCCACATCATATTATACAAGTCATATTACTCGCATCATGTGACACTTATTGTTCTCGTTGTTTGCGATGACGGATGTGATCTTCTAAACATCTCTCTTCTGAGGTTCCTGTAATCGACTCTCTTCCTTAACAAACATCCTACTCCACATCTCTTAATTAACGTTTCTACATTCTAATTAAGACTTGTAACTTTATGCGCACTGCTCACTTCTGTGGGTTAATTACACAATTAATTAGCCAAACAGGTTCCTCGGTCTAATCAGTGGAATTGTTGATTGTCGAGGACCTCTAGTTCCTCCTCAGCCATTCGTTTGTGTCGCTGCCGCACAATTTAATCCCAACTCACGAAGCGCTGAAACTCACGCCTCAGACTCGCGTGCCTCGGCGATAGGCTCCTTCGATTAACCTCGAATTCGAAAAGTCACGGTTCGGTTTGAGCCGTTACGCACCGAGATGAAACGTACTGATGACTTTACTGTCAGGTCTCCAAGTCTCAATTCACTGCTGAGAAATGTTTTCAACAGTGGATACAGTCGTGTCGAATTCTACGCCTGAAAGCAGCAAGGAGGAAGAGGAGTGGTTTCCTATCATCTGTCAGTAGCACGATAAGAGTAACTAGACAGAAAGAAAGAAAGAAAGAAAGAAAGAAAGAAAGAAAGAAAGGAGAAAAGTCAACAATGTGGGAGAAAGAGAATGTGAGAAAATAAAGAAAAAGAGAAAAGGTGGGAGGGAACTGTAAGAGAAAGAAAGAAAGAAAGAAAGAAAGAAAGAAAGAAAGAAAGAAAGAAAGAAAGAAAAGTAAAGATAAGTAGAGAGAAATGCAAGGAAGGAGAAATGAAAAGGAGGAAAAAGAAAGAAAGAAAGAAAGAAAGAAAGAAAGAAAGAAAGAAAGAAAGAAAGAAAGAAAGAAAGAAAAGTAAAGATAAGTAGAACAAAATGCAAGGAAGGAGAATTGAAAAGGAGGAAAAAGAAAGAAAGAAAGAAAGAAAGAAAGAAAGAAAAGATAAGTAGAGAGAAATTCAAGGAAGGAGAAATGAAAAGGAGGAAAAAGAAAGAAAGAAAGAAAGAAAGAAAGAAAGAAAGAAAGAAAAGTAAAGATAAGTAGAACAAAATGCAAGGAAGGAGAATTGAAAAGGAGGAAAAGAAATAAATAAAGAAAGAAAGAAAAAAGAAAGAAAAGTAAAGATAAGTAGAACAAAATGCAAGGACGGAGAATTGAAAAGGAGGAAAAGAAATAAATAAAGAAAGAAAGAAAAAAGAAAGAAAAGTAAAGATAAGTAGAACAAAATGCAAGGACGGAGAATTGAAAAGGAGGAAAAAGAAAGAAAATAATAGAAATAAAGAAAATATAAGTAGAGAGAAATGCAAGGAAGGAGAAAAGGAGGGAAGAGAAAGAAAGAAAGGGATAATGCGAGGGATAATGACAGACCAACATAATTTGAAAAGCAGGAAAGAAACTTAGAGATGAAGAAACAATAGACAGAATGAAGTGAGAAAAGAAAAAGTGAGAAAGATGGATAGAGAAACAACTGAAGGTGAAAAAAGGAAGAGAAAGAAAGAAAGAAAATGGATGAAGGGGAAGAGAAAGAATAGGAAGAAAGTGAAATGAAAATGAATGTCTACTGCTTGTGTGTGTGTGTGTGTGAGTGTGTGTGTGTGTGTGTGTGTGAGTGTGTGTCCTGTGGGGAGAATCAGGAGGAAGACAGGTGGAGCAGCAGCAGGAGTTCAATCAGACACAGAGACGCAATGTGTTTTCCACAATCAGCACTTTGTCCTCCTTTTCTTTTCATCCTCACATCATCAGCAGTGTGTAACAATCACCAGCTGCGGCCCCGGGTCTGTGTGGAGGCCACGTTCTCGCGCTTGTTATTAGCTAACGTGCGCTAATTTGATAGAAATCCTCACTGATATCTAAAGCTAGCAGGCTAACAAGATGTAGCTGACAGATTTTACCTCATAATTAAAAACGTTCATAATCTTTACTGCTAACTCTAGCTTACACGGGCTAACCTTCATCGTCATCGCTATGAAGCTGGCTAGAATGCTAACATGAGCTAGCAATCATCTTCATCGCTATAAAGCTGGCTAGAAAGCTAACAGGAGCTAACCTGACAGGATTTCTGAGAGGAATTGAAAGTAATATTCAAAAAAATGTTCATAATCTTCATCACTATAATGCTAGCCTGATAGCTACGGTACCATTAGCTAACCCTCATATTCTTCACTATAATGCTATCTAGAAAGCTAACATGAGCTAACCTGACAGGATTTCTGAGAGGAATTTATAGATTATGATTTTAATTATGAAATGTCCTATAGTACAATCGCTAGCTAGCTAAAATCAGCTAACCTGAAGCTAGAAAGAAAGAAAGAAAGAAAAGAAAATAATAAAAAGATCATCAGGCTAGTAAAAACTCAAATTACACACACACACACACACACACACACACACACACACACACACACACACAGAGGTTTCATGCTGCAAGCTTTTAATTCAGTTTGTAGTGAATTATTTTGTCTGATGTCAGTTATTACTAGCAAATTATTTGTTTAAAAAAAATTCCTGCAGCGGAGCAAATCCAATCAGCTCACAATTTCGATTTTCAGAAATGAAGTTGGGATCAACAGCACATCTTTAACCTTCATTCCTCTGACATCATGGACCGGATGCTTCCCTCAGGGCAGCGGCGCCAGACTCCCGGCCTCGTTTCGGGTTCACATCCTAAAACCAGAGAGGGAGAGACACGGGAGAGAGACGGAGAGACGGACACGCCCCTTCCACATCCATCACAGCCAAAATATCCGTCCTCAGAGGGACGGAGACAATCGATGGCTCATCCTCGGTAACTCTGATGCAGATCCTGTCTGGACTCATCGATGCTCCATTAAGACGCAGGCAGGAAGGAGAGCTTCATGAACGTGTTCTGTTAGAGGAGGGATGGAGTGGAGTGGAGTGGAGCCTGAGACTAATATTACTAATATTATTATTTCATCAGTTAGTATTAAAGGCTAATGCAAAAAAATTGGATATATTTAACAACTATTTATATTTATTGAAGCTCTTCGACCCTAAAACCAGTTGCGTCGTTCGCCACGCCCACATCGCATCACTACTAACGGTCGATCCGTCTCACATCACATCGCACCCGGAGTGATCGCACGGTGAGAAAGAAAGAACAATTAGAAGTAATGGAAGACAGACAACAACAACAACAACAGCAAACAAAGCTAAATTTTAAAGGAAATAAATGATTTTTTTTTTAATGAAGCTAGATTTTATTTTTAAAATAGGATAGATTTTATGGGATCATTTTTTTTAAAGCTGGATTTTATTTAAAATAAAAAGTAATTACGAGCTAGATTTATTTTTTAAAAGATAAGAGTTCATTTTAAAAAAGCTAGATTTTATATTTAAAATTGGATTTTTATTAAACAAAAAGAAATTATAAGCTAGATTTATTTTTAAAAGATACAAGGTTTGGGTTTTTTGTTTGTTTGTTTGTTTGTTTTTTAACGTTAGATTTTATATTAAAAACCTGGATTTTATTATTTAAAAAAAAATAAATTATAGGCTAGATTTATTTTTAAAAGATAAGATTTTATTTTTAAAAAGATGCTAGGTTTTATAAAACAACATAAGCTAGACTTTTTTAATTAAAGATTTAAGAATAAAAAATATTTTAAATGAATTAAGCAATTTTTAACTAGATTTAAAAAGTAACTAATTTTAGCGCATTTACCCTGGTTTAGCCTGTTTACCTATCTATCTGTCTATCTATCTATCTACCTATTTAGAGAGGAAAAAAAAGAGAAATAATGTGTGATTAAAGAAGAAGGCCCTGGGAGGTGGAGCTCAGCTGGACTCAGAACTATTCAGAAATATTTTTTATTTTTAATTTTTTTTTTAAGTCATTGATGTGGAAAACCCTGAGATTTTTGCTAAGTGCTATTCACTGTGTGACTTTGGAAAATTCCATGTCATCGTGTGGGAGAAATAGTTTCAACAAAATGCCATTCGGTTATAAAATGGCCGTGAGATCAGGTGGATTGGTGTTGATTGAAGGTGAAGATTATGTGTTGGCAGCTGATCATCTGTAACCTGATGAAAGTCTGCAGAGAGCAGGAGGAGAAATCCAATACCGTTCCAGCTCCGGCCGTCAGGAAAGCACGACGAATCCAAAACGAGCGAGCTGATCGCTGGACGTAATGAAACACACAAAGCCAGCACACCTTCGTCCAGGTCCATTTCCACGCCTAAGACCTTCTCCAGCTGGAGGAATAAAGCGAGCCCTGGAAGTGCAATCCCCCGGGGCCAAAGAGGAGGAAACAAGCCACGGCAGGCAATTCGGTGTGTAGGAGTGTAGGGGTGTGTGCCATGGATCAGCAAGACGAAACGCAGCTAAACATTCCTCACCTGAATCTATAAAACGTATAACAGACATGATGTTTTCAGCTTACACACACGACATCACCTTCATATCTTTATTATCTTCAGAGTCAGTGTGCAGTTCTCCATCAAGCTGTTGCATACAACATGCTGACGATGCACATACGATGCCAGAAACATACGAATTAATCTAGATTTGAAAGGAATTAGCAAGCATTTTTTATAAGGCTGAAAAAGCAGCTAGATTTGAAAAAAAAAAAAAATTAAACTAGTTTTTTTATTAAACTATATGTTATTTATTTATTTTTTTTTTTTTAAGATATGCTAGTTTTTCTATAAAAAATTAAGCTAGATTTTACTTTTAAAAAATTGAATAAAAAAGATGGTTAGATTTTAAAAACTAACTAGCAATTAAAAAACTTAAGCTACAATTGTACAAAAAAACTGAAAAAAAGCCTAACTTTAGCCCGTTTACCACAATGCTGGTTCCCACCTTAGTTTGTTTACCACAATGCTAGTTCCCGCCTTAGTTTGTTTACCACAATGCTGGTTCCCGCCTTAGTTTGTTTACCACAATGCTGGTTCCCGCCTTAGTTTGTTTACCACAATGCTGGTTCCCGCCTTAGTTTGTTTACCACAATGCTGGTTCCCGCCTTAGTTTGTTTACCACAATGCTAGTTCCCGCCTTAGTTTGTTTACCACAATGCTGGTTCCCGCCTTAGTTTGTTTACCACAATGCTAGTTCCCGCCTTAGTTTGTTTACCACAATGCTGGTTCCCGCCTTAGTTTGTTTACTACAATGCTAGTTCCCGCCTTAGTTTGTTTACCACAATGCTGGTTCCCGCCTTAGTTTGTTTACCACAATGCTAGTTCCCGCCTTAGTTTGTTTACCACAATGCTAGTTCCCGCCTTAGTTTGTTTACCACAATGCTAGTTCCCGCCTTAGTTTGTTCACCACAATGCTAGTTCCCGCCTTAGTTTGTTCACCACAATGCTAGTTCCCGCCTTAGTTTGTTCACCACAATGCTAGTTCCCGCCTTAGTTTGTTTACCAAAATGCTAGTTCCCGCTTTAGTTTGTTTACTACAATGCTAGTTCCCGCCTTAGTTTGTTTACTACAATGCTAGTTCACGCCTTAGTTTGTTTACTACAATGCAAGTTCCCGCCTTAGTTTGTTTACCACAATGCTAGTTCCCGCCTTAGTTTGTTTACCACAATGCTAGTTCCCGCCTTAGTTTGTTTACTACAATGCTAGTTCCCGCCTTAGTTTGTTTACTACAATGCTAGTTCCCACCTTAGTTTGTTTACCACAATGCTAGTTCCCGCCTTAGTTTGTTCACCACAATGCTAGTTCACGCTTTAGCCTGTTTTCTATCTATCTATCTATCTATTGATCCTAGATAGCTCTATAATGCATACAATGCTAATTCCTGGGTTACATGAATGTTTTACATTGATGCTGGTTATCTTGTTTACTGTATGTATGTATCACCTTATAAATATTAATTATTTTCTGACATTTCTGGTTGCCAATTAAGTTTTAAAATGTTTTGAATGTTAGCAGCAGGGGTTCATTTTTAAAAATAAACACTAATGCAAAAGTCACTTAGTGTTAGTTCTATCTTTCTGAGCCTGAGATGTGAGGAAGGCACTTCCCGGGATTTCTCATTTCTAATCTGTATGATCAGGAAGTTCCTGCGGTCTCAGTGGACGGCGCTAATATGATGTAGAAGCTGTGCAACAGCGCTAAACTCTGCATGACAGTAACGGCAAGCAATCGCTCGTAGCTGAGATCAAAGCCATGAAGACGTGAAGTCGGAGGAAAGGAGCGTGAACCCATCCGTCACCCGGACCTCACGATACATTATTCATCAAAGCTCCGAGTTCATCTTATTCACAATGAATGAGCTGTCGTAGCATTAGCGCTTAGCGGTAGCCCGCGTGAACCAGTGGCCTTTCGGAGCTCCAGTCAGGAATCTTGATATGTCGTTGATCCTCGCTAAAACGTTACGGCGCGACCGCGATGGCTGCTACGCTAATTGGGGTTTGGGGTTAATCTGAGTGGAGAGGCCATTTTGCAATTATAGCAACAACAATAAGCTCGCCTCATCCGTGGTAATAACCTCAGGGAAGAAGGATTAATCTGAGCTCCCGGCAGCAATTTAGCATGTCTGCTATTTTATTTATTCATCTTTATTTCCACTCAGACTCAGAGAGCAGACCTCCGAGAGAGCCGACACGCTAGCATGGAAATCAGGCCAACATCAGACTAGCCGCTTTCAGTTTGAGTGCCAGGGAGATTAGCCACTAGCAAAAAAATACACTTCCACGAAGTCAATGAAGTCAATGAGCCAATTTAGTTTTTTAGTTTATTTATTTATTTATTTATTTATTTATTTATTTATTTATTTATTTTATCGTTAGATCTACTAGTTTTGGCAGGATTATTTATTTATTTAGAGCATGTTACATTACAGTTAGCCTGTTGCTGCAAGGTCAAAAGTATGTGCTAGTGCCAAAACATGCAACTTAGCATGTGCGGTTAACCTGTTGATTTATTTATTCATTAATTCAGTTGATTTTATTTTTATTTTATTTGTTAGCTAGCTCGAGAAAGTTAATGATGTAATCTTGGAATGTAAACTAAAAATGTTAAAACGAGACTAGCCTCTAGGTCAACAGTGATGTCAGAGTTTAGCTTCGCGGTGCGGTTCAGCTAGCATATAGCGACTAGGTCTAAGGGGCCTTTTTTAGTTTTTTAGTCAGAGTAGTCCTCTGGGGTTTTACACTTTTTTTTTACGCTATTATTATTATTATTATTATTATTATTATTATTATTATTATTATTATTATTATTTTAGTCAGTATAGACCCCTGTAGTTCTGTTAGCGTGAGCCCCAATGTTTACCATAATGTTCCTGAATTAACCTGTTTACTATAATGCTAATTTAGGGATTAGCCTATTTACTACAAAGCAAGTTTTTGTGTTTTTGTGTTGTGTTTAGTATGATATTTGATTTTTGTTTAGAGCGTTTACCAGAATGTTGCTGAATTAGTCTGTTTACTATAATTGTTTTAGCTTACTGTGTTTACTATAATGCTAGTTTTTTCAGTTAGATGCTAGATCTAATGCTAGTTTCTGGGCTAGGCTGCTCACTACACACTGTAAATGTTAGTTACTTGGTAAAGCCTGTTTACAATATTGCCAGTTTTCGATTAGTCTGTTAAGTAGAATGCTAGTTTTCATGTTAACCTGTTGTTTTTTTAGTCTGGAGTGTAAAAAATAGCGTTCCTGAATTAGATGTCTGCTATAATTCTAGTTCCTGGATTAGCCAGTTTACTATCATGCTATTTTTGTCTTAGCCTTACTGTGTTATTACTATATCACTCTTGAATTAGCTGTTTTATTGTAATGCTAGGTCTGGAGTTAGCATGTTTACTACAATATTCCTGAATTAGCATGCTTATAATAATGCTCGTTCCTTAATTAGCTTGTTAAGTATACTGTAATGTTAGTTCTCGTGCTAATCTGTTTACTATAATGCTAAAAACACAACGTATGTCGTTTTCCCTTAGCATACTCCCTTCAGCTTTTGCAGAAGCTGTGAGTATGTATGTGTGTGTGTGTGTGTGTGTGTGTGTGTGTGTGTGACAAGGTTTGACATTTTGAAGAACATGTTTATTTCAAACAACCTGGAGCTAGAACTCCCATTAGCACTCGGCACAGCGAGCGAGATTGGGGGCGAGAGTCTGAGGGAGAGTGCGAGAGAAAGGGAAAGAGGAAGAGAGAGGTGTTATGATGTCGGAGCCTTTGGGACGTGAGGAACCGAGGTTACACCCTGGAGTCCTCATTACGCTTCCTGATCACACAGTGTCAGAGCAACGAAGAGAAAAACCCCAAACCTCTGGATGTCTTCATAGCGATTTAACATCTAATTCACTTTTTTTTAAGAATATGACATCAGCAGTTATGACATGCTAGTTTGTGGGTCAGCTTGTTTTATTGCTAGGTTTGGGTTAGACTTTTTACCTTAACATTTCCTTAATTAGCCTGTTAATTATAATCGTATGTATGCCTGGAGTTAGCTTGTTTGATTGCATGCTAGTTTGTAGGTTAGCCTGTTTACTATAACACTACTTCATGGTTAAGCTTGTTTACTATAATACAAGCCTGTTTGCTATAACTTTCTTTAATTAGGCTTTGTAGTATAATGCTAGTTCATGGGTTAACTTGCTTACTATAATGTTTGTATTTTGGGTTAATCTGTTTACTATAGTACTAGTTCCTGCATTAGTCTATATTAATAGTTTTGAGGTTAGCCTGTTTACTATACTGTCCCTTAATTAGACTGTGTAGTATAATGCTAGTTCTTCCATTAGCCTGATTACTATAATGCTAGTTCCTGTGCTAGGCTGCTTACTATAATGCTAGTTTTTTGGGGTAACCTGTTCACTATAGTTCTTCTTTTTTGTTAGCCTATTTACTATAATGCTAGTTTTTGTGTGAACAGTATCCCAATTAGCATAATTCAGATTGAAACGAAGTGAGTTTTAATTGACTGGCAAATGTTGTTTCTTTGCTTCTTTGGTCCCCCTTTTCTGAAAGCAGCTGAAACTTTACCGTTTCAGCTGGTGTTTAATGATAATGTTGGTAGTTCACCTTTAGCGATAGGTTCTCCTGAGGTGGCGCGTCTCTCGAACGACGGTGCTCTAAGACGTCCGCTGTACGTTGGCCTGGTCTCCGCTCCACACAGTAGGGTTGGGAAAGCTTCTGCCTTGTACACCAGCCACTTGCTTTTTGTGCTAAGAGCCCATGCTAATCAGAATATTGTGTAATATTTATGAGTACGGTATGAGAAAGCAAGTCACTATCCAAAATGAACCTAGTGATAAGATGTAGATGAATTGTCTAAAGCACAAGGAGTGAATAATAAGTAAAAAGTTCACAAATAATATTTTAAACATGTAGTGAGGAGGAAGTGTGTCCTGAAGATGAGCTTCATGTTGTTAGATAGTGTTCCACCTCCTAACCCCTGAATAGATGGGAATTATTTTATTTAAAAGTGTAAAAATATATATATAAACATTTAACTAAATTACCTGACGATTGATTTTCGGACTAAATTACGTCGCCTCCATTTTCGCCAGCGTACACTCTGTATTATTGACTCCAAAGCCTCTGGAATGTTTTCCTTTTATGGCCTCATAAAGCAAGCACAGTTATATTTCGTGACAAATACTACTGACCTTTACGGCCCGAGCTAAATTTCCCTTATACACTGCACAGTTGCCGGGCTATATTAAAGAGATTTCACGCGGCATGGTTTCCAAAAGCTCAGAGTGAATATTTTATTTTCACCTTGAATGCTTCCCTGGTTACTGGAGCTCCTCGGCAAACAGATTTCAATTAACTCGCCGTGATTAAACGCAGTGAAACGGAGCCTTTACGCTGAGATATTTGCTGAACACTCTCTCATTAACCGCCATGGGAATACACACGGGTCTTCCATTTACACGTTCTTCCACACATTATGATTTGAAGCCATACGTTTCAATTAACTACATTTTTAAAATGCATTAAAGAAACTTTCGGAGAAAATAAATAAATAATGTGACCTCTAAGACAAACCGTTAAATAGTAAACTCATGGACGAAAGTTTAAGAGAAAAGTTTGGCCAAACAAAAAAAGTGCACGTTTCTTCTGTGTCCATTCTTAGTTGATTAAGGGTAAAGAAAGTTATAGCTATGAGTTTCGCATTATGAAAACGTACAAAATGTTTGCTATCATTGATTCTAATATTAAGCTAGCAGTCTGAAGAAGAAAAAATTCATACAAATTCAAACGAACGGGTGGATTTCTTTCGATTCAATATAAACTAAGTTGTACAAACTGGTATGACTGCTAATCCAAGCCCAATCCTGCTAAATCATCCCCAACCAGCTAACTCCACCCCCAACCCTAACCTTTGTAACTGTACAGTTTTCCATCCATTTTCTATAGCACTTATCCTACACAGCCTGGAACCTTGGGGAACAAGGCAGGGGATACCCTGGACGGGGTGCCAACCCATCGCAGGGCACAATCACACGCTACGGCCAATTTGGAAATACCAATCAGCCTACAACGCATGTCTTTGGAGTGGGGGAGGAAACCGGAGTACCCGGAGGAAACCCCCGAAGCACAGTGAGGACATGCACACTCCGCACGCACAGGGTGGAGGCGGGATTCGAACCCCCAACCCTGGAAGTGCGAGGCAAACATGCTCACCACTAAGCCCCCCTGCCCCCTTGTACAGCTTTAATCATGCAGATTGTTTTACATATTCTTGAAGAACCTTAAAAAAACAACAGCTAATATATAGCTGGATAATGAGGGTACAACCTCAATGGCTACAAAAAGGGGTTCGCAAACTTGGATCTACCTCCGCTGGTTCCTCAACAACACCAAGAGTCTCGGTGGAACAACAGAATTCAAGAAAACGGACATGAAAATATGCCGAAACATTTATGACGTCCTAAATTATAAATCTGGGGAAAAGATTGTACGGCAGTTAAGGCTTCAGGTCGCAGAAAATTCCGGATGCCTATTCGGGGCCAAAAAGATTGGGAACTTCTAGGCTGCAACCTTGTAAAGATATATATACACAAGACAGATAATCTTCTCACATCCCAGTTGGAGCTAAAGGTCGACTATAGACCGCACAGTTGAGGGTTAAGGACTTTTTTTCTTATAAGAACCCAACAGTGCCAGCTTGGCGATGCTCGGATTTGAATTCTTTTGCTCAATCGCCCATAACCTGAACCGCTGAGCCACCAATCTCCAGCCCACATCCTCCGCCATCGTCTTGGCGACTTTACATATTTCTGAAATCCTCGTCTGTGCAGCAGGTCGTTTGCCAGCGTGGCGTCATGAAACACTTTTCTTTCCGAGCGACATTTTTTCGGCCTCCCACACGGAGCTGGCGTGAGAAGTGTGAGTGTTCGCTCACGTCAAGAGGGAGCGGTGCGATCGCTCTCGTAACCACCGATGTGTGTCAGGATTTAACCTGCAGCTCCATCAGGGAGCCGTCAATCACACGCTGCACACAAAGAGAGCGTGATAGTGAGAGAGAGAGAGAGAGAGAAAGAGAGAGAGAGAAGATAGAAAAAACCTGGCTGTAGAGATGGAGAGAAAAGACATGGCACTGTGGTGGCATGTTGTATGCAAACAATCATCTTTTGCACATATTCACATTCTGAGATTATGTATGTAATCAAAAACGGATGAGGTTCAGGTTTAGCGCACGTTACATTCCCAATTACTTCCTCTTGTTTTCCCTGAGAAGAGAAGGAGTCTCCAGTGTAAGTATTTTGCAACATCTATTATGTTAAATATCTCCAGGGGTGTACACCGAGATGTGAATTTACTATAACGGCCATTTTGTGAAAAAAAATAATAATTTGAACGCTAAAATTAGCTGAAGTGACATGACATTAATTACGACACATGACATTTACACTGCTCACAGGTATGCTCTGTGGAACGGCGTAGGTTCCTCAGTGCTGTGTGATCGTGAGTGGTGTCTCAGAGAGTGTCTCAGAGAAAGCTCTTGCTGCTCCATTAAAGCCGAACGATGAGCGACGTCCTCCAGACACGTCATCGACCGGCTCTCGCTCATCTCTTACAGCAGCTTCAGCAACCCAAAATGACTTCCTGTGAGACTTAGATTAGGAACTACACGGCCAGTTCCATCAACCAAGGTATCAGGAGAACAGAGAGAAAAAAAGAGAGAAAACAGGGAAAGACAGATTCCTATAAAGCTGGTATACTAGAGCTAAAACTGGACCACTTCTTACACTGACAGTGTCCCTGAGGGCTCATCTAACAAACCTTAAAAGGGAAATGGAGGAGGTACATCAACTCAAAACTAAAAAGGGTGGATTCAAATGAGGAGGGTTTATTGACAGACCGCAGAACATTGGGTGTGATCTAAAGTGGACCAGATGGGCGTGTCTAAGTGGAATAGATTGGCATGTGTTAAATTGGAACAGCTAGGCTTGACTTTGTAGATCAGAGGGACATGTGTAATTGGACCAGATGGGCGTGTCTGAAAGTGGAAAAGATGGGCGTGTCTTAAAGTGAAACAGATGGGCGTGGCTTAAAGTGGAACAGATGGGCGTGTCTTAAAGTGGAACAGATAGGCGTGTCTTAAAGTGAAATAGATGGGCTGTCCTAAAGAGGAACAGATGGGCGTGTCTTAAAGTGAAGTAGATGAGCATGTCCTAACGAGAAACAGATGGGCATGTCTTAAAGAGGAACAAATGGGCGTGTCTTAAAGTGGAACAGATGGGCGTGTCTTAAAGTGGAACAGATGGGCGTGTCTTTAAGAAGAAACAGATGGGTGTAGGCCATGTATTCTGGAGATTTAGATGATCAAAAAATTAAAATAAATGTCAGACTTCCTTCTTCCCAACTGAGACTTTAAAAGCCACGCCCACTCAGAGCTGCTCTCATTTCCATATATGGACCTAACAACACTCCTTCGTTTCCATATATGAACTTGTGAGGAGGCAGATCTTCCTTGATGAGGTGGATCTCGTGTTCTGGAACAGGTCATAAGAGTGTTTCTAAGCATCTATTTACGATGCAACATGTGTCGGCAATGCTGCGTACTTCAAAACGACTCCCTCTGTCACACTTCCTCTGAGGGAAAAACTAATTAAACACTAAGAACCCAATAAACTTGCAGGAAAGCCCAGGCTTATCCGAACCTGAAGCAACATCACACACACAGACACACACACGGTACAGATGCAGCATCCGACCTCACAGGCACATCACAGGCGTTGCGTTGTGTGGGACCAGCCATGATTCCATTAGCATAATTACAAAGCGCCTTAGCCCGTTAGTAATTAGTTCCAAGCGAGCAGCCCAGGGTAAGTCACAGCCAACTGGGCGGGCGAGAAAACGTTCCCAAAATACGATGCAGAGAACTGCCAGAGCGGTGGCCTGCGAGCCAATTAACCTCCGTGTTAATTAGAAAAAAGAGGCTTCTGATTTAATTGGAGGAGGCGGTTTTAATTGGAGGAGGGATATTGGAGGAGGTCACACAGTGCCAAGAACAGAGTGTGTCTGAGTGTGTGTGTACTCGCCGAAGATGCTTGCAAGCTTTTATTATTTGTCAGCAAGTATAGAAAGAAGACTAAGAAGGGCAATTCCAGTGTTGCTACTTAGCATCAGGGAGCCATCTTGTCATGTGACCTTGCGAACAAATATTCATCAGTAAGATATTTTTGTGCATTGAGTGCAAAAGTCGAGAAGCTTCTCGTCGGCAGCTAAAGAGACTGGGGGCGGTTATGAAAGTGAACATTTACAATACTTTCAGAAAAGGAGATGCAAACTGTTGAACTGATTTATTTATATTTTTTGCTGTTAATATATTACCATGAAAACTGTGAAACCTAACACACTAAAGGTGTTCTTGCTATAAATGACAAATTCTCAAATATCAAGGGAAGAATGACCAATCAGAATGGAGAATTCAGCAGCGCTAGTAGTAGTGTTCAATTCCTTCTTAAATTGAGTGTTTGTGTGAGAACATTTTTTTAAGAAACAAGAAATCCTTTAAGACACAGGCTGACTCGTGAGGTTCTCAGGGGAAGATGTTCTGGTCTCAGCGAGTCCTTCAAGCTCAGGCGTTTTTTAATTTTGAGCGTATTTTGGAGCTGTCACTCAGAGAAGTGTGTGTGTAGGAGCGGAGGTGAGAGATATATATCTCTGCTGTCTGAAGGGGGGAAAAAAAACAAAACGCAACCTTCAGCTGTACCTCAGAGGAGTCTGAACTGTCATTAAGGAACTGAGGTTAAGCTTAGGGTTCCATTTATCACCCTAAAGGGTTGTTCAGTTTATTGTTCTGGGGGAAAAGGTCCTAGGTAGAAGTAGAACCATTAACTATTGAAAGAACCCTAGAGAACCATGTTGGAACATAACATGTTGGAACATAACATGGTAGAACGTAACACGGTGTAACGTAACACAGTGGAATGTATCATGGTGGAACATAATGTATCGTGGTGGAAGATATCGTGGTGGAACATAACACGGTGGAACGTAGTGTATCATGGTGGAAGATATCGTGGTAGAACATAACATGGTGGAACATAACACGGTGGAACGTAACATAGTGGAACATATCATGGTGGAACATAGTGTATCGTGGTGGAAGATATCGTGGGGGAACATAACCCGGTGGAACATACGAACCCCTTAAGGAAGGTAGAACCATTAACCATAAAAAAAAAACAAAAAAAACAATAGAGAGTGTAAGGTTAGTAAAATTATAATTAAAAGGTTCCTCATGTGTTCTTTGGACAGGCTTCTTAGCTTCTTCGGTCCCATCTAACTATGCTAAGGGTTCCTCAGATAGGTTCTCTCTTAACAGGTCCACTGTTACAAAGGGGTTCCCCAATCAGAAAAGAGTCCTTTAGGAAAGTAAGAACACTTAATTACACTGAGAGAGTGTGTGTGTGTGTGTGTGTGTGTGTAAAACATGGCATGGAAGTCTGGCTTAATGTCGACTGTGTTTAAAGGTTGGGAGTGTGTGTGTGTGTGTGTGTATGTGTGTGTGTGTGTGTGTGTGCGTCAAACAGTTGAAATTGTAGCTTTTATTGAAAGCTAACTCAAATATAATTGGACAGATTTGTCATCATGAAACCGTTTCATCAAACACGTCTCTTCTACATCAGTCATCACCAGATTAGCTGCATGCTTTGTTCGTGTGTGTGTGTGTGTGTGTGTGTGTGTGTGTGTGTGTGTGTGTGTGTGTGTGTGTGTGTGCCAAAGGGATGCCTTCCAGTTAGCTGCCACAGGAAACAGAGAAAAGCCACATGCACACAGCTAATTGCCTCTGCCTTCAGCACACCGTTTGCGTAACGCCATAAGCCCTGGAAAAGATCACAAATAGGCTTACTAAGCAGGATGTTCCGGCCAGTAAAGCCCCTTTTTGTTTAGTACAAAATCATGAAAGATTTCCGGCCTGATTCCATTCCCAGAAAATGTTTCAGATGGCACATTTGAACGCTTTGGCCATGTGTTCGTAATAAAACACACATAAGGTCCATTTCCAGAAAAAAATGTAAAGAGTTGTATAACACAGCTTTTGTGTTTTTTTTCACATTTCTCTCCCTGTGGGTCACACGCAGCACGCTTCTGATTAGCTGCAATTCAAACCCCACAGAAAACAGGCAGACAGTGAGGGGATAAAAAAACAAAACAAATTTCTGGAAAAAAAAAATTACGGACAGCTGACAGAGAGGAACAAACACCGCCTAACTGTAATGCCTAAGCGCAAGACAGACAGACGGGCCGAGCTTCTCCATCATTACTCACTAATATAACTGCATAGCAGTGTGTTCTTACGGACTAAAGTAGTGTGATTTAGAATAATGAGTACTGGAGTACTGGCTGAGTCAATATCAGGTGTTAAAAGTGCATTTGTGTCAAAAGTAAAAAATTTACACACTTAATGTTCCACTTAACCAAAATGCAGGGCAGTCGGATAAGTGTGTGAGATTTACTTCCTCGGTTTTGAACTGGAGCTACGAGTCTAAAGTCAGCTTTATTTTTCGAAATAACACCGTGTATACACAGGTCGTTCCTGTACTCGGTTCTGTATCTCAAAGCATTTCCGACACTTTTTAAACCTTTATGATGAGGCACTTAACCTGAATATGTATTATATTTTATTATGCAACAATCTGCCATGACATTTAAACGACTGACAGGTGACGTGAATATCACTGATTATCTCTTCCAGTGTTGGAAGCAGGAATAAAGTACGAGGATCTGAGCGACTTTGACAAGGGCCAAAGTTGTGAGCTAGACGACTGGCTAGATGACTGGGAGGTCTCGTGGGGTGTTCCCGGTATGCGGTGGTTAGTACCTACCAAAAGTGGTCCAAGGAAGGAGAACCAGTGAACCGGACACCGGGTCATGGGCGCCCAAGGCTCATTGATCATGAACATAACAAATAACACGGTGTAACGTAAGACGTTAGAACCTAACAGGGTGTAACGTAAGATGTTAGAACGTAACAGGGTGTAACGTAAGACGTTAGAACCTAACAGGGTGGAACGTAAGACGTTAGAACGTAACAGGGTGGAACGTAAGACGTTAGAACGTAACAGGGTGTAACCTAAGACGTTAGAACGTAACAGGGTGTAGCGTAAGACCGTAAAACGTAACAGGGTGTAACGTAAGACCATAAAACGTAACAGGGTGTAACATAAGATGTTAGAACGTAACAGGGTGTAATGTAAGACCGTAAAACGTAACAGGGTGTAACCTAAGATGTTAGAACATAACAGGGTGTAACGTAAGACGTTAGAACATAACAGGGTGTAACGTAAGACCGTAAAACATAACAGGGTGTAACCTAAGACGTTAGAACATAACAGGGTGTAACGTAAGACATTAGAACGTAACAGGGTGTAACGTAAGACCGTAAAACGTAACAGGGTGTAACGTAAGACCGTAAAACGTAACAGGGTGTAACGTAAGACCGTAAAACATAACAGGGTGTAACCTAAGACGTTAGAACATAACAGGGTGTAACGTAAGACGTTAGAACGTAACAGGGTGTAACGTAAGACCGTAAAACGTAACAGGGTGTAACATAAGACTGTAAAACGTAACAGGGTGTAACGTAAGATGTCAGAATGTAACAGGGTGTAACGCAAGACCGTAAAACGTAACAGGGTGTAACGTAAGACCGTAAAACGTAACAGAGTGTAATGTAAGACCGTAAAACGTAACAGGGTGTAACGTAAGACCGTAAAACGTAACAGGGTGTAACGTAAGACCGTAAAACGTAACAGGGTGTAACGTAAGATGTCAGAATGTAACAGGGTGTAACGCAAGACCGTAAAACGTAACAGGGTGTAACGTAAGACGTTAGAACGTAACAGGGTGTCACGTAAGACGTTAGAGCGTAACAGGGTGTAACGTAAGACGTTAGAACGTAACAGGGTGTAACGTAAGACCGTAAAACGTAACAGGGTGTAATGTAAGATGTCAGAATGTAACAGGGTGTAACGCAAGACCGTAAAACGTAACAGGGTGTAACGTAAGACGTTAGAACCTAACAGGGTGTAACGTAAGATGTTAGAACGTAACAGGGTGTAACGTAAGACGTTAGAACCTAACAGGGTGGAACGTAAGACGTTAGAACGTAACAGGGTGGAACGTAAGACGTTAGAACGTAACAGGGTGTAACCTAAGACGTTAGAACGTAACAGGGTGTAGCGTAAGACCGTAAAACGTAACAGGGTGTAACGTAAGACCGTAAAACGTAACAGGGTGTAACGTAAGACCATAAAACGTAACAGGGTGTAACATAAGATGTTAGAACGTAACAGGGTGTAATGTAAGACCGTAAAACGTAACAGGGTGTAACCTAAGATGTTAGAACATAACAGGGTGTAACGTAAGACGTTAGAACATAACAGGGTGTAACGTAAGACCGTAAAACATAACAGGGTGTAACCTAAGACGTTAGAACATAACAGGGTGTAACGTAAGACATTAGAACGTAACAGGGTGTAACGTAAGACCGTAAAACGTAACAGGGTGTAACGTAAGACCGTAAAACATAACAGGGTGTAACCTAAGACGTTAGAACATAACAGGGTGTAACGTAAGACGTTAGAACGTAACAGGGTGTAACGTAAGACCGTAAAACGTAACAGGGTGTAACATAAGACCGTAAAACGTAACAGGGTGTAACGTAAGATGTCAGAATGTAACAGGGTGTAACGCAAGACCGTAAAACGTAACAGGGTGTAACGTAAGACCGTAAAACGTAACAGAGTGTAATGTAAGACCGTAAAACGTAACAGGGTGTAACGTAAGACCGTAAAACGTAACAGGGTGTAACGTAAGACCGTAAAACGTAACAGGGTGTAACGTAAGATGTCAGAATGTAACAGGGTGTAACGCAAGACCGTAAAACGTAACAGGGTGTAACGTAAGACGTTAGAACGTAACAGGGTGTCACGTAAGACGTTAGAGCGTAACAGGGTGTAACGTAAGACGTTAGAACGTAACAGGGTGTAACGTAAGACCGTAAAACGTAACAGGGTGTAATGTAAGATGTCAGAATGTAACAGGGTGTAACGCAAGACCGTAAAACGTAACAGGGTGTAATGTAAGACGTTAGAACGTAACAGGGTGTCACGTAAGACGTTAGAGCGTAACAGGGTGTAACGTAAGACGTTAAAACCTAACAGGGTGTAACGTAAGACCGTAAAACATAACAGGGTGTAACGTCAGACGTTAGAACCTAACAGGGTGTAATGTAAAACATTAGAACGTAACAGCGTAGCTACTAATAACAATAATAAAATTTCTTTGCAAGCATTTTTTAAATACATTTTGGGGTTCCAATAATTTTGTAGTAAATACTGTCTCCAGTTGTGTAAGTGGAACATTTGGAACGCTTCAGGCTCTTCATTTTGTAGTATATTCACATCTGTTTGAAGAAACGGGTACGAATGGAAAGCTGGAGAGTTCACGTTCCATCTCACACACCCACACCCACACACACACACCCACACACACACACACACACACACACACACACACACACAGTATTAGATATGCATGCTCTCAGGCAGTAGCTATAAAGATCCCAATTTCCTGGAAAAAAGCCAAGTGGAAATTATCTCCTTCAAAGTTTTGCTTTTCGTGATAAAGTCGTCTCAGAGAAAGACAGACGAAAGCGGAGAACCCGCTACGCCGCGGTTTTGATCCAACGTTCCGCTCCTCTGAACCAAATTTACACGTTTGAGGTTCTTCCTTTCATCAATATGTTAATGACGTCCTGCGAGCTCGCTCTTCTCCGAGAAGATAGCTGGCTTTTTTTTTTTTTTTTTATTCCTCACCGTATCTTCCTTCCACAGACTTACAGCGCATCGCTAACACTAATGCTAATGCTAGCTAACACATGCTCCAAATCGGCTGTTGGATTTGATTCGTAATTAATGACTTTACAGCTTGTTACTGTGAATTTTAATGTGAGGTCTGTCTTGGTCCTTAAATTCTGAAGAATCTCACAGGATGCACATTATCATCGAAATAGTGCTGTCTCGTTTATTTCGTAATCATTCCACATCATACCATAATCATTCCAAGGAGCTAAATAAATCTACCTACACACATGTTCTTAGTGATGCTACAAGCTTATTTAAATTTTCTAAAGCTAATTTTAAATCATTAAAACGCTTAAAACAGGTAAATTTCTGGCTACAATCGTGGTTTTGTTCGCTTTCTAGAACCAAAGCTAAAGTCACCTACCTAGAAGTTGTTAGCAATATGCTAATTTAATTCCTCAGACTAAATTTAAACAATGCTAGATGATGAAACGGTCAATTAACAAGTTTAATGTTCCTAAAAATATTAATATTGCTATTTACTGAGGAAAGTACCTCAAACCTGTAGTCCAGCATCGTGTATAGAGAGATTAACGCTAGCTAAACCGGCTAGCTGCAGAGAAACGGGAACATTCTGGAAATTTATACACTAAGAACTGAGAAATGTGACTGCGTTAGCGCTAACAGCTTGAAAACACTTGCAAATGTATCATACATTTCTTAGTAAAATCTGTGGTTTGAAAACGAACAGAAGTCACCTAGCATCACGGAAAGAGATATTAATGCTAGCTGTATTAGTTTACTTGAGCAGTAACAGGTAAACAGGTGAAAACAAAACAAACAAAAAAGGTTAAACGTCACTAAAAAACAGACAGTGATGCTGTGTTAGCTTGAAAACCATGAAAATACTTACAAGCAAAGCAAAGCCTGTGGTGAAAACCACTCTGTAAACAAAGGAAGAGAAGTTAGCGAGCTAATCGAGCTGCTAAATCATGAATAAGTGCACTAAGATAATAATAGTAATAATAATAATTTTAAAAAACACATATACAGTGTTTTACTTTTATCAGATGTTTATTAGAGGAAACCTATATCCCTTTATCTTCCTATACGTTTGTTAGCAAGGTGCTAATTCATCCCCCAGACTAAAATACTGTGATGCTGAAACCTAAGCTAGCTGGCCTAAGCTAGCATAAAGCATAGCATCTCATACCCGCGTACCGCAACATTTCCGTGCGCTGTTAGCGAGGAGCTAATTGAACTCCCCATACTAAAACACGATGACGCTAGGTGCTATCGCTGACTGAACCGCCCTCGTTGTTTGTCAGTCAGTCTGTCGTGAAACCTAATCAGGAAGCGCTGAGAGATGTTTTTCAGAGAAGAGAGGGAAAAAAAAACAAACAGATGAGAATGTTCTGGGGGGGGAAAAAAAAGGCTAGCTTCTAATAATCATGCTCATTTCCTGGCATGTTCGCCTTCGTAGCAAAATGGAGCTTATTGAGCTCTTTGTATTAGTCATATTTGTGTATGGATGCGCTCGAGATATTTCTTTTTTTCCCCCCTCCTGATTGATTTAAATTCGAGCTCCACAATTTGCAGCCACTTTACAGGAGAACAAAAGAGGGTTTTTTTTTTTTTCCTCCCTCATACTGTATCTGTTTTTTTTTTTTTGTTTTACTCAGGAACATAAATGTGTAAAATAAATCTGGGAAATGTGGGACATGGTGCAGATATTACTAAAGTCTCTGGTTCATTAAGTTTCTCCGGTGACTGGGGAGCGACCGGCATAAATTCCTTTCAGGAGCTTTCGGTTATGCTAACGAGATTCGGGGCTTTCATAGCGAGCGCGGCTGTTAAAACCGTACCGCAGGTGGGGTTTAGAGAAAGAATGTGTGTGTTTCCTCGCTACAATTCACGCTGAATGTGTTAATCAGATTAAGAGATTTAAGGAGCTGTTTTGGAATTTCTGCATTTTTTTTTTTTAAGAGATGTTTTTTTTCTTTTTCAGTGGCAGTATCCCTGGATAAAATGTTCAGGGTTCACGCAAAGATTTTGTTTCATTGTTGTTGTTGTTGTTGTTGTTGTTGTGTGTGTGTGGTGTATAATGCAGAGCAGTGTTTAAACAGTGTGTCGATATTTTTGTTGGGGCGGTGGTGGAGGACTTGTCACATACTTCATGCACTAGCACCAACTTTAGGCATGAAAGAAGTCATGGCGACAGGCTAGAGCCAGCAACCAATCAGGCGCGAGAGAGGGATAGAAAGAGCGTTAATATAGTGAATAAGGAAAATGTACGGATTCATTTCTTTCCGAACGAGGATTTTATTTGTTCTCAAGTGAACGATAATCACTTTGAACTGTTTGATCCACAATTGTGGAATTTGTATCTTTACCCAGTAGCAAAGTTCGGGATAATGATAGTCGGGTAGAGTGTGATAGTGTGTCACTTGTTGTGTTTGGTGTGTTTCTGTGTATTTTTGTATTATCAAATTCTACCTATTTGTGTGTTTCACAAATAGTGATCTGTCATTCGATATTTTTGTTCTCAACACTGTATTTCAGCTGTCTAGCTAGAAGTTAGTGAGCTAGCATCAATCTGGCGCCGCACAGCATGCTGTGAGCATTTAGGGTCCCTTCAGCAAGAGCTTATATATTAGCTAGCTAGCTATCGTTAGGTCACTTGTTTATTCTGTAGGTTATGTACTGGTTATGATTTCGCAGAATGAGCGCGGTAAGACTGCGGCATTTCGGCAACAGTAGCGCTGGCCCTGCTGCAGGATCAGGCTGGGTTTATACTAAAATGTGTGTGTACGCAAAACGGACACCGCGCCTATCTTGCATTTACTCCTCTTCTTCCTTCACTACACTGAGACGACTCTAACATAAAGAGCGTGTGGTCTGATTTCACCCTCAGCACCAAACCGGGTTACTGCAGTGTGAAACGACCAAAGACGAGCAAGATCTGAGGCAGAAAATCCCTCCTGAGTGACTCCACTGGCCCGGAGTCTCACACACACACACACACACACACACACACACACACACACACGCATACACACACATGCACACACTGGGCAGATCCTCTGGTGTGTTATTGGATTAGTGCTAGAGAAGTTGAAGAGTGTTTGTGCATGCGAAAAAGAGACAAAAAAAAAGACTTCCTGTGGGGCTTTTGGCCTTAACTGGCTTAGATTAAATTAGCTGAGCCTGCAGTCATAAACCCAGAGGAGCAGACAGAGAGACAGACAGACAGAGAGACAGACAGACAGAGAGACAGTGGTGGCATGCCGACACTGTAAGCAGTGCACCAGCTCAGAAGTTAAGAAAAGGTTACTTCTCCTGTCTCTTTCACGCTAAGCATCCATCACCGCTTTATTTATTGATGTATTCATACTGACTGCAACTTTCACTGCAACTGACACACACAGACGCCACGCCTCTTTCACTGCAACTGACACACACAGACGCCACGCCTCTTTCACTGCAACTGACTCACACAGAGGCCATGCCTCGTTCTTTGCGACTGAAATGCATAGAAGCCACGCCTCCTTTTGTTAATGTGATGGGCACAGAGGCCACACCTCATTTTCTGAGTGTGATATTCACAGAGGCCACGCCTTCTTCTCTGCAACTGACACACACAGAGGCCACACCTCTTTCTTTGTGACTGACAGCCACAAAGGCCACACCTCCTTCTTTGAGATGGACCGGTAAATAAGCCACACCTCCTTCGGTGGGAATCAGAATGACAGAGGCCACACCTCCCCGTTTGGAACTGACAGCCACAGAGACCACGCCTCCTTCTTGAAGAAAAGCCTCCTTTTATTAGAGTGATAGGCTCAGAGGCCACGCCTCCTTTGGTGGAACTGGCAGATGTAAAGCCCACACCTCCTTCACTGCATAGACAATGCCTTCATTTCTGGGACTAAAAGACCAAGGCCACGCCTCGTTCAGTGTGACTGACATGCACAGAGGCCACGCCTCCTTCTTTAAGAAAAGCCTCCATTCTTTACTGAGCATGATGGGCAATGAGCCCACACCTCGTTCACTGGTTCTCACAGACACCTTCACCTTCAGCCTCTTTCATTAGGTAAGTAATCACAGAGGCCACGCCTCGTTTTGTTAATGTGATGGGCACAGATGCCACGCCTTATTTTCTGAGCATGATGGACACAGAGGTCACGCCTTCTTCCCGTAGCGTGATGGGAACAGAGGCTACGCCTTCCTGCCAGAGCGTGATTGGCTCAGAGGCCACGCCTCCTTGCCTGAGTGTGATTGGCTCAGAGGCCACGCCTTCTTGTCTAAGCCCCGATACACTGTATATATAAATCATTAAAGACATGAGCTCATTTATTCCAGGTTATAAAGTATCTGTGCTCTCTGACCATCACTCACTCATCATTATCTCTGATCCTCACTCCACTGCACCTCCGCTATAATAATCAAACACCTACCGCAACATTCACACTGGGACAATCAGAGCTGTACAATCTTACTGATTACATACTTTACTCTAATCAAGGGCCCTTCTTTCTGGACTAACGTGTGTGTGTGTGTGTGTGTGTGTGTGTGAGTGTGTGTGTGTGTGTGTGAGTGTGTGTGTGTGTATGAGTGACAGCTCATAGTGGAAAAAAATGCGGACATCTCTAATTTCTTGAATCTTAACTTTCCTCTCATTCATATTTTCTCTTGTTGAAATTCGTAACTGCGACCATTAAACGTCCGAACGTAGGATACGAAATAATTCGATTTTCATAAAGTCCACATTTCTTGTGTGATGATGGAGTTACTGTTACCACCCTGACGTTGGTTACGTTACTATAGAAACGCTAATGTATTAAAATGAGCGTTAATATAAACCTGTATATAAATCTGACCAATCAGAATCCAGAATTCGGCAGCGCTGTGGTGTGAGTTACATTAAAAACTGAATTTAGGGAGGTGTGGGTGTGTGTGTGTGTGTGTGTTTGTGTGTTTGTGTGTGTGTGTGTGTGTGTGTGTGTGTGTAAACTAAGGAGAGGTTTATCATTGTTTTGCGTCTGCTAAACGACAGAACAGCAGGAACTTCTGGAAATGGCTCGGAGTGTTTATGTACACACTGTCACATCCACGGTCCCAGCGAGACTCCGTCTCGATTTCCGTTTAAAAGCAAATTTCTCATGCGGAACCGCGGGCGAAACCGGAGACGAGCTGAAAAGTAAACAGCGATAAAGAAACGCCGATCGAATAAAGCGATCGATCCCGACGACAGGCCGAGGATCCGCTGCCCTGAGAGGGGTGACTAGAGGAAATGATCCGTTATGGATTTGCCATTAAGCGCAGAGTCTCCACCAGACGCTGTGGTTATTAATCGAGCTTTAATTTCGTTAATTAAGGTTCAATTGAGGTCTGGGGGAAAGGTATTTTGGATATAGATCCTGACATTTCAGCGGGGGGGGGGAGACGACTTGCTGCGTTAGATCCTGCGTTCTGTATCTTTGTGAGGACTTTTTTTTTTTTTTTCTCGCCTCATGGGGACCAGCCAAACGATCAAAACTGTCAGATGTTCCTATCCTTGTGGGGACGATTTGTTCCCACGGAGCTATAAAAACATGGCCACACATAAACACACGCACACACACACACACACACACACACACTTGTGTTAGTTCAACTTATCATTCTAAGCTCTATTGACTACGAGGCAAACAGCTGAATAAAAAACTTCTTTCTCTCGGTCTTTCTCTCTCGCCTAGAAAAATAAACTCGAGTCTGAAAGCTCCAGACAGAGCGAATAATGAAATCCTGGAGGGGTTTCGTCTGGACGCTCACCACACACACACACACACACACACACACACACACACAGGAATACAGAGAGTGGACTTGTTTAAGCAGAGGGAAGGAACTCATCACTGTTAATACACACACACACACTTTTCCATGCTCGCTATGCAACGTGACCACCATATGGTTCTCCAGCTTTATCCCAGGTCCACACAGAGCTCTGCAATCCCTCCACACACACACACACACACACACACACACACACACACACACACATACACACAACACAGCTAGACACTGTGCAAACAGAATGAGCCTGAAGATAGAGAATGAAATTAAGGCTTATCTCAAACAAAATGAGACTTAACTGTGCTTGTTCAAACCGGAGACCGAGAGCTAATCATCTTCACCTCGCATGCAAGAAATACATGTTTGAGATGTTTCTTCAGACGGTACTTTAATAAAAAAAAAGAAAGAACGAAATGAAAAACAGTGTAAAATCATCCTCAGAAGTTTGTACTTTACGAGTTCTCAGCTGGAAGTGTGACGAGGCCTGTCTGTGGATGCAACGTCCTTGAGCACCATAACTTTATTTATTTATTTATTTTTACCGACACGGTCGACAAGTCGTACAATTATGACGTAACTGGCGGTGGCGTTCGTGTGCGCTCATCCCCTAATTACGAACTCTGATTTCATCTATTTATTTATTTTATTTTATGTTAAATTCTATTTATATTAGCTATTTTTTAATTTTATTATTTAAAAAAAGCTTAAAAAAGTAATAATAATAATAATAATAATAATAATAATAATAATAATAATAAAAAATTGGAGTATTTCCCCTCCCCCTCATACTAGCAAACAACAACAACAACAACAACACAATTTACACTACAGTTTACATGGATGTTATGGGATTTATAACAAACTTCGTTAATCGGTTTTGCTTCGTACTAGTTCTACTTTAATCAATTTATTAATTAAATAATACAAATCTGGAAACTCTATCAACCAATGAATGAATTAATCAATCAATCAATAAAAATGGCACCTTAAATAACCAAAAAAAAAAAAAAACCTTAAAGTGTACTCATTTTTGTTCAGAAATGTATTCAAAAACACAACGTTTACAGTTATTCGTAGAAGTCTAGCTAGCAAATTAGGTCACGAGCTAATATTACCTAGTCCTCGAGCACAAATAGCTACATCTATGTAAAAAAATAATAATAATACAAGATTAAATAAATCAGAGATTGATGGCTACAGCTAGTACGCTAATCACAGAGTCCTGTACGTTCTTTACGAACAGATGATATCAAGTAAAAATAGCCATCTAGCATGAAAATGTGCTATGAGATGAAAGTCTTTAAGTTTCAGTAATGGAGTCACTTAATTAGCCACTTAATTATGAGTCGAGTGTGTGGAGTCAAGAACTTCAGAGTGACTCCCCAGACTGTTTGGGATTATTAGCCAAGTCAATGCTAAGCCAAAAAAATCCTCACAATATTACACTGTGTGTGTGTGTGTGTGTGTGTGTGTGTGTGTGTGTGTGTGTGTGTGTGTGTTTTCTTTCATTTTATCTTCCCATTCCTCTCTCCATCTCTCAGGCTTGCTTACAGCCAGCCTTCTCCGCAGACCGCCAGCAACCGCCCGAGCGGCAACCATTTCAGATCAAAGCTAACACGGCGCAATCTGAGGCTTGCACAAGGCTCAGCGTTCCAACCCGACTCTCAAGGGCAGCTTGAAAATCCACATATTTCTGTTTTCCTCTGGCTCGCAGCGCACCTGAGCCGGCTTATCGACGTCCTACAGCCTGCGAGAACCTCAAGGGTTTGCTCAGGAACCTCAGAGCCAAAATGGAGGCCCGAGGGTCGGTCAGGAAACAGGTGTGTCTAGTGTGAAGTGTGAAAAGCTGTCACCTTTTACAATGTTGGAAAGGGTAAAGAAGAAAGGAAAAAAAAAAAAAAAAAGCTAAGGAATATTTCTTCAGCTGAGAAGAAAGCGTGAAAGTAAACTATTTAAAAATGGGATGTTGTAAGATGTAATGGTTAAACACATGTTTTAAAAAATCTCCTTTAAACCATCGAGTGATGGACGGCAGGAGACCGAGACGGAAGGGCAGAGTTTATTAGTTCCTCCAACATGTACAATACCACCACAACAAAGAAGGAAATCAAATGGAAACCATTTCCCTCAGTGGAGTGGTCTCTCTCTCTCTCTCTCTCTCTCTCTCTCTCTCTCTCTCTCTCTCTCTCTCTCTCTCTCTCACACACACACACACATATGCAAGGTGAGTAATGTTCACTGAGATGGAAATGTCCTCGGTGAGATGTCTTTTCCTGCTCCATTAAAGTCAATTTAAGATAAAAGGTGAGTGTGTGTGTGTGTATGTGTGTGTGTTCCACGTTACTGCCGAAAAACACACGTTTCCAGTCTCGGGCTCAGCCGGCATAGAAGACAAGCACTTACTCTGCTTCTCTCATGTACTCGTTTTAGACCCATCTCTCTCCATCTTCCGTATCTAGCATTAATGCAGCGCATTGTGTATGCTTTTTGCCTCGAGCCTTTTATTTGCTGTCTGGATGGGAGATGGAAGAGCTTTCAGGAGAACTTCACATTCTTTCTTCTTTTTTTTTTCTTTATTACTATCCAACTTACTTTCTCTGGTTTCCTCAGATTTTGGCTTGTCAATAAACATCAAGGCAGCGTAGTGGTGCAGGGGTTAGCATTGCTGCTTCACAGCTCCAGGATACAGGTTTGATCTTGAGTTTGGGTTAATGCCTGTCTGGAGTTTCACATGATCTTTGGGTTCTTCGGTTTTCTTCCACCTCCCAGAGACATGACAGTAGGTGGATTGGCCATGCTCCCCAGGAAATGAATGTGCGATGGATTGGCGACCCATATTCCTAACTTGCGCGCCGTGGTCCTGGGGTTGGCTCCGGATCCACTGCCACCCTGACCAGGATAAAGCGACTACTGAAGATGAATGAATGATGAACAAAAAATGTAAACCAAGGGCACACTCTGGAATCATGAGCAATTTCTCAAAGGTTCTACACCAACTACACGAAGATTGTGAGTTTAAATCCCATGATTTCCAGAAGGCCATTCTTCAGTCTTTAATCAAGGTCCTTAATGCTCAAGTGCTGGGATTCAAAGATGCTTTGGATAAAAAGGTGGTTTTAGGTTGCTAGGAAGACCTAGCTGCTCCTAACTAGAATCCCATGTTTAATCCCAGTAATCCAGTAGAAGAATGTGTAATCTGCAGAATATATCTAAGCACACCAATAATTACAGCAATATTACCAGAGATAACACCAAAATACAAGAATGTCCATCAGTCATAATGCATCATTTAATCTTTCTGCCCTTATTTTGCTTGAAAGGTTTGTTTTAATCATGTTCTCAAATTTAAAAAAAAAAAAAAAAAAAAAAAAAAGGCCAAGGATAAAACCATTGAGCTTGTAGTGGCCGAGATTAAAATCATGTAAATGCCTGCAGCAAGGCTGGAAGAAAATCATGTTGAGGTTAAAGCTTAGCATACTTGTTAATGTGGTACTTGAAATGAAGGGATTACAGGATGATTGTTGAGTATTTAGGAGGTGTATGAAAGAAAGGAAGGAGGACAAAGAGATAGAGATTCTGGGTGAAAGTTGTGAGGAAGGAATGGGTCATTCTGACCTGGGATACCATCCTGACAAAAAAAGACAATGTTCAGATCTTGCAAAGCCTGGAACTTGATACTTTTATTACACTGGGTAATTAAACATTATCATCAGCTTGGATGTGTTTCTGAATGGTCGTAGGCAGGAGAATGGCCTAGGGTTCTGTGGTAGAGGATGCGGAGCCTATCCCTGGAACACTGGTTGTGAGGCAGGGATACACCCTGGATGGGATGCCAGTCCATTGTCACCTAGGGGCAATGGACCTACAGACTACGTTTTGGGAGGTGTGAGTAGTTTACCTGGAGGAAACCCATATGGTCACAGGGAGAACATGAGACACTCCACAAAGACAGTAACCCGAGGTCAAGATTGAACCACTGACCCTCAATCTGTGAGGTGGCAACACTTCCTGGTACAACTAGGCTGCTTTGAATAAAATCATCTTAACAATGAATAACTACAAATGTTTTTCTTAAGGTTCTTCAAATCTGTCATTTTCTTGATCAGGGAATAATCCATTATGGTGACACTGAAAGTGTAATTCCGTCAACCACAGATGAGGCTGGACCATCTCAAGGTAATAAAGAAGTAGTTTCTGTTACTCTTGTTATTTTGGCCAGTTGCAGCATAACAACGTACCTGGCAAACAAAATTTTAACTGTGATCTTCAGGGATCTTTGGTGCGCTTGGAGCCTCGGTTCCTCGGTCATGCAATACTGCAAAAGCAAGAGGAAAAGATCAAAAGCGTTGCTGATCTCAAGGAGGATCTACGGCAGATCGGTGTTACTTTTGGAAGAGCTCAATTCCACTCTAAATCACATGATTGTTATTTTCAAAGAAATAAATATTGACATACACACTAAGTAAGAACTGATTACTTTGTCAGAGCAAAAAGGTTGTTAAAAAAATAATCCAGATAAACCTAACCTAAAAACATGGATTATCCTGTTTCTAATTTGCACTGCCGCTCCACTAAAAGACAAGCATAGCCAGCGGGCTTTCAGTCCTCCTACTGTGTGTTCCACTGTGCTTCTAGTGTGCTCATGCGTTCAGTCGTAATTATGCTCCTGTTGCGTTGTAGGATTTGCCACAGGAGTCTTCAGCGTAACCTCGGTCTCCTGCAGTGATGTGCAGTACATTGCCTAGTGCAATAGGGTAATCGCCTAGAATTTACAGACTCACTGATAAGCCAGCCGTGCCCTGCATTTACATTTACGGCATTTGGCAGACGCCCTTATCCAGAGCGACTTACATTTATTTCATTTATACATCTGAGCAGTTGTGGCTTAAGGGTCTTGCTCAAGGGCCCAACAGTGGCAGCTTGGTGGTGCTGGGATTTGAACTCACGACCTTCCGATCAGTAGCCTGCAAGTTGGAGTCCCATTGTGCTGTACTGTACAATCTCGAAAGAATCGCATGTTCCACCCGGCCACTTGGCGACGACATACGTCTCAGACCTGTCTCCAGTTTCCTGTTGAAATGTGCCTGTGGCTAAAAACCCTAGGGTAGAAAGAACTGGAGTGTGCACAGTGGGATGGGAGCTGGTCATAATCAGTTTACCCGCGATTACACTTTTTCTACCACTAGGGGTTCCTGTATAGGCATGGTCATGAATGTGCATAAATATCAGAGCCAAGAAAAACACATTCTATATGCAGAAACGTAGAAACACTTTCTAATTCACATTAGTGTGGAAACGATGTAATTGTGTAGAGCAGGCCGGCCGTCAGACTGAACGTTTATGAAATTTCAAGATTAGAAGATTGAGGTTGTGAATTAAGCTGAGGGGCGGAGTTAGATTACTTCTTTGATTACTTCCCTTATTTGAAAACCTTTAATTACTCCGGAAACCACTGCTCGGTAGAGTTCCTAAGACTTTTTTTATATGCCCAGGTTCGACCACAGTCTCAAAACATGTTTGGGAAATATTGCTTAGTTCCTCCCAGATAACGAGCTTCTTAAATTTACTAAACTGTCGCAGCATCGACTAAATGCCATTCGTAATTGAGTACTAGTTTGGAAGACCCTCGGCTGCTGTGTTGTGGTTTGAGAGAAAATGGCAGCTGGTCTCAGCTCCAGATGTGTAAAAGCCCCCCGACAGATGGTTTTCTTGGTGTGTGTGTGTGTGTGTGTGTGTGTGTGTGTGTGTTTAAGAATGAAATGGAGAAATGCAGCTAAAGAGGTGGTCCAAGGATGTGCAGGTGCATTCGTGTTTGTGAAATAAATGCGATGAGAGCGCTCGTTTGGTTCACAATGTGTAGTCAGCGAGGAGGATCAGCAGATGTTCAGGTCGCGAGTGTATGCACATTTTCAGACTCTTAGCACAAAAAAGGCTAGTCTGGGTGTGATACAGCATGTCCCTGAGGAAGCACCGGTATGAAAGCGAGAGCTTTAATTGAATTATATTTACACCACTCCGTGTGAAAAAGTGTGTAAATTTTAAAACCCTGTGATCTTGTGAGACTTTCCTTTAACGTCTTCTCAGCACAGGAAGGATTAGAATAGGTCACGAGGGTTTGAGTGTTTATTTTATTAGCAGATAACACTCAGCTAGCTAGACAGGCGCAACATTTTTTTTTTACACTTTATTTTAACTATGTGGATGCTGTAATCTTAGAAACTTTAGCTGGCTACGTGGATACTGACATTTTCCTAGCAAATAACACTGTTAGCGGGCAGGTACTGAAATGTTACACAACCTTAACTAGATGCTCTAGATTTACTAGCATATCACACGCTTAGCTAGTTTGGCTGATACTGAAATATTTATCATCAGCCAACAGCTCACTAGGTTCATTCCGAAATTTAACTAGCAGTAACAAATCTTAGCTAGCTAGGTAGATACTAAAATCTATACTAAAAAACACACATACTTTATTTGCAGATTATCTTAGCTAGTCTTAGCTAGTTAAATACTGTAGATACTGTAGTTTCACTAGCAGAAAACGCTTTTAGCCAGCTAGGTGCAAAGAGAATTTTTATTAGCAGATAACACATTTAGCTAGCTCTTGGACATGAATTTTATTCAACCAGCTAACACTCTGAGCTAGCTAGCTGAATACTGTAATTTCATTAGCAGACAAAGCTTTTAGCTAGGCTGAAATTTAAATAGCAGATTTATCTCTTAGATAAAGAGGTGGATAGGGTTTTCATAGCAGATAGCACTTGGAGGTAGGTAAATGAAAACAGAAAT
>CM042535.1:37683300-37718300 GCA_023630585.1 Cranoglanis bouderius | reverse complement strand
TCCTACGTCTGAGTCTAATCTCGGGCCCACTATAAATCCGAGTCGAGTCCAGAGTCCTGAGACAATGAGAAACAAAGTGATGTGATGACTACCAATCAGAGTGAGGGACATTGGTACGAGGTGCACACAACGTACATTGTGTAACCACATGACGAGAAAACACTATGAGGAATATTATCTCTCAAATCCAGAATAAGTTGAGAACGAAGTATTTAGCTCTGAATTCAAGTCAAGTCCAGAGTCGCTATCTACAGTTTCCAAGTTAATCTGACAGCAGTGTCTAACTATCTGCTGCAGTGCCTAATCCTGGGGTCCAAGTCAAGTCTGGAGACCCCAACTCTAGAGTTGAATACAGAAACCCTATCTTTAGTATCCAAATCAAGTTCAGAATATTTAGCACTAGTTGACTCCAGGGTATTTGGCTCTGAAGTCTGAATTGTCAAATCTGTAAACATTAACTATAGAGTCAAGTACAGAAACCGTATCTGTAATGTCCAAATCAAGTTCAGAAACCCTTAACAGTGTCCCTGTCTGCAGTGTCCAATTTAAGGCCACAGGCCCCAGCTCTAAAGTCTGGAGACCCTAGCTCTAGGGTCCAAGTTCAATCCAAAATCCCTATTTGTAGTGTCCGAATTGAGTCCAGAGCATTTAGCTCTGAAATCGAGCTAAGGATCCCTATTTGCAACGTCCATCATAAAGCCACAGTCCCTAGCTCTATAGTCCAATTCAAGTCAGGACACCCTAGCTCTAGACTCCAATTTAAGTCCAGAGTTTCTATCTGCAGTGTCCACATTAAAGCCACACTCCATAGGCCTTGAGTCAGAGTCGAATTCAGAATCACTATCCATAGTGTCAAATTTAGTCCAAAGGCTGTACGACTACAGTCATATTTGAGTCCAGAGTATTTTGCACTAGCCTCTTAATTAAGTACAGAGTCCCTTTGTGCAGTGTTCAAATTAAGGCCACAGTTCCTAGCCCTAATAGTCCAAGTCAAGTCTGGAGACCCTAGCCCTACAGCCCAAGTTGAGGTCAGAATCCCTATTCGTAGTCCACGTTGACTGATACTTGAGGGGATTAGTGGTTTTCTAATGAGATTTAAGGGTTCTGTAGAAGTCTTGTGGTCTCTGATGTTGACCTTCTGGAGTCTCGGTCAAGTCCAGTACCCCCAATCTGCAGTGTTCAACTTAAGGCCACACAGTTCCTAGCTCTAGACTCTAGAATCCCTCATATTTCCTCAAATTTCAGGCCAGACTATTTAGCTCTGAAGTCCAGAGGCCCATATTTATTGATCAAGTCACATCCAGAATCCCTATTCCTAGGGATTAACATAAACATAACATAAGTTCTGAATCTGTAGCACTGGGGCCTGAGTTGAGTCCAGAGTATTTAGTTCTGAAGTCAAGTCCAGAGCCTTTATCATTTTCATTGCCATTTGGAAGCATTCGATTTGTAGCATAAAAAGTATTAGATATTAATAGTAACAACAAAACAGAAACAATGAATCATGTAAGTATGACACCATTATGGTCTTGATTCTGTAGGGTTTCTCCAGGGTGAAACCCTACGCTGACTTCAACACTACAGGACGGCTTGCTAGGGCACTATTTATCTAGTGAACATTAACATAAACAGCAAAAGTAGGTTGAATATGTGCGCAAAATGTAAACAAGAAATTATAGCTTGGTTATGAATTTCTAAAATAGATCAGGTCAGGTCAGGAAAAATCAAACACATCAAATTGTAATTTCATTATTTACATGGTACCTAATATACACTGGCAACTCAGTTTGTAAACATACAAACAACCACATGTCTGAGATTTCATTCTGTTTCCTAGTGATCTCTGCGTGAAGCACAGATGGAGATGCTGGTAAGAGAAAGAATTCTAATGAGAAAGCTTCAGATTGTTTTGAAAACGCAGTTTTACAATCTGTTCAGTGTTCAACCTCTAGCTGTTTTTTTCCAGACGGCACATCAGTTGAATCTTTCGCCTTCTTCCCCCACAAAAACTCTTCTTATGTCTTCATAATTCCTCTAGACTGTGTAGAACGATCTTAAATCACCTTCTCGAACCATCATAATGGTTCCTTCTACCCTGACCACAAGTCAAATGTGGATGAAATCAAACATGAGGAACTGTGGAGTTCGTCTTCAGTGAACATCTGAAGCTGTTAGCACATTCGCCATCTGGTTTTTGTTTCCAGATTCCAGCAAATCATCATGCTTGGATGCACAAATGAGCTCAGCTAAATGAGCTTCTGTAGGCCATTTAGGGAACAATATTCTAGTCTCTGTATTGCAGACCTTTATACATTTTGCACAGGAGTTTGTGGTTACTATAAAACCCTTTATATATGCACATTCCAGTTTTGACCTTAGGCAGGTGATTTGGGAAAGGACTATATCGAAAATGTACTGCGTAGAACATACCCCGTCCCTCGACCCAAACCCCCCACCAGCCGTTACGGGAGTTTGAGGTCTACGTTGTCCAGGGGTTTGACTTGAATATGGTATTAACCTGCAGCAGAATGGGTGTCGCTCCCCTGCTGTACCACTGCTCAGCCCTAGAGCAAGTCACATAACCCGTAACTGTAGAATAGATGTCGGGAAATTACAGAGTGCACCCTGTGTTTAAACAGCAACATTATTTTTAACTCTTGTCACACCGATCATCATATGCTTTGATCGCTATTACAGGCTCTTGAGTTAACAAAATCTGTAACAATTCATTTATTATCCATCACTGCATCACCCAGCCCTACCCATTTGCCTCTGCCAATAGCCATAACTCGTCTAGAATGGATTTTTCCTTCTTGTCTGGTCGTATCACAGCACCAACAATGTCGATATGGAACTAAGGCAATACTCCATAATAAGACAAACTCTAAACTCAAAAGTTATCAATATAAATTAAGGTCTATAGACATAGACAATAATTAGTTACATTTATATAGCGCTTTACGTAGTATGGGGGGAAATCTCCTCAACCACGACCAGTGTGTAGCATCCACCTGGATGATGCGACGGCAGCCATAGTGCATAAGAACACCCACCACATGCCAGCTATTGGTGGAGAGGAGAGATATAGCCAATTCAGGGATGGAGATTATTAGTGGGCCATGATAGACAAGGGCCAATGGGGCAATTTTGCCAGAACACCAGGGTGATACCCCTACTCTTTACGAGAAGTGGCCTGGGATTTTTAACGACCACAGAGAGTCAGGACTTCGGTTTAATATCTCATCCGAAAGACGGTGCTCTTTTTACAGTATAGTGTCCCTGTCACTATACTGGGGCATTAGGACCCACAAAGACCACAGGGAGAGCACCACCTACTGGCCTCCCTCGTTCCAGCAGCAACCTTAGTTTTCCCCAGGAGGTCTCCCATCCAGGTACCAGCCAGGCTCAACCCTGCTTTGTGGGAATCCGGGCGAGAACTGCAGGGTGATATGGCTCTGGCATGGATGATGATGTCACCAAATCAACATTGTGTGTGCGTATTTTTTTTAAAACAGGCTTTAAAATAGTCTGCTTCTTACAGAGGTAATAATCATACAAAATATAATTTCTAAATTGTTTTGATATTTTGAATATCAAATGTCTGAATGTTATTATTGGTTGTAATTAGATATCATGATGTACAAAAAACTACAGTATTGTGATTATCATATATTTAATATATCATGTTGCTCAACCCATATTAGGTTTTTTTTTCTTTTTGGGATAGTATGTTAATAAAAGTGGAAGCATGATACTGTACCTGTGAACTGAATCAGTGAAAAACGGATGTTTTACAGTCTGGATTGTGATCTCACAGACGCACCAAAATTTTGGCTGAAAACTTGTATACAAGTTGTTTACAATTGTTTACTCATATCAGAATGAGATTAAACCTGTTGAAAGTATACATTAGCACAAGACTTTTGTTGAATTACAGTTTCCTTAAGACAATTATGAGGTAATCGATCATCAAATATCCACCCATTTGCTTATACCTCAAAAATTAAAGGCTTGAAACGTTTAAAAAAAAAATGCAAAAATCAATTTCTGTTTTATTGTTTACACATCAAACGGTCAGCCTTTTACGTAAGAGATTATTCAAATATTGTTATTTTACGGAAATGCTTACATCATCTAAGGATAAAAATAAAGGTTTCACATAAACGTTTGGTCATTTCTTTTTACATTATTTAAATCTTTTGATTTTGGGGTTTTCGATTTCCATGACGTCCATCTCAAATTTTAGACAGATTCGGTGGAAACAAAATAAAATAAATAACTCTGGAAATCACCATGACCATAATTACCGTTTTTTGTCCATATCGCTTAGACTTAATATAGCATTTGAATAACATGAGAATAAATTATCCAAGTTATTGTTGGAAATTAAACTTTGGCTCGCTCCAAATAAGACACCTTTGAGAACTTTCTGCTCATTCATTTTCAGAACGTACGTCTAAACTCGATTATTACAGAGTATTAGGTTGACAAATTTAATATTCATGCAATTTAAGATAATTACACTCACAGTGATTGGATTGAACTTGATCAACATTCATGAGCACATCAAGTATTAATTATTCAGTCAAATCTTTTCTGTCTACTTTTTTTTTTTTATTTCATGTGAGATGAGGACGTGGAGATGTGGAGGAGTGTGATTGTGAGTCAGTGTGTTCCTTCTGAAACTTTCATTCCTCTGGGGGTTTCTCCAGGTTTCTCGAGAAACCAATTTATCAGCATGTATATACTGTATATATAAAAAGTGAGAAAGAGAATGTGGCGTTCATTTTCTGAAGCACTTTCCATCAACGCATAGATCGTGGTATTAGAATGGTGAGCGAGGTGTTGATTCTAAAGATAAACATGACAATCGTGTTCTTTCAGCAATCTCTCAAATGGCCACCAACGTTAAAGACTCCCACATCAACCTCAAATCGTTCAAATAACTGACAAATGACTCTGCTGAGGATCATCATTCTTGTGCATTTTGGATTGATGTCACCAAGATCAGGTTTGTTTCTGGAGATAAATTCGGTCCCAGTGCTTACACGCTAGGCTTATCTGTCCTGCATCTTCAATTAGTGGGTAATTATCAATTCCTGTGTAATTTATCCCAAATACCAGACATTCTGTCTGTAAAATAACGGCATCCTCGAGAGCAGAAGGAAAAGTAGACGTGTGTATTTTGATATGCTTTGACATTTGCTTTCCCGCAGACTCGTTCTGGTCAATAGCAGCTGTCTTCATTTTCTCCTCGACTGGAGAACAGCCGATCCTCAATAACTCTCGCTTTCAAAACATGTTTATAGTAGTCAGCTCCATTCCCAGTGTGGCGATTTTCCTCGCTCCAGGAAATCGGACTCAGTTCATCAGTTTATTATCTCCAGCCCAGAGGGAGCCGCATTACCGTCGGGTCCAGAACTGTGAATCCGCTACCAGGAACTGCTTTATTTCATCAGTTATACACAAATTTTATTTCTCAACCAAGATTCTATCAATCTTCACGCTCAGCCGTGTTCCCCAGTGGAACTGGAGCAGAAGGCGTGGAAAACAGGAAGCAGGAAGTAATAAAAAATCATTTAAAAAAAGACTACAAATCTGGGTAGTTTTCTTAATCGATTGTTAGCCGTTTTATGAAACCTTTTCTAAAAACGTTTTTTTGTAATAATTTCATTTATTAAATTTTTTTTGTTGACTTGTGAAGTGAATGTGAGTTGTACTAGCAACACATCGACAAACCAAAAAAACACGACAACAAAACCAACACAACAACAAACCCAAAAACACGACAACAAAACCAAAAAAACACGACAACAAAACCAAAAACATGACAACAAAACCAAAAAAACACGACAACAAAACCAAAAAAACACGACAACAAAACCAAAAACATGACAACAAAACCAAAAAAGGAAACTAAACCAAAACAACAAAAAATGGCAACAAAGCCAACAACAGAAGAAAACAAACAACACAACACCACACTAGCAACACAGCAAACCCAAAAATACATCAAAAGCAACACAATGACAACAAAACCAACAGAACCAACCCAAAAACATGACAACAAAATCAACTAGAAAACATCAAACTAGCAACACAACAACGAAACCAACACGGCAACAAACCCAAAACCATGACAAAATTAAAACCATGACAACAAAGCGTATGACACGACATCAAACTAGCAGCACAACAAAACCAACACAATGACAACAAAAGCCAAAAACGCAACATCAAAACCAACACAATGACAACAAAGCCAACAACGCAACATCAAAACCAACACAATGACAACAAAGCCAACAACGCAACATCAAAACCAACACAATGACAACAAAGCCAAAAACACAACCTCAAAACCAACACAATGACAACAAAGCCAAAAACGCAACCTCAAAACCAACACAATGACGACAAAGCCAACAACGCAACCTCAAAACCAACACAATGACGACAAAGCCAAAAACGCAACATCAAAACCAACACAATGACAACAAAGCCAAAAACACAACATCAAAACCAACACAATGACAACAAAGCCAAAAACACAACATCAAAACCAATACAATGACAACAAAGCCAACAACGCAACCTCAAAACCGACACAATGACAACAAAGCCAAAAAACACAACCTCAAAACCGACACAATGACAACAAAGCCAAAAACACAACCTCAAAACCAACACAATGACAACAAAGCCAAAAACGCAACATCAAAACCAACACAATGACAACAAAGCCAAAAACGCAACCTCAAAACCAACACAATGACAACAAAGCCAAAAACGCAACCTCAAAACCAACACAATGACAACAAAGCCAAAAAACACAACCTCAAAACCAACACAATGACAACAAAGCCAAAAACACAACATCAAACTAGCAACAACAAAACCAAAAACATGACAACAAAACATCACATGCTGCCTGGCTACAGTTCGTTGCTTAGCAACCTTATTTTGTAAGGTCCAGCATACGGTAGTAAAGACAGCCTCAGTGCGCTCTGAGAATGTTCTCCTCCATCTGTAGAAACATTTGGAATATTTAAACTCAACACAGGACTGAATGTGTACGTTGTTGAACATCCTCTCAGTGTCGCAATCGCAGCGTCATTTCAAAACAAACCGTATATATAACCTTCATGTAACATTTATAAATTTAAAATGTATAGCACTTTTCAAATGGAGAACCAAACTGGACCTAAAACAGAACCTTGTGGGACACAATAATGAACTTTTCTGAGGCAGTTTCGAATCTCCAGCAAATAAGTTCTAAACCTGGCGGGAAGTTTCCTTAGAACGCGACCAAAGCCACCGTACATCAGAGATGGTGAAATTTTAAAAGCCCCCGTAGCAGTGAAGAAGCCATCAGAGAGCGTGAGGTCAAAGTTCAGTAGCTTGACTCTCTTCTAATCAGTTTTTTCAATCACGGCCCACAGAATGGAGGTCACACACCGGGCTCGAGGCTATCTCACACACCGGCCATGTCTCAGCTCACACTGACATCGCAGAGGTGGAGGAAGGATTTTCTGCACAGGTTATAAGGTTTTTTTTTTTTTTTCTTTTCTTTCTTTCACACCTGCAGTGTCCATGCCTTCCTAAAATTAACCCAAATTATAAACCAATAAGCGTCACCCAATTACATGCTGTTACCACAGACACGTACAGTATACTGTACATCACAGTGTTGCGGTGTTGTACAGCGGAGAAGGCTGCGTGCGTCTTGTCTTCGGTCCTGAGATAAAGTCAGGACAGGTATCTTCTAAAGCTTTCTGACACATTTGGAGTGAGTCAGTTTCTATTACCGCCATTGACAGAGTGTTACATGAGGAAAGGAGCCAGGAGAATTAGTGATAATGATGAGATGTGTGTGTGTGTGTGTGTGTGTGTGTGTGTGTGTGTGTGTGTGTGTGTGTGTGTGAGGTTGTTCACCCTGTTCTATTATGGCAACTTGCTCCGAGTCAGTTTCAAAGGAGGACAATTTGTATTGAAAGAAGAGTGTGTGTGTGTGTGTGTGTGTGTGTGTGTGTGTGTGTGTGTGTGTGTGTGTGTGTGTGTGAGGTTGTTCACCCTGTTCTATTATGGCAACTTGCTCCGAGTCAGTTTCAAAGGAGGACAATTTGTATTGAAAGAAGAGTGTGTGTGTGTATGTGTGTGTGTGTGTGTGTGTGTGTGTGTGTGTGTGTGTGTGTGTGTGTGTGTGTGTTGCCTCTATTTGGCCGAAGGACAAGATTGAAAACGCCAATTATTTGGATCGAACTTATAACATATTAAGACTAGCTCTCACTTAAAGCCGAGGTTTTTTTTTTTTTTTTTTCCCAGTAGTCCGGAATCTTCTATATTAATCAGGAATGCAGTTAGCGAGCGGAGAAATGTTAGCCATGACCGGTGTCAGAGACCCCATTCAGACACACTCGCTGCTTCGAATCACACACTCCTTGCTCTGGCTTTCTTTCAATTCTTCAAACAAGTGCCAGAAAAATGATTAGTGTCGGAATGAAGCACCAGGTTGTAAAATGTAAAAAAATATATATATATATATAAATAATTAAAAAAGACTGTGTTCAGACTTTTTTATATTTATAGCCGACGTCGAGCCGAGATCCAAAAACAAAGCGTGACTCGAAGTCTAATTACAGGAGCACAGAAATCAAAACTTCACCCTCTATTACGTAAGGAATGCGACGCTCCCTGTGGTGCCGCTACGGCTCAGGAAAATAATCAGCGAGTTTCACACATACAGCGACTCGTAGCGGCAAAGCGACCGGAGCCTATTCGTTTTCAGTGAGAGCTGCCGACTTCCGGCGACATGAGCGGCAGCGACCGTTGATGTGGGCGTGTCCGGCGACGTGACGAAGTTATACAAATTTGGAGCGACTTTGGTGCAGCTTTGACCAACGGGACTGAAGACAGTAGAGCGCACGTGATCCGCCGTGCTGCCTGCGAGTCCGAATTGTGTCGCGGACCCGGACGGTCCGGTGCTTGCGTTCGCGCTTTCCCCGCGGATGCTTCTCCTTCGTCTCGTAGGATATGATGCATACGTACACTGGTGAATTTAAGGCTCTGCCTCCAGAACGTTTCATTTTTAACGGCATGAAAGCCGATATGTTGTCAAAAGCGGAATGCTAGTTGCGCCACCCGCTGATCTGTCACTATGGCAACCAGTCGTAGGAACGCCTACTGGCGACTTCATAGTACAGCGACTTGCGGCGATATAACAGCTGTATGTGTGAACGTACGTAGCTGTACTCCTGCCAGCCTGTGTTACAGTAAATGTTCGTGATATGACGAAGTTTATGGAAGGAGTCTCCAGTGTCAGAGGTAAAGCTGTGACTTTAGGTTTTCCGACATCCTCGGGACAGAGGAGTTTACGCTTTTTGCGGTTCAAGAGTGAAAAAAAGAGAGGCTTGTGAGAGAACAACCGTTTATAGCTGCTATAACATAAGCGAAAACAGGAAGTAGCTTGTTTCCAGGACGTTCCACAACACTGAACGTAACTATAAATGGATACAAAGTATATCGTGCCGTTCTTTAACCATCAAGTTGTTAACCGCCCACTTTGAGTCCAAATGCGACTCAAACTCATAGCGTGACATATTATTTATCGCTTCTTTAGCGGTTTGCTGTGGAATGCTCCATGCCAAGTCATTTTTCAAGATTCCCACAAGCATTTTTTGGGTTTTTTTTGGTGTGTGTACATTGTGCAGTCTTTTCCTTCCTGTCTTCCCGATCTTTTCCCAGCCTTTCCAAATCAAACACTCTCCCGCCAGGCCTCCGTCAAAGACCGCACCGATCCCGCCGGTTAATTCTGCAGCGTTAGCGTATCCACCCGCGCCCTCAGAGGAAAACGTGTCTCGGATATCTCACAGCGCTGGACGTGCGCGAAACGTGGATGAGGTCGACTAACCGGCAAATCGCTCCATCATCTGACGCAACCGTTTGTATTGGCGAGACATTTATTATTCATGCTCGGCCGAGGGAAACGTTCCGGGTGGAAGAGAGAAAACAAATACATTCCTCGGCTGGACCCTCTCGAGTTTTCCTTACACATGTATATATCGGCTTATTACCGACAGAGGAAAGAAAGTCCCCGAGGAAAGGCCGTGCTGAGGAGAACACAATTCCCTTAATCACACTGACAATTAGAAGTGGGGGGAGGGGGAGGGGGGGGGAACAACAAAACAAACAAGGCAACAAAACCAGCATGAAAAAGAAACTCGAGCAGCATCAGCCAGACATTTCTACCTCAAACAGTGCAATTCGATAGCTTTCTTCAAAGGAGTAGTTCGGATAAAGAAGCTAATCTTGCTAATTATAAACATTTCCCTTCAGTTTTTAATCACAGTAGCCTTTTAGCTGAAATAATTAGCATCATTAGCCAGTATTCAGAAGAAATAACGTCTTACATGTTAATGTTTAAATGTGACGTGTTTTATCTTTACCTGAATTCGTCCCTTTAACCAATGAGCATTATTAGCCATCACAATGTAAATTCTGTATATTGAAGCTAGCATGTAAATATAAACAACGTTTATATTTCTGGAATGTTTTTTACTGGAAATAAATGACATGGCAGCTAGCGTTAAACAGCTAAGAGCAGGACTATTCTTACAAAATGCGTACAATGAACACAACAGCTAGCAAAGAGTAATATTCTCACAAACAGCTAGCGCTGAATGGATAACAACAGTACTACTGTGATGTTAGTGATGATCTGAGAGCATTTGTGAGATTTCCTGCGTAGGTTCTTGGGCAGGAAGCTGCCTGGCTCTGATCGTGTGTGTCCGCTTGGCTAAATTATACACTCGCGCTTTAACCACCAAGGTCTTACCACCCACTGCAACAGTATCTATTCCTAATCATCCTAACCAGGAATGTGTGTGTGTGTGTGTGTGTGTGTGTGTGTGTGTGTGTGTGCGTGTGTGTGTTTGGGGTTGGAACGGAGAGAAATACGAGTTGTATTTTATACTCGAGGGTTTGAAATGCTAGTTTTGGATTTGGTGCTAAATGAAGCACTCAGTCTGCGTGTGTCTTTTCTGTAGAACTCACTGTAGAGTTTTACATTTCAGTGAGTTAATGACTCATCATCAACAGCTGGAAATGGAAATGTTTGTGTGTGTGTGTGTGTGTGTGTGTGTGTGTGTGTGTATGTGTTCACAGATCCCCTGCAGCTTGTTTAATTGTCTGTGGAAGGGAAGGGTTGAGGTAATGGTGGAGTTTGTGAAACGTCTGTGCAGTGTTTCTCTTTTTGTCATTCTCAACATTTTGTCTGTCTCACATCACTGTAACCTCCTGGTCCGTCATCTCCTCTATCGCAGACAGTGAACAGAACCGCTAGCGTTAAACGGCTAAGAGCGGTAATATTCTTACAAATTACTTGCAGTAAACAAACTAGTTAGCGTTAAACAGCTATAAACAGTAGTATTCTTATGAATTGCTTACAGTAAACAAACCAGTTAGCGTTAAACAGCTAAGAACAGCAATATTACAAATTACTTACAGTAAACAAACCAATTAGCGAAAAACTGCTATAAACAGTAGTATTCTTACAAATTACTTACAGTAAACAAACTAGTTAGCGTTAAACAGCTATAAACAGTAGTATTCTTATGAATTACTTACAGTAAACAAACCAGTTAGCGTTAAACGGCTAAGAACAGCAATATTACAAATTACTTACAGTAAACAAACTAGTTAGCGTTAAACAGCTATAAACAGTAGTATTCTTATGAATTACTTACAGTAAACAAACCAGTTAGCGTTAAACAGCTAAGAACAGCAATATTACAAATTACTTACAGTACACAAACCAATTAGCGTTAAACAGCTATAAACAGTAATATTCTTATGAATTACTTACAGTGAACAGAACAGCTAGCATTAAACAGCTAAGAAGAGTAATATTCTTATGAATTACTTACAGTAAACAAACCAGTTAGCGTTAAACGGCTAAGAACAGCAATATTACAAATTACTTACAGTAAACAAACTAGTTAGCGTTAAACGGCTAAGAACAGCAATATTACAAATTACTTACAGTACACAAACCAATTAGCGTTAAACAGCTATAAACAGTAATATTATTACAAATTACTTACAGTAAACAAACTAGTTAGCGTTAAACAGCTATAAACAGTAATATTATTACAAATTACTTACAGTAAACAAACTAGTTAGCGTTAAACAGCTATAAACAGTAATATTATTACAAATTACTTACAGTAAACAAACCAATTAGCGAAAAACTGCTATAAACAGTAATATTCTTATGAATTACTTATAGTAAACAAACCAGTTAGCGTTAAACGGCTAAGAACAGCAATATTATTTCTGATTCCCTTTTCCCCTCACACTTCTCATCACAAACATAATGTTTTGTTTGAGAGCCATCACTGAGGATATCCTTACACCAGTCTCCTGACACGAATGCAGCATGTGACATGCTGAAGCGCTGTAGGACATTTTAGAAATTATTTTTAGCTTCGCTAATCTGTGCTGGAATGTTGAGAAGTCATGCTGCTTGCTGGTCTCATCGGTGCTAATCTTAGTGCTCACGGCTACAATGCACACTGGGACCGAAGGAAAGAAAAGCAGCAGGTTTTACGCAGCAGTAAACAGCGGGTGCCGTGTGTGAGACTCGGAGCTCGGTGTCTGTAGGGGATAGGAACAGATGCGTTACCATGTAGGAGGTGTGTGTGAGACACACAAAAGGCTGGATTGGTTCTGCTCCAAGTCCATACGGATGGAGGATATCACACTCAGAAACCAGTCAGAGGGAACTGGAACCATAGTGGACCAACCAGTGGAGCGTTTCGAGCCATCAGATTACGCAATTATTGGCCAGCTTCCTGGATCCTGTGCATCCATAACGCTGTTTTTTTCTGGTTCAATCTAGAACCTTGAAGGATTCTTGAATTGTCCCTCTTCAGGAGATGTTTCTCTTTCAGAAATTCTTCCATATTGGAAAACTGAGAAACCTTAACTATCTACATAAGCTTTAATGAACTCTTGCTAACAAACATCACATGTCCTTCACAAGGTTCCGTAATGTGTTTAACAGGTTCTACGTACTTTTTGGTTGTAATGGTTTGTTCACGACATTCTGAGTTAGACTGAAACTAACATTATGGAAATATTTGCATTCTAAAAAGGTTCCTCAAGGGATCTATAGATTGGTAGCAGTTTCCAGAAATGGAGGACCCTCTTTTCTTGGGTTGTTCATAGAATATTTTTGGATACCAAACTGAAAACACTTTAGGATGCCAAAGAACCCTTGAGGAACCTCTTTTTTAAGAGCGTAGGTCAATTTGTAGGTTGTGAGCTCCAGAGCTCAAAGATTGTGACTCCAAATAATGTTCCTAGGTTCCTTGAGAGTTCTTTGGATAGTTAAGGGTTCTTAGCATTGGAAAGGTGATGTACCTGGAACCTTCTAATAGTTCTACATTAAGTAAAGGTTTCATTGGTTTGCCACAGAACGATAAACCAACAAATTGTTCAGGGTTCTGGATTTTATACTCTTGTCTTGTAATATGCAAATCATGTTGTGATGTCACACTGATATAGATGGGCTTGTGCTGAAATGCTTGACTCGCGCTTTAACTTTTGCTCTTATAGTTCCTGATAAAAAGAAATAAATAAACGATGGTGCTGAAGATCTAATTTGGCGTCTGAGATCTCTACTGATGAGCTTTCGAGGCTCGTAAATTGCAACTTTACATATGTTTTCCTGCTAATGACAACCAGAAACCGTTCATTGGTTACCAGGAAGTGGCTCCGACCAATGAGAAGTCCCGTACAGTACACAAGCCATACCTTCGATAGTTTCTCCAAACTCATCTCGGAAGACAAACTCATTTGAATTCTTTCTCGCCGCCTAATTAACCGTCAGTCCACATGTCATCAAAATAAAAGGAGAAATTCTGATTTGAAACCTGAGCATATGTGCCTCGGACCTCCGGGGTTGGGGGTTCGATTCCCACCTCCGCCCTGTGTTCGTGGAGCTTGCATGTTCTCCCCGTGCTTTGGGGGTTTCCTCTGTGTACTCTGGTTTTTCTCCCCCAGTCCAAAGACATGCGTTGTAGGTTGCTTGGCCTCTCCAAATTGTCCGTATTGTGCCCTGCATTGGGTCGGCACCCCGTCCAGGGAGTCCCCCGCCTTGTGCCCCGAGTTCCCTGGGATAGGCTCCAGGCTCCCCACGACCCTGTGTAGGAAAAGCGGTACAGAAAATGGATGGATGGATGGATTGGTTAGTGGTTATAAGGCTGTTCATACAACCATTGAGGCATTTCAGGAAGACAAAGCCATGAAAGGATGCTGGATTTGAACTCAAAGAACCCTTGAGGAACATGGATGAACTGTAGCATAAGATTAGGTCGAAATAAGGATTCGTGATGTGATATTCATGTGAAAACTTCTTCTTCTTCTTCTTCTTTTTCTTCTTCTTCTTCTTCTTCTTCACATAAGCTGTCTAAATCATACTGAGAAGCACCTGTGAATGTAAGTTGCCCTGAAAATGATTTATTATTTGTCATGTTTTTGGGTTTTTTTGGTGACACTCAGCATGCTGGAGAACGTCACTCATCCAGAGGATGTGTCCAGAGGGAAAACATGACAGAGGCGAAAATACGTCGTGAAGGAGGTCTGCTACACCAGATTAGCCTCAAACCGACCGCATCACGCGTCTCAGGTGCGATTTGACAGAAAGGAAACACCAGACACGATGACACGATGATGTCTCACAGCGCGACACTATTCTGTGTCTCGGGAATATTTTTCCCGGAGTTCAGTGAGAAGCGGAAACTGAACGTGAAAACGTGACGTTTTTTTTTTTTACAGCTTTATCTCTGAAGAGACTCCTTTGGTAAATGTTACGTGAACACGTTTCACGTGACGGGAAACAATTACGCAACGGGCTGTTACTATAGAAACGATGACGGACTAGACCGAGCGCGTTCATATAAAGTTATGAGTAGATTCCACTGACATCCGATTGTACATATTATCGCGGTCAGAATATTGATTTATTTATTTACTTATATTAACGTAAAGTTTCTTGCATTGTTTTTTAACGTTTCTGTTAAGAAGGCTAACACTGTATAGCTCTATAATACTGTCCTACTGACTGAGCTTCGTTTTACCTACAGTAGTTTCAATGTTTTGCTAACTTGCGAATGAAAACATTGAAATTTTGCTGTTTTCTTTTGGGGGGGGGGGTTTGGTTGGGGGTTGCCCGTTATTCCATCAAACACCGTTATGTTGAATTTTCGAAAGACGAGCATCAAGGAAAAGCTAGAACACACACTTCCTTATCTTGTGTGAGGGGTAAAAACTTTTCTCCTGTTGCGTTTTTGTTACACGCAAATTCAGAATCTGTATAAAAGCTTATTGAGATGCGTCTCACACTAGAGCCACCGTCTGCTTCAGATTCATCTTTTTATCCCGTGTGTGTGTGTGTGTGTGTGTGTGTGTGTGTGTGTGTGTGTGTGTGTGTGTGTGTGTGTGTGCAGTAAAGCAAGAAAAAAACCTTTTTTTTAAAGGTAAAGAGGTGAGCTGGACATGCCGCAGTTTAAACCATCTGTCCGGGTTTTTCTCCACATCTGCCATTTTAACTGCACGGTTTGTGCATTTTAATAGAAAGTTAGTGTGTGTGTGTGTGTGTGTGTGTGTGTGTGTGTGTGTGTGTGTGTGTGTGTGTGTATGAGAGAGAGAGAGACACTTCCCTACTCAGGAATTTCACTGTTCAAACTGTCTGCCTGAACACTCCCTGTCTCCAGTTTATTATTTCTAGAAGGAGGGGGAAAAGAGAGAGAGAGAGAGAGAGAGAGAGAGAGAGAGAGAGAGAGAGAGAGAATAAAAAAGAATGAAAGACCCGTTATTTTTTCCTCCGGCCAGATTTTTCTTTTCGTCTGCTGTCTGCTGCGTGTGAACGTGTCTTCCTGAGTTTCTTCTGAACGGAGAATAACCCGAGCAGTGGATGATGGAAATGAGTCTGGAGGCGATGTGACAAAACATCTCCATCTTCAGCTTTAATTTATTCGGAGAGGGTGCTAAAATTTTTAGATCGTTATTATTGTACATATTTCATGTGCCGCTTCTGTCTAAGAGCAGACTTTTGGTTATAACATATGCCTTTTTTTTTTTTTTTTCCCAGCTCAGTTTGTGTGATTTTTGTTCACGTTAGTCCACTACACAGGAAACTTCAGGAACCTTCTGAGAAAAGGCCATAAAGATCTGTCAGAACTAACAATAAAATCCATTTAAAATCCTTTTTACCCCCCATTCCCCCCCCCATGCTGTTCCCCGGCCTGTGTGTCTCCACGGTGATCTTTTATACGATTCAACCAGTAAAGATCTTTGAGAATCTCCCTGCACGCTGATTTTAACTAAATGTATTGATTTGTAAGTTATTCGGTATAAAAGTTATTCACCATACAGCCTCGTTTCAGCGAAATAATCACCTGATCATCACTCAGAGCTCGTGTAAAGCTGACCGAGTTCTCACGCCATCCCATAATGATTTAATTACTTATGTCATTCCTGCCATTCTTTTCTTTTCTGTTATGATGCCGTTCCTGTTATTTCCGTCCTTCATGTTGAGGCCCGTCCACGCCAAGGACCGTAACTATAGCGATAACGATAAAGATATAGTTCTACAAATCGTTCTAATTATTAAAAGAACAGCAGAATCCACACCACAACTATAACGATAACGGCACAGAGAAACCATATCGTTGGAATCGCTTTCAGAACGATTTTTTCCAGCTGATGAACGATAAAAACGTTGACAGCCAATCAGAATCCGTGCTGCTTTAACGAGCTCAAGCATTTAAAGTGGCAGACGACAGAACTGCAGCGCGCTTAGAATAAACAGAACGATATCGTCCGTTGGTGTGGACACTAATATTGCTATCATTATAGTTTTCGTTATAGGTATCGTTATAGCTATAGCTATCATTATCGTTATAGTTATCGTTATAGCTATCATTATAGCTATCGTTATAGTTTTCGTTATAGGTATCGTTATAGGTATCATTATAGTTATCGTTATAGTTATCGTTATAGTTATAGCTATCGTTATAGCTAACGTTATAGCTATCGTTATAGCTATCGTTATAGATATCGTTATAGTTATCGTTATAGCTATCGTTATAGCTATCATTATAGTTATCGTTATAGTTATCGTTATAGTTATAGCTATCGTTATAGCTAACGTTATAGCTATCGTTATAGATATCGTTATAGATATCGTTATAGATATCGTTATAGTTATCGTTATAGCTATCGTTATAGTTATAGCTATCATTATCGTTATAGCTATCGTTATAGTTATCGTTATAGCTATCGTTATAGCTATCGTTATAGTTATCGTTATAGTTATCGTTATAGTTATAGCTATCGTTATAGCTAACGTTATAGCTATCGTTATAGCTATCGTTATAGATATCGTTATAGTTATCGTTATAGCTATCGTTATAGATATCGTTATAGCTATCGTTATAGATATCGTTATAGCTATCGTTATAGCTATCGTTATAGCTATCGTTATAGTTATCGTTATAGCTATCGTTATAGATATCGTTATAGCTATCGTTATAGATATCGTTATAGCTATCGTTATAGCTATCGTTATAGCTATCGTTATAGTTATCGTTATAGCTATCGTTATAGATATCGTTATAGCTATCGTTATAGTTATAGTTCTTGGTGTGAACGGGCCTTTACTCTTGTCATTCATATTATTCCTGCCATTTCTGTAACTCCTGTTATTCCTGTCATTCCTATTATTGTTGTTGTTTTTTTCCCCTTGTTGTTCATGTAATTCCTGTTAATGTCCTTGTTATTCCTGTCTTTACTGTTATTCTTGATATTCCTGTTAATCCTGTCTGTAGAGTCATTCCTGTTATTCTTCTTGTTCATGTCATTCCTGCCATTCCTGTAACTCATGTCTTTCCTCTTATTCCTGCTGTTCATGTTATTCCTGTCTTTTCTTGTTATTCATCATACATGTTATTTCTCTCACTTGTAATATTCCTACCGTTTTAGGCATTCCTGTCTGTTTGTATATGTTTACCTCTAAATTGTAAAATAAGTTTTCAAAATGGCTAACATTTCAAGTCGCTACTTCGTTTTTTGCTATAGAATCCAGTTTTGCAAAGCGAACCCTGCTAACGTGGATCAGTTCATAATCAAATAAACTTAAAGATGTCTGAATGATTTATTCCGTGGAGATTTTTTTCAAATTCCAGGACAGACGCATCCTCAGCATTCCCGACCCAGACAGGTGTCCTTTATATGTTTTGAACCCGAGTTCTGGTTAGCGTCGGTCTCTCACGCATACAGAAGTGGCTGCTGAAACAAAGCGCGTGTAATTTGATTATCTGCAGAGCGCTGACCTCGTCGTCGCAGGTAAATGTACGCGGGTCGGCTGTGATTTGCATTTAGATTAATTGGTTCTGCGTCTTTATTCGAGTGAGGACCTCGTCTCTATATGCTCTCTCTCTCTCTCTCTCTCTCTCTCTCACACACACACACACACACACACACACACTGACACATCAAGCAAAATCATCAGCATGTTAAAAGAGCCTCTCAGGCAGGACCTCCTCCATCCCACCACATCTGCTCTCGGCTTGTGTGTGTGTGTGTGTGTGTGTGTGTGTGTGTGTGTGTGTGTGTGTGTGTGTGTGTGGGAGTGGGACACTCCTCCATAACTAACCCTGAACTCTCGCTTGTGTAATTACATCACTCACCTACCATATAACCTTTAATAGAGAATAAGAGCCATCAGGCACTTCAGCTATTGGGTAAATAACACCGCTAATAGATTATTTGTTTGTGTGTGTGTGTGTGTGTGTGTGTGTGTGTGTGTGTGTGCGCGGCTTACTACTCACTACTACCAAGTGTACACTATGTAGCACACAAAGCACAGTTTGTCAGTTTTTAAACATAGGATCTGGCTCACTGTGGACGTGTCCCAAACCACTATATGGGTCACATATGTTGTGCATCTTTCCTAATCATCAGTCCACTGTGGACGTGTCCCAAACCACAAGTCCCACTCTTTATGTAGGCCACATAACCAACAGCGGTCCCTCATCAGGCAAATTTGGACACATCCCAATCCACCCTCATTATTGATTATATAGTCCATAGATAAACACCATCAGGAATGTCTCATCATCATCATCATCATCATCATCATCAGTCTACTTGATACGTGTTCCAATCCACATGCTACACTCACTACATCAGTCATATAAACACCATTGCACAGCTTATTATTATTATTATTATTATTATCACTCCACTGTGGACGTGTCCCAAACCACTATGTGGGTCATATATGTCACACAAGTCCAACCGTCATCAGTCTAGGACACGTTGTGGACACTTCCAGCATGGACCGATGATAATGAGAATGCGTCCCAAACCACAAGCCCTTCCGAGTATGTAGGCCACTTACTCTCCATTAGTCAAATTTGGACATGCCTGCCAAATCTCACCCTTTACTCCCTATATAGTGCACAATAAGACCATCACTATAGTCTCTCCATCGGTTCATCATGGAGGTGTCTCAAATCACTACATAGACCTCATTATAACAATCACAAACATCTCACTGTCCACTATGGGCGTGTCCCAAATCACACACCCTACTCACTACATAGACCTCATTATAACAATCACAAACATCTCACTGTCCACTATGGGCGTGTCCCAAATCACACACCCTACTCACTACATAGACCTCATTATAACAATCACAAACACCTCACTGTCCACTAAGGTCGTGTCCCAAATCACACACCCTACTCACTACATAGACCTCATTATAGCAATCACAAACATCTCACTGTCCACTAAGGGCATGTCCCAAATTACACACCCTGCTCACTACATAGACCTCATTATTACAATCACAAATGTCTCACTGTCCACTATGGGCGTGTCCCAAATCACACACCATACTAACGTCTCACCATCCACTATGGACGTGTCCCAAATCACACACCCTACTCACTACATAGACCTCATTATAACAATCACAAACATCTCACTGTCCACTAAGGGCATGTCCCAAATCACACACCCTGCTCACTACATAGACCTCATTTATGTAGAAGAAATGAGAGAAGAGGATGCAGGGGATAGGGCTAGATGGAGGCAAATGATTCGCTGTGGCGACCCCTGAAGGCAACGGCCAAAAGGAAAAGAAGAAGCTCACTACATAGACCTCATTATTACAGTCACAAACGTCTCACCATCCACTATGGGCATGTCCCAAATTACACACCCTTCTCACTACATAGACCTCATTATAACAATCACAAACATCTCACTGTCCACTGTGGGCGTGTCCAAAATCACATGCCATACTGACTACGTAGACCTTATGATAGCAATCACAGTCGTCTTATCATCCACTGTGGGCGTGCTCCAATCCACACGCCCTACATTCCAGCGAATAAACCACAGTGCATTATGGGTAATTATATAGCGTAATTTTAAACCTGTAGCCTGTTTTACTGCTAAACCGTGTAGAAATCAATAGATGTTATTTCACATGATCCGGATTGTGATTGGCTAATGAAGCACAACCTAAGCCCCGCCCACATTAGTGCATAGTCGCTAATTTCTCGCCTGTCTGTAAGGAAGTTTCGTTTTGATTGAATTCAATCGCATACTCATACTCGGCACCGAGCTCGTAAATATTTACAAACTCATATATTATTAACTCTGTTTTATTTCTTTCCGCGTGACCACAGTGTAATTGGAAGCGGCGTTAAAATCTCTAAGCAGGCGCCCGATCAATTATTGAAGGAGACACGTTTAAGTGGACGTCGGTGCGAGTGTCGGGCGGCTCCATTACGGACCCTTCGCTCTCGCTGCATAAATAAAAGAACTAAAGTGCGAGGTGCGAGCGGGTGGAGATAGGGCGAAGTCTGTAAGCGGATTAGTCACGGCTGAACGCTTGATCTCTTCTGCATAATTGAACCTTGGGTAAAAGACTTCGACGTCGGCAGCGAAAAACAGACGACGCTGCTGTTTATTTCTTTTTTAAATGAAAGCGGAACAATGCAATTATATAAATGGCTCCGTTTAGCAAACATCCAGCGTGGAGCGTTTAGCCGTGGGGGTCAGAAGCGTCCAGATCGAGCTCGTTTTTGCCGTTTAATGATTTATTTATTTATTTTTCTACAGCTTTGATTAACTCTGTTATCATCTCCTTATATGCTAGTCGTAGATTTGGCGATTCAGCAGCGAGAGAATGTTACCGGATGAGCGACGTGTGAATCCAGACCGATTTCGTATTCGCGCAACATTTCAGTTCTGGCTTTTTTTTTTTTTTTTAACGTCCCTCGTTTGAGAGAAGAAAAGCGGCTCATGTTCTGGCCCGAGTCTGACATCTCATTCAGGAGGAGAAAGAAAATGAGAGTCAAGGTGTGCAAGAAGAGAAGAGAGAGAGAGAGAGAGAGAAAGAGAAAGAGTGACAGGTCCAAAAAAGACGAGAGCGAGAAACAGTAAAAGCGAGAGAACTACTTTGGCTCTGCGTGAAAACCTTTGTGTGCCTCAGAGTGGCTCGACACAGCTGCATTTCTCCTGACAGCGAAGAAGCACTTATCAGGTCCCCTGTGGCGGACACCTTGGCATGGTGCATTGTGGGAAAGCGTGATTTTTAAGCATGTTCCGCTTCCACTCCGCCGCCGTCAGAACCCATAAGAGCCACTCGGCTGTTCCGCTCACCGCAGAGGAGCTCCGGCAACATTTAGCATTATTCCTAAGAAAAAAGTAGAAGTTCAAAAAAAAAGAAGAAAAAAAACGACAGGCAACAAAGGAGATGGGAGTGCACTCGTGTGCCGAGTGTAATTTTCATATCATTCAACCTTCAGTGGTTTAACAAAAGACGAGGCTTTGATGTGGGAAGCGTCGGAAAACTGCTCGGCTAAATCTCCTCTGGTGATATCAGCACCGTTTTATTTTAATTTCTTTTAAATTGTCAGTGCTGAATTACTCACTGTTTCCAGATCAGTTCCCTACGCACTATTCCCCACTGAATAAAAACATGTAGCCCTTATTAATATAATAATTAGTTGATAATATTAAAGTTGCTCATATTAAAATTGGTCTAGATTATTTTGTTTGTTTTTTGAAATGTAAATAAGATGGGTGTGGCTAAAGAGTACTTGAAATGTGAGCTTAAATATTTTAAATAAGAATGTGTGATGTGGCTGGATTTTGTTCTGATCTTACACACACAACCCCGCCCCTATCCCCGCCTCAATCCTGCCCCTAACACCTTCTAAACCCCACCCTGATCCCACCCATAACCTTGCCCCCAACCCCTCACCAAACTCAGCTTAATCCTTCCCTAATACTTCCTTAACCCCACCCTGATCCCACCCATAACCTTGCCCCCAACCCCTCCCAAAACTCAGCTTAATCCTTCCCTAATACTTCCTTAACCCCACCCCGATCCCACCCATAACCTTGCCCCCAACCCCTCACCAAACTCAGCTTAATCCTTCCCTAATACTTCCTTAACCCCACCCTGATCCCACCCATAACCTTGCCCCCAACCCCTCCCCAAACTCAGCTTAATCCTTCCCTAATACTTCCTTAACCCCACCCTGATCCCACCCATAACCTTGCCCCCAACCCCTCCCCAAACTCAGCTTAATCCTTCCCTAATACTTCCTTAACCCCACCCCGATCCCACCCATAACCTTGCCCCCAACCCTTCCCCAAACTCACCTTAATCCTTCCCTAATACTTCCTAAACCCCACCCCGCTCCCCCCCCTAACCTTGCCCCCAACCCCTCACCAAACTCAGCTTAATCCTTCCCTAATACTTCCTTAACCCCACCCCGATCCCACCCATAAACTTGCCCCCAACCCCTCCCCAAACTCACCTTAATCCTGCCCCTAACACCTCCTTAACTCCACCCTGATTATACCCATAACCATGCCTTTAACCTCACCCCTAACCCTGCCTCAGTCCTGCCCCTAACACCACCTTAACCCCATTCCAATCACACTCATAACGCCAGACTACCCTCACCCCAAACCCCGCATCAATCCTGCCCCTAACACCTACTTAACCCCACCCGAATCCCACCCCTAACCCTACCCTAATTTCACCTCAACCCTGCTCCTAACCCCGTTCATTTATAGTTACATTTAACATCCATGAATCAAATTAGTTCCTGTTCTCACTTATGTTATAGCAGATATAAACAGATATAATATTGATGTTAATGAGACAAAAAATGCAGCTTGTCATGTAAAAGTAACAGCTTTACCTCTGACAATTACAAAGTCCTGACACTGGAGACTCCTTACAGAAAACTTCACCATATCAACGATTTACATATTATAATGAGCAAATTAATACAAACCAGTGGTTTTCCTTGCCTCTGGAAGTACTGTCGAGAATTCAACAGCGTCTAAAAAATGTGTGTGTGTGTGTGTGTGTGTGTGTGTGTGTATGTGTGTGTGTGTGTGTGTGTGTGTGTGTATGAAATCCAAAAGGTGTCATGAATTTCACCACGCTGTCCTCACCCTTCCTGCTTCTCCAGAGCTCATAACTCTCTCAGACGCTCTATTATACGCTAATAAATGCTATAAAACAGCGTCATATTTCGCTGAGGGCTGCAGCTATGGCTCCGGGAGCATTACTGATAAATGTCACACACTAGAGCACTTGACTTTATCAGTTTTATCACGTATCCGTGATGCATTTAAGGACCGATAAGAGTATACGTTTTATTAACAATACCTGCACACCTGCTAATTTATGGAAAAATCCAATCAACCAATCATGTAGCGGCAGAAGCACAATGCATAATATAATACAGATAGAGGTCAAGAGATTCGGTTACTGCTCACGTTAAACATCAGGATGGGGAAACGGTGTGATCTCAGTGGCATGGTGGTTGGTGAGGAGAATGGCCAGAGCTGACAGGAAGGCTACGGTAACTCAAGGAACCACTCTTTACAGCCGTAGTTAGCAAAAAAACATCTCACAACCTAGCGAAAAATTGAGATGGAACAGCAGACCACATTGGGTTCCACACCTTTCAGCCAAGTTAACAGTCAGAGGTAAAGCTGTAACTATAAGTTGTCCCTTCAGGACAAAAAAAACAAAACAAAAAAAAAACGAGAGGTTGGTGAGGGAAAGACGCTCCAAAACATTAAACCGATAAAATGTATGACTTGTTGTTCTTTTATGAATAAATCATTGCAGTCACTGGCAAATTGCTGTGATACAAGAGGACTTGAGAGGTTCGGAAGAATTTTGTGAAGCTAATCACTTGGATTTGCATAGAAATCAGACATTTAACTGGTGCTTGGCCCCCTTGCCACTTGCGCACTTACGGTACATAGAAAACGAATGGTCAGCTGCTTGTTCTTGGAAAAGCAGGTTTAGCCTTCGCCCTCGCTAATTAGGAAACTCATAGAAAGCTCGTAGAAAACGCCCAGGTAGCTCGTAGACTTTGAAAAAACTGGAAGGAAATTTCAACAAAGAAGAAAAAGATATTTAAGACTGATGTATTCTAAGTATCCGAGGAAATATCTCGTGAACTCTGTTTTAATGCTACGACGTGATATATTTGATTTTTTACTTATTGCCTCGTAATGAGGACTCGATCCAAACATCCCTGTTGCGTTCGGTCAATACGACACTTCGTTGTAGAGCAGTGATCACTCTTACAGCCTCTTGTCTATTTTTTTAATTCTCTCTCTCTCTCTCTCTCTCTCTCTCTCTCTCTCTCTCAGTCGATTTCTCTCTCTCCTCTTTAGCAGTTTGTTTTTGATGATCGTTCGCTCCGAGTAAAACCTGATGGAGCTCTCAGCGCCGTAATCCGCTTAACTAAAATTCAATTTGCAGGAAGCGGAGAGCTCTTTAAAGACAGCGGCCTTATCGGCCTCTCGGCCCCGCAGTACTAAAGCGCCGTAATTACTCTTCCTCTTCATCCATAGCCACCATTTCAGGGTTTAACGGAGTCCTTCAATCTGTTTTCATTACTTTCTATGGACTCACATTGGCCTGAGACTGGTGCGCTAATGGGTGTAAAGATGTGAGCAGAGCCGTGTGCCCGATAGTAACCGAATGAAAGCGTGCTAGACTGTGTTCAAGCCCAACATTAGCACTCGGAATCCTCATAATGGAGGATAATTTCCTGGGAAAAGCCGAGCGAACGTATTATATGAATGACTGAAAGCGTACATAAAACAGGAAATAAGACGTACTCGTTTACTTATTATTAATCTCGTTCACACAGTAATATTTCATTGTACCTAGCGTTTATTCCGCCATAAGAAAAGCACAGTGTGAATAAACACATACTCTACCAGTACACGAAGTTAACCGAAAAATAAAGAATTATAGCTAAGGTTGCGATTTCCTTTATTTGGAAATTGAATAAAAATGTAAAATGTAATGTAAACTGTAAAAATTTATACCACGGCGCTGTTGAATTCTTGAATCTGATTGGTGTTGATTAGTTTTCTATAACAACAGCTCTGACAGTGGCACAGCCGCAAACCACAGGTTTGTATTGACGCGCTCGTTCTAATACGTTATCGTTTCTATAGTAACAGCTCGTTCACGGCGGACGCACCGCTGATAATAAACATTGTCGATATCGTGAAGGAAGGAAGGAGTCTCCAGTGTCAGAGGTAAAGCTGTAACCTGAAGTTTTCCGACATCTTCGGGTCAGAGGAGGGTTTTTTTTTTTTTTTTTTTTTGTTATGTTAACATCAATAAGTTAAATAAAAGTTCATGACGATGAATAAAAGTTCAAACGCAGTGGACGTTATTGGCGCCCTCTGTGGGAACCGCTTTCCCGGTTAAATGACAAACTGCGTTTTTTTTTTGTTTGTTTGTTTATTTTTGGTTTTTATTAACTTCAAGAGAGAAAAAAACGATGAGCTGGTGAAGGAACGACCGTTTCACAACGTTCAGCGTAACTATAAACGGATAAAGAGTTGTAACTGTCGGCATGTCGCTGTGGTGTAAGAGGGATAAAACACTTGAGGACGTGCTGTTGGAGCAGAAAAAGAACCAACTTCAGGGTGGTAACAGTAACTCAGTTTCATCACGTCATCTCGTCATTGATTATTTTCCTGTAGCAGCACCACACGGAAGTGTTTTATTGTCTCTTCACGTGTGTCAGACTTGACAAAAGCAGTATTTATGATTGATGTCTGTGGAAACGTGTCTATAAAAATGTTTGTCATTTTACTGTTAAATTATAATGAATGATATATTAGCATAATGAATGATAATAATAATAATTACTATAATTATACTATAGATTATCAGAGTGAATCATGTATTTAAAAGATCTCACTACGCATACACACGTGATAATGCAGGAACTGTTCTGCCTTCTACGTCTCACACATCCAAACCGTGACTAGTCTGTCTTGCGGCGCTGTTCTCAGGAGCATTTCTGGGGTTTTTTTCTGTGGTTCTCGTTGCAGATTGTTGCCCAGCTGCCAGGATGTAAGTCACAGACACACTCCGGCTCTGTCCCCCTCCAGCTACGGTGACTCGTTCTGCTGTAAAAAATCAGGCGTACACACCGTGTGCGCCGCGTCCGAACGATTTCCATCTCGCTAAATAATGCAGGGTAGTGTGTGTGTGTGTGTGTGTGTGTGTGTGTGTGTGTGTCCTGCTTCCGTTGGTACTGTAGATAACCGGATATCTGCGTAATTACCCATGATGCATTGCGGATTCGCTGATACACCGTGATGCTGCCGCGTTGATTATGATGGACAGATGAGCTGATTATGATGGATTTAAATGATCCACCATTTAAATAATATCTGGTCAGTCGGCATGGGCGCGTTCGTTTGGTGGATGTGGGTAGAGGGGGTGCCAATACTTTGTGAAGCGCAACAAATAAACAGTGTAATTGTGCACCTGTATGCAGGCATTTTCCCAGTAATGATAAACTGGAAACTTTAAATGACAATATATACAAAAAAAAAGTGTTCTTTATTAATAAACGTCATGTGAATTTGATTTTATTATACTTTTTTTTTTTTAACTATTAATGTTACATTTTGGAATAATTTCGTCCACAAATAGAATAAAAAAATGTAATAAAACTATTTTTCTTCTATTCTTATTATTATTACTCTTCTTATAATCTTTAATCATATTTCACATTGCTCTTATATACAGGTATATATTTATTTTTTATTTCATATTTTATTATAAATGCTTTTTATACCCGGAATACAATAAGGGAATAATGCTTGTTGCTGGTGGTCGACTCTGCTGCATCATTAACACGAGAGCGATGCATTGTGGGAATGAAAAGCCACTACGAGGGGAAAATCCATGGCCTTGGGGTGAAAGGAGCATGGAACTGACAACTTATTCTCTCTCTCCCTCTCTCTCTCCCTCTCTCTCTCTCTCTCTCTCCCTCTCTCTCTCTCTCTCTCTCCCTCTCTCTCTCTCTCTCTCTCCCTCTCTCTCTCTCTCTCTCTCCCTCTCTCTCTCCCTCTCTCTCTCTCTCTCTCTCTCTCTCTCTCTGCCTTCAGGTCTTATCCTCCGGGCCCTGATGACTGCAGAGACAGTGTGGTGTAGAGTGTTATAAACATCGTATGTATGAAACATGGTGTGACACAGCGCTGTGGAAACTGCTTTATATTCTCACAGCGCAGCCACTGTTCATTTCACTGCACACTGATTACATAAGGAGGTTTACTCACACACACACACACACACACACACACACACACACACACACACACACACACACACACACACACACACACACACACACACACACGGTTTACTCACACACACACACGGTTTACTCACACACACACACACACACACACGGTTTACTCACACACACACACACACACGGTTTACTCACACACACACACACACACACGGTTTACTCACACACACACACACACACGGTTTACTCACACACACACACACACACACGGTTTACTCACACACACACACACACACACACACACGGTTTACTCACACACACACACACACACACACACGGTTTACTCACACACACACGGTTTACTCACACACACACACAGTTTACTCACACACACACACACACGGTTTACTCACACACACACACGGTTTACTCACACACACACACACACACACACACACACACACACACACACACACACACACACGGTTTACTCACACACACGGTTTACTCACACTCACACACACACACACACACACACACACACACACACACACACACGGTTTACTCACACACACACACACACACACACACACACGGTTTACTCACACACACACACGGTTTACTCACACACACACACACGGTTTACTCACACACACACACACGGTTTACTCTCACACACACGGTTTACTCACACACACGGTTTACTCACACACACACACACACACACACACGGTTTACTCACACACACACGGTTTACTCACACACACACACACACGGTTTACTCACACACACACACACACACACACACACACACACGGTTTACTCACACACACACGGTTTACTCACACACACACACACGGTTTACTCACACACACACGGTTTACTCACACACACGGTTTACTCACACACACACGGTTTACTCACACACACGGTTTACTCACACACACACACACACACACGGTTTACTCACACACACACGGTTTACTCACACACACACACACACACACACGGTTTACTCACACACACACGGTTTACTCACACACACGGTTTACTCACACACACACACGGTTTACTCACACACACACACACGGTTTACTCACACACACACACACGGTTTACTCACACACACACACACGGTTTACTCACACACACACACACGGTTTACTCACACACACACACACGGTTTACTCACACACACACACACACACCTCTCACTGCTGCTTTTCTAATTATTCAAATGAAGGGGAGGAATTTCGCCAAATTACATCACAGTGCAAATCAGGATCAGGCGACTACAAACAACTGCATCATCATCATCATCTTCATCATCATCATCATCATCATCGTCATCATCATCATCGTTGTTTCAACCTAAAGGTTTTTATGTGGAAAGACAGAGAGACAGGAGCTGAATTTTTAGGCCTTTATCTTCTTTACATTCCAACAAACTCGTAAAAAAAATAATGAATAAAATTACAAAATAAGAAAGAAAACAAAGCCATGAATGTTAGCATCTCCCTGTCCGCCGCTAGCGGAGCAGCGCACTTCCTCATTCCACTGAGCGCATTCCAGCGCGATTCATAAAAATCTCCGGACTGTTTCCTGAACTCTGGTTTTGTTTATGTTGCCATGTGCTCTTTTGTTTTTCGGTTTACGTCATGTCTCCGCCCCCGCTTCCTTATTGGTCTTGTTTCACGTTATGTTTACTCCCGAGTTCTTTCATTGGTTCTCCTATTATTATGTGATTATTGTTTCCAGGTGTCGTGTGTTTGATCTTGTTTGCTTTGGATTAACCATGTTACTTAAGCCCCGGTTTGTGTCCGCTTCATCGCGGAGTATTGATGTAGAACATCAATGACCGTACGTGACCCTATGTAACGAGATGTCACGGAAAGTGAGTCTTGATAACTACGTGTAGCAACGAAGATAAAGAATCGTAGTGTTTTTTCCTATGTTTTTGTTTACCCGGCGTTCCCGGGTTATTGGATTTATACCTCGTGACTTCTTGGAATATTCCTCCATGTCTTTGTTTTTCCTCGCTTATTCTCGACCTTGGATTATTGTCTCATGACTTCCTGGATTTTTGCCCTGTAAGTGTTTGGATTGTTGACTAGCCTGTTTGGAATACCTGCCCTGTCTTTCTTTGGAGTTTTGCCTTGTTTATTTGTGTTTTTTTTTTGTTAGACTGTCCCATTTCTTTTGAAGGTTTTGTTTATTTCCATGTTCCTAATAAACTGATAACTTTCCCCTGCGAGTGCATCCTGCTTCCCTCCTTCCGGTGTCGTAACAACGAAACAAAATGACAAAAACAAATAATATAATAATAAAGAAAAAGAAAAACCAAAGTAACAACAAAAAAAATAACAATAAAATAACATCATATTGGAAATGAAAGAAAATAAAAATCAAAAATCAAAAGAAAAAAAAAAACAAATACAATAACAGTCACAACAAAGAAACAAAACACAAAGCAAAATATCAAAATCTAAAATAATGAAAAAGAAACAACATAAAACAAAATAACAAAAATAAACAAAATAAAAAAGAGGATGAAAACGAAACAAAAGAAAAAAAAAACAACGTAATGAAAGAAAAAAATAATAAAAAAAATTACATAACGAAATAAAAGTGAAAAATGAAAAAACAAAATGACAAAAAATAAAGAAACAAAGCAACAAAAACATTAAAAAAACAAACAAAATAATGAAACAAAAAGAAGATATATTAGATCTCTATATTAGAGAGAGACGTAAGTAAATACCCTAATAAAGTAAAAGTAAGTAACAACAACGTGCTACGCTACGAGTTTTATCAGAACTGAAAATAGCAAAACTCTAGACGTGAGCTATTTTCCAAAAATAAATAAATTAATTAATTAAATCTCTGTTGTCCAATTTGCTGATTAGGAAAAAGAAGCAGATGAGTGTTTGTATGTAAGACTGAACACATTCTAACCAATCAGCATGAGGCAGCGCGGATTGTTCTTATCCAGTTCAGACAATGAAAACATCCTCTTTGAGCCGACATCACCTGATAAGAAGGGACCGAGGGGGAGAGAGAGAGAGAGAGAGAGAGAGAGAGAGAGAGAAAGAAGCGAACTCGAACCTTATGGTAAAGAGCACAGGGCCGTAATCTACACTCTGATCTCCTCGTCTTTAGTATTCAGGTGGTTCCTCTGACGCTACTTTGAGGAGCCGCTATTCCCGAGCAGCCTATTACTTTAGAACGTGACGATTTTCATACAGCAGGCTCGAGGCAACGTTTCACAAAGCATCCGATTGTCAGCTGTCACCGGGATATAAAGTGTTGTTTATCTCCAGCGAACACAAGACTAATGCTGCTCCTTATTTCACCCGAGAGCTTTTAAGATTGAGAATCAGAGAAACATCATTGTGTATTCATAGTGCTCACGTCTGAACCCTTCAGGGCAATTTTACTTTGATATTTTAGCATTACAGCTGGAAAAAAAAAAACCCAGAACGAAAAATCTTGTAATACAATTTTGGGATGTTGGATTGCGTAGTGTTTGAGAGAACAGAGAGACAAAATCTGCCTTAATGCTGAGTCGGAATAATATTTCTTACACTAAAATAAAAAATAATCAAAGAAACATGACCAGTGTCATGTTATATGCACTTCTCTATGAAGGCGTTCTGCAAGGCTATATTCTAGGACCGTTCATGTTTTACGTTGAGACGTGTTTATGCCCTAAATGCGCCATTTTCTACAAAATTATATACAAAGTTGGACAAATCGTTATCCTGGAAGCTTGGGACTGTTGATATAACAGTCACCGGCATTTTTTTTTTTCCTTTACTCGTCCAACAACCTGAGAAAGAAAACCTTCCTATTTATTGACTTTCCCAATGAAAACATTTCAACGCACCATGCCCCCAATTGATTTGCATATTTCTTGATGTATGCTACTATTTTTCCAAATCCCCCCCCCCCCCCCGCACACCCAAACCAAAAGAATGTGATCTGGCTAATTTTACTACACATGTTGATTAGCTTAAACAAACGCTAAACGCTAAAATCTATCCAGAATCAAGAATACATGGGAATGCAAACCGTGACAAACTGCTAACGTTTCAGCACGCCATCAAAGGAAAATGATGCTAAGTAATGTTTTACACACAGCTCATAGCTGAAATGTATAATCTGAAAATTATTTTGCCTGTTTTTTTTTTTAAAAAACTATAACAAAGGAGGCTTAGGGAAAGGGTTACGATCTATATGTTTAAGGTTTACCAACAGAATTATCCACAGAATCAACGTAGTCAAATAGGCAACGTTCGGTAATCAAAGAAACATGAATTAGTTAGTTGGCAAGACTTCGCGATAATGCTAATAATACAGATTTTTTTTAAAATGGCATCACGAGTTCAGCTAAAGGAAAAATGCCAAGGGGATTCACAAGGGTGCGTTAAATCTCTCACTCTTCTTATAATAACGTTAAAACTCGCAGCCGAGATCCGAACTGGCAACGTTCCACGTACAGGTCTCCTCTTCCCTGCGCTCCTCCATATGCTCTCCCTAATTAACGCTCCCTCTATTCTCTCTCGCGCCTTTTCATCATGAAGTTATCACAGGTGTATCAGCCTCACGCACAGCCGACAGAGCGCGGCGAGATGAAACGGACGCTCCGGATGGATGATCCTAGCTCGGTTATTAACAAAAAAAGAAACGTCACATGTGATAAATATTTATCTGGCCCTGTCCCGTTCGCAGGATGAAGGGCCCTTGAATCATGGAATGAAGTTATACAGCCACGCACTCATATTAATAAGAAAAATGCCTAAAGAAATTACAGTGACGAGCGAACCCTTTGTCATGGAAATATGAAATTTCTGACTTGCTTGGGTAAGTGGAATATTATTTTTATTAGATGCAGCTTGGTTGTCTGTTATGTATTACTCACACTGAAGAGGGGTGATGATACACCACCACTCTGAACTGACTAGGAACTTTCTTTTTCTCACACTTGGCCCAGATACTCAAGTTTGGTTTGATATACTGTACCAATTTTACATGCTTTCCTTCTCCTCCGCTGACCATAACAGCCCTTTTCCCTGCTATCATCAAGCGTGAAACAGGAAATAACGTGACGAGTTGAAGAGATCGTCTTACTCGGAGCCACTACTGAACACTTGGGGGCCCTAAGCGACAGTTACGGAGGGGCTCCTCCCCACACCGAGAATACTATTTTATATGCAAGAACGAACGACTTTAACACTTCGTTATCTTGGTTAAGGGAAAAACTTCAAATAATAAAACAATAAAATATAAAATGACTGCACAAGATACTAGATACTAGCTAGCCGGTTAAATAAATACAACTGAACAAGATACTAGCTAGCTAGTTAAATAAATTAAGATATGATACTAGATACTAGCTAGCTAGTTAGTTAAATAATTTTTAATTTTTTTTTAAACCAACTGAACAAATACTAGCTACCTAGATCTTTGAATTAAAACAACTGAACGAGATACAGAAATATAAAATAAAAACAACTGGATAAAAATCTAGATATTAGCTAGCTAGTTAAATAAAAACTGAATAAACAACTCAATAAAACAAAATAAAAACAATTGAACAAGATAGTCACTGTTGAAATCCACATTGCTCATATTTTCCTGAGAAATGTGTCCGTTTTGAATCATAAGCTGGAGGTGATAAATAACAACGCCGCATCCTTCTGTCGCTAAGCTCCAGGACGTTAGCCATCGTCTACCTCGAGCGCAACCGAAAAATAACCGCAATGTTCTTCTTATTTTTCCCAAGAGCTTCTCAAAGAAGACGACGCTTTCATATGGCTGGTGCTTTCTACCGAACAATTTACTTTGCTGTCTGATACGTAGAGGAAAAGAAAGAAAAGAAAAGAAGGGAAGATGTTAAAGAGGCTGCGTTAGATGAGAATTTGTCAGGTGATGAATTGCTGTTTACACACTGGCTGAGGTAGTAATGTATAATGTGTTTGTTTTTTAAACAAACTCATCATATATATACAGGTGCATCTCAATAAATTAGAATGTCGTGGAAAAGTTCATTTATTTCAGTAATTCAACTCAAATTGTGAAACTCGTGTATTAAATAAATTCAATGCACACAGACTGAAGTAGTTTAAGTCTTTGGTTCTTTTAATTGTGATGATTTTGGCTCACGTTTAACAAAAACCCACCAATTCACTATCTCAACAAATTAGAATACTTCATAAGACCAATAAAAAAAACATTTTTAGTGAATTGTTGGCCTTCTGGAAAGTATGTTCATTTACTGTACATGTACTCAATACTTGGTAGGGGCTCCTTTTGCTTTAATTGCTGCCTCAATTCGGCGTGGCATGGAGGTGATCAGTTTGTGGCACTGCTGAGGTGGTATGGAAGCCCAGGTTTCTTTGACAGTGGCCTTCAGCTCATCTGCATTTTTTGGTCTCTTGTTTCTCATTTTCCTCTTGACAATACCCCATAGATTCTCTATGAGGTTCAGGTCTGGTGAGTTTGCTGGCCAGTCAAGCACACCAACACCATGGTCATTTAACCAACTTTTGGTGCTTTTGGCAGTGTGGGCAGGTGCCAAATCCTGCTGGAAAATGAAATCAGCATCTTCAAAAAGCTGGTCAGCAGAAGGAAGCATGAAGTGCTCCAAAATTTCTTGGTAAACGGGTACAGTGACTTTGGTTTTCAAAAAACACAATGGACCAACACCAGCAGATGACATTGCACCCCAAATCATCACAGACTGTGGAAACTGAACACTGGACTTCAAGCAACTTGGGCTATGAGCTTCTCCACCCTTCCTCCAGACTCTAGGACCTTGGTTTCCAAATGAAATACAAAACTTGCTCTCATCTGAAAAGAGGACTTTGGACCACTGGGCAACAGTCCAGTTCTTCTTCTCCTTAGCCCAGGTAAGACACCTCTGACGTTGTCTGTGGTTCAGGAGTGGCTTAACAAGAGGAATACGACAACTGTAGCCAAATTCCTTGACACATCTGTGTGTGGTGGCTCTTGATGCCTTGACCCCAGCCTCAGTCCATTCCTTGTGAAGTTCACTCAAATTCTTGAATCGATTTTGCTTGACAATCCTCATAAGGCTGCGGTTCTCTCGGTTGGTTGTGCATCTTTTTCTTCCACACTTTTTCCTTCCACTCAACTTTCTGTTAACGTGCTTGGATACAGCACTCTGTGAACAGCCAGCTTCTTTGGCAATGAATGTTTGTGGCTTACCTAGTGAACCAAACTGAGAGACCATTTTGAAGGCTCAGGAAACCTTTGCAGGTGTTTTGAGTTGAT
>CM042535.1:37578300-37678300 GCA_023630585.1 Cranoglanis bouderius | reverse complement strand
ATTAGCGAGAAGCTAATTAGCTTCCACGCTAAAGAGGGAAGTTTCGGTGGAGTGTCTCCGACCCGTGTTTCTGCGCAGCAGTACGAATCCCTCAAGCTGGAACCCCAGAATGACTCGCGACGTAGACGAGAAAAGATAATTACGGACTTCCAAAATGGAAAAGCCACCGTTTTCCATTTTCAGCCGCTGAAATTGCGAGCAGAGTTATTACAGCGCAAAGTTCAATCACGCAATCCGGAGAGAGGAAACCTGAATTTTCCGCCTCTTTTGGAAGCATGTTATGGGATAGTATACTGTACACATCTCATTGTGGCTGCGTCTCAAATTCTCCTCTTCTCCCTATATAGTGTGCTTTTGAATTCTGCATTCTTATTGGTCAGAAGGTCGATTATAGCACGGACGTTTATTAAGGGATGAATCTATATTACCCATAATGCACTATTCACTTAAAAATGGCAGGAAGTTCATTGAGAATTGTAACAAAACGATGACAAGGTGTAAAGTTAGCTACGTTCTCTGGAACATAGAGCTCTTAGCGTCGCTGTGTTTTCTATTGATCCTGCTAGCTCCTGAATAGGCTAATCTCAAAGCTAGGACAGTCTGTCTCAAACACAAAGTCCAAAAAAATCAAACGTGGTTCACAAGACAAAACAACGTGTGTGTGTGTGTGTGTATGTGTGTGTGTGTGTGTGTGTCCCCGACACGACGCTAGCTCACTCCAGCTTCCTCTCAGAAAACAGGCTTAATGAACCAAGCGGAGAAAGAGACATAGATCTTCCTGATAGGATTAAAGCACGACAATCACTAACAATTACACCAGTCTAATTGAAAGACTTCATCGAGACAACGCTGATTAGCCAATTAGACAGTCGCGAGCACAGATGCACACGTTCCATTCAGAGGTGATACAAATCAATAGCGCACATTAGCCTAGCGATGTACTGATAACAGATTATCTTGCCAGCACACACACACACACACACTCTCTTTAATGAGTTTATCAACTCGTCAAACTGCCCAAGGTGATTATAGAAGATGGAGAGCGGGTTTTGTCAGGCATCTCACACACACACACTGCTGTCATGCCAACGCTAGCAACACGACCATGATGCTAACACTTTTACCTCAGATACCAACAGATACCAAGTTTGTGTGTATTACATCGGATCTTCATTTGAAAATTTTCCAAAAGTGAAAACGAAGTCAGCTAATAGGCCGTTTTCATTTCAGCCCACAAGCCAGACATTACCGTTATATTGTGGTCTCTGGTTTGATGAGCACTCACTCGATTTTGTGGTTTGTGGTTAATGTGGAGTGTTGTGGGGGGAAAAAAAATAACATTCGAAAGTCTGAAAGGTCTAAAAGGCCTTTAAAAACCTCATTTGAAGAAGAATTCCTGCCGAAAACTAGCAAGAACATCGTACAACTATTGGGAATCGCTAATCCTGCTTGCTAGCCGCTAGTCTGTAAGTTTGGGGGGGTGGGGGGTGGTTTAAAGGGTAAAGGAATCAGACTAAAGGTGTTTGTAAGTCTGAAAATGATTCGATATCCTTTCCATAGTAACGGTTTATACAAATACTTGTATGGTATGGTGGCCTCTTTACATAATATAAAGCTAATATTAAAAATATGTAGCTATTTAACAAAAAAGAAAAAAAAATGGATAATTGTGGATATGGCGAATCTTCCTTGTTTAACATTCATGGAAGGAGTCTCCAGTATCAGCACCTTTGTAACAGTCAGAGGTAAAGTTGTAACTTTATGTTTTATGACAACTTTAAGACAATGGAGTTTTTTTTGCGGTTTCTCGGTAACACGACAAGCTGCGTTATTTATTTATCTATTTATTTATTTATTTATTTATTTATTTAACTTCAAGAGAGAGAAGAAAGAGAGGCTGGTGAGAGTTGATTGTTTTCCGATTATGACACATCCTGATGTGTTTCCTGATGTGGTTTCATTTCCTTATTATTAAGTATTTGAGCTGGAAATGTAATACGTAGCTTTACCTCGGATAAGACGACTAGTTTAACTAGTTTTTTCGAACTGGTCGACTAGTTTCAGTGGATACAAAAAGTCTACACACCCCTGTTAAAATTGCAGGTTTTTACGATGTAAAAAAAAAAAAAAATGAAACCAGGATAAATCATGTCAGAACCTTTTCTACCTTTATTGTGAAATTTTAACCTATTAATTAAGGTGAAAAACAATAAGAATCATTTTCAAGAAAAAGAAAAATAAACAATAACCTGGTTGCATAAGTGTGCACACCCCTAAACTAATACTTAAGCTCTTTGGCTTTTCCATTTGGATGTTACCAAGAAGATGTCAGGAAAATCCTATAGGAACAGCTGGACTTTATTTGGGGTTTAATCAGTCACTTTAATTGATGGCAGGTGTAAACTAATTAGTATTTAAAATGAGTTCTGGCATGATTTAACTTAGTTTCTAAAAACCTGCCATTTGAACAGGGGTGTGTAGACTTTTTATATCCACTGTAAGTCCGTCAGGCTAGCAAGGCCATCTTTATTTTCTTATCTAAGAAAACATTTAAGCTGAAGAAAGCCTCGCCTGAGAAATGGGCGTCTTTATTGGGAAAGCAGTAGGCAGCGTGACAGGTCGGATTTGGTCGTAGCCTCAAACTTTTGGACGCTTCTGTATGCACACAGACTCATCTCCTCGATCCCTGGGGCCAGTTTCATCAATCCCCATGCCCTGCTACAGCGTTACTGTATGAAGAGCGATGAAACTCATATCTACAAATGCCACGAGAGCGTTTCAGCCACATCCATTTGTACATTTGAATAATTCATACCTGAGTAAGATTGATTTTGCCTCGATCACATAATACTCACGATAATCTTTGGCACGACTCGGCACTTCCCCGCTGGGAAACATGCGGAATACGTGACACGGCTGAGTCAGAGAGAGAGAAAGCGTGTGTGTGTGTGTGTGTGTGTGTGTGCTGTAGGCTTTTCCATATTAATGCCTTATTATAGATCATTCAGCACCATCAGAGGGGTTGGTGTCGCTCTGGAAAACATCAGCCTGTCACATTCAGCCTTCTTCATGTTCAATTTGCAGCAGGCTTCAACTCCTTACTCTTCTCCTGAACCTGGATTTCACTGGGTTTTTAGCAGTCCTGGGATTTGAACTTACAACCTTCCGGTAACCCAAAGTTTTAAATCATAGTCCTACAATAATTTACGATTTTTATTTATTTATTTATTTATTTATTTTGCTGTGATTGCTGCTTTTGTATACAGCTCTCAGATATCTACCGTATCTATCTATCTATAGTTGAATGCAAAATTGAATTTGGCAAGACTTTCCATAAGGGCTGCGTTCATAACGCTACATAAGCCCTTCGTGGCAATTCACGTAAACCTACGCAAACATTTCGAAAGACCGATTTCCAATTATGAGAGAATATTTTGTTGCACTTTACTTCAGGACGGTGTTTATAAAGCTACACGATGCCTGAATTTACAACTTTATTACCTAAACCTACATAAATATTTATAATGCCAGGCATTTTCAGCAGAATCAATGCTAAACAGTCATGAACGCTAACTTACCTGTGGTCATTTGGTTTCCTCGCCTCGTTTGGTCATGTGGTCATTTGGTTTCCTAGCCTCGTTTGGTCATGTGGTCATTTGGTTTCCTAGCCTCGTTTGGTCATGTGGTCATTTGGTTTCCTAGCCTCGTTTGGTCATGTGGTCATTTGGTTTCCTAGCCTCGTTTGGTCATGTGGTCATTTGGTTTCCTAGCCTCGTTTGGTCATGTGGTCATTTGGTTTCCTCGCCTCAGGACTCAAAAGCTCACAATCAAAATACCACAATCAAAAGCTCAGTGCAACGAACATTCACTTTTGGGGCGAGTTCAGAGTTGGATGATGACGTCAGCAGCGAAGTCCGCAACGTGATTGGACAATAATTTAACACATGTTGTGTTGGTCACTTTTTTTGTTTTTAAACACATTTATTGGATAATTTAGCACAACGTGTGTTGAAATAGTAATAGCATAAAGCTACATAAATATGTAGAAAGATTTATTCCAACATCCAACTGTTTTAAAGATGCCGTTTGTCAATTCTGATGTCACTATGTTTTATTGTAATGAAAAATATTAGATATATTCAGTCATATTCAAGTTAGCACCAAAACTAAAAACTTCAGCTATATGAGAGAGCCCTGCTGTATTTCCAGGACACACACACACACACACACACACACACACACACACACTATTGAAGTTAAAGCTAAACAGGTCATGTTCACATTATCAAAGGACACTATGACCGATAAAGAGCGAGAGACAGAAATGTAATTAAAACCACAATCAGAATATATGGCTATAGATAAGCCAAATAGGCTTCGGGGAATTTTTCTTTTTAATGTCACTCTGTAATCAATACCTGAGGCCTCACATTTAAAATTTCTCCTCAGCAGATAAACACGCTCTCTTGCAGCTCTGGGTTTGTTGAAATGAAATATAAAATATGAGTGAAAAAAAACAGATCCTCCATGATGGATGGATTAACATGTGGCCTGGGAATGAGATAATCAATCAGCCTGATTATTTATTTAGAGAAAGCACCCTTTCTGTCTCGGGCACGCATACAGAGAAGAACGATTTCACCAGCTGGCCCTGCATCTGTCATTTTTAACAGCACCTATTTAAATATATATAAGACGAATATGACTCAGGATGGAAGTTTCTGTCGGCCTTTACTGCGAGCCGCTAATTGAACATCATTAGGGAAAGTATATAATAATTAAGGTGGTCGTTCCAGAATGCGTCTAGAGTTTTAGAGCATTGTTCAAGAACCTATTTTTGATAAATATGAAGTGCTAAAACACTCCACTACATTGCGTTGCTTTGGGGTAAAGGATGTTGATAATATTACTGAAAAAAAGATTAAAAGTTGAGCAGGTTTAAAGGCATTGCAAAAGTGCAGTGATGGTGGAAATGAGACAGAATGATCAAAAACATGAACATTTACCTCAGAAGTGATGATAAATTACTAAAAAGTGACTTCATATGACTAAAATTACAGTTTAAGCACACTTAGCCTTGACCGCTAACCAATCTAAAGGTACAGTAACGTTGGAAATGACACAAACTTGTCAAGAACATCAACATTTCTGTCAGATGTGTTGATAAATTGATAAGAAAAGAGACCACATGGCTATAATTACACTTTAATTACACTTAACATCAATGTAAAGGCACAGTGATAAGGGAAATTATACAAAATTATCCAGGACATCAGCATTTCTCTCAGATGTGTTGATAAATTGATAAGAAAAGACACCACATGGCTATAATTACACTTTAATTACACTTAGCATCAATGTAAAGGCACAACGATAAGCGAAATTATACAAAATTATCCAGGACATCAACATTTCTCTCAGATGTGTTGATAAATTGATAAGAAAAGGCTCTCTGTGGCTATAATTACACTTTAATTACACTTAGCATCAATGTAAAGGCACAATGAAAAGGGAAATTACAGAAAATCGTCGAGAACATCAACATTTCTCTCAGATACGTGGATAAAAGACTCCATGTCACAAATGGTACAATTTAATTACACTTAGCATTGGTAGGGCATCAATGTAAAGGCACAAGGGCAGTGGAAAGGAGACAAAATCGTTCAGAACATCAACATTTACCTCAGATGTGTTGATAAAGTATTAAGAAAAGACTCATTACACATTAACCACTCTTAGTATCGATATAGCATTGACGTAAGGGTACTGTGACAGTGGAAAGAAGACAGAATTGTCGAGAACATCAACATTTACCTCAGACGTGTTGAAAAATTCCTAAGAAAAGATGCCATGTGACTAAAGGTACAATTTAATTACACTTAGCATTGGTATGGCATCAATGTAAAGACACAAGGGCAGTGGAAATGAGACAAAATTGTTCAGAACATCAACATTTACCTCAGATGTGTTGGTAAAATACTAATATAATAATACTAATATAACTAAAATTACACTTGAATTACACTTAGCATCAACATGCTAACCAAACTTCCATGTATATATATATATATATATATATATATTGCGAAATGCTAGCAAATTGTAAATCTACAATTTGTGGAAAAATAAAAATGCAGATCCCATTTTTATGGATTTTTTATGGCACTAGTATTTTCTATACACACACACAGACACACACACACACACACACACAATATTTAGCATGCGTGTTGCTCAAGTGTTCGATCACTGGATATAAATCACATAAATCACAGTACAGCACATTCTAGACATTAAAAATAAACACATCCATCTTTTGGCAGGCGAAATGGATTATGTGTGTCTGTGCCGTTATTTTACAGTGATCTTACAAATGAATGTAAAATGTTTTTTGCCAGATCCAAACAAGCACTGTACACACGCATGAATTAATCATGCTGCATTCAGTAATAGCTTTTCTCTCTGTAGTGCATCGTATCAGGCGTTAAACGGGTTTACACAAGATTCTATGCCTCCATTCAGAGCACACACACCCCATGCGAACACATTAAAAGCACATTATCGGTGCTTTAACCTGCTAAAGCTTTAAAAAAGCTTTGAAAATAATTTCCCTGCTGCTTCTCATCATTTTTTTTTTCCTTTTCAGGTTTTCTTTTACTTATTTTTAACTCCTTCACTGAAAGAGAGAGCATCCAAGCCCTAAATCAGGTTTCCTTCATGTCTTCTTCCTGACGACTCACGACAACTGCTTCTTTTTGTCTGCATTTTTTTTTTTAAAGTATAGTATTTTGTAAATATGTAAATAGTTTGTGGTGCTGTGACCAAAAACTTATTTCTATAAGTAATAATATAGTAAGTTATAATCTATTTATAAACCTTAAAGGGCTAAACTCGGTGTTGCCAACTTTTTACCCCTTAATTACAAGTTTAGCAACTTTTTGAGTGTCTAAAGCCTGCAAAAGATGACTTTCCCAACAACCAATCACTGATCACCATTGTTTCCAATGACCATTCACTGATCACTGTTACTCCCAATTACCAATCACTGATCACTATTGTTTCCAAAAACCAATAACTGGTCACAATTGTTTCCAACAGCCAATAACTGATCACCGTTGTTTCCAACAATCGATCACTGATCACTATTGTTTCCAACAACCAATAACTGATCACCATTGTTTCTAACAACCGATCACTGATCACTGTTATTTCCAACAACCAATAACTGATCACCATTGTTTCTAACAACCAATCACTGATCACTGTTATTTCCAACAACCAATAACTGATCACCATTGTTTCTAACAACCGATCACTGATCACTGTTATTTCCAACAACCAATCACTGATCACCATTGTTTCTAACAACCAATCACTGATCACTATTATTTCCAACAACCAATCACTGATCACCATTGTTTCCAACAATCAATCACTGATCACCATTGTTTCCAACAACCACTAACTGATTACCACTGTTTCCAACAACCAATCACTGATCACTATTGTTTCCAACAACCAATCACTGATCACCATTGTTTCTAACAACCAATCACTGATCACTATTATTTCCAACAACCAATCACTGATCACCGTTGTTTCCAACAATCAATCACTGATCACCATTGTTTCCAACAACCACTAACTGATTACCACTGTTTCCAACAACCAATCACTGATCACCATTGTTTCTAACAACCAATCAGTGATCACTATTGTTTCCAACAATCAATCACTGATCACCATTGTTCCCAACAACCACTAACTGATCACCACTGTTTCCAACAACCAATCACTGATCACTATTGTTTCCAATAACCAATAACTGATCACCATTATTCTCAATGACCAATCACTGATCACCACTGTTCTCAAGGATCAATCACTATGATGTTATATGTGACTTCTAGCAACTTTTTTGTGCACGCGTTAGCTACTTTCCACTGAAAATAGTCGGCAACACTGGCCAAATTTCTGAAATCATTTAACAAGGTCGAACAAGATAACCATTGCTTAGAGGTTAGGAACTACAATCAGTTCACAGTATGTGCAAATACTGATCACGACTGCATTTCTGTAAAACTCTTTAACTGTATGAAATGCGCTAGCTCCAGAATACTAACGATATGTAGATCTACTGAAGGTAGCCGAGAGCTAAGAAAATCTGCTGAAGGCATGTCCTTGTCCCTAGACATGCATCTGAAGAAAAAAACTTGAGAGCCCACGCACATGAGGTGAAGAACAGTGATTTCCCTGTCATGTTGTCATGCCGTGACAGGGTGTTATCAAAATGATACAAAACGTGCGTGCTGGCTTTAGAAGGTAGATCGGCGAGTCTGAATCATGGCGCAGATGTGTCATAGAACATCATGTTCATATCTTCGTACCATTCCTTCTGAGACAAGCACAGGTCCGAATGCATAGCCGAGTTAAAATAATGTGTAAAGGTCGCAGATGAGTGCTTGGTCAGCTTATCCTTCAAACTGTCAGCACATTGGTCCTTCACTACAAAACTACATCCTAAGAAAAAAAAAAGTATTCAAAGTTAGGATTAACTTTAAATACGATCCTGTCAAATGATCCTGTCCTCACTGTTGATTCTGTTCCCATAAAAGTAAGGAGCATCATGGTGGGTGAAATTAGGGCTTGAAATATCATGGGGTTAAAGGAAGCATTATCAAACGTTCTTCTGCACTCTGACAGCCTGAGAACAGCAGGTGTGAGAGTTTGGTGAATAAAAGCAGCACGGGAGCGAGTCCACAATAGTGCCGGCTGATGGAATAGTGAAAAGAAATGGAATGGAGTGCATTTGAATAGCGACGCTTGGGGAAAGACGCTTAGTCTGTCAGGTAATTTTGCATGTCTTTTATTACTACATGTGGATAAATGGATAAATTGTACTTTTTTTTTTTTAATGATGTTAAAAGTTGTAGGTTAGCAACGTGAGCATATTCCTCCATCTTCTTTTGGCTTGATTTTATTTGGTCGAAAACAAAAGCGGTTCATGGCTTCATAATGTTGCAAACCTTTTAATATGTCGAGCATTGCAAAGAAAATGAAAGCATGACGTTAGCATTAGAATCAGACGTTCCACAACATAGAATGAAGCATAAACAGATCAAATTTAATCCATTAATCCAATGACTGAGGCACCTAACCCCCATCAGCCATCCCCCCACCCCACCCCCCAATCGCTCCCCGGGCACCACAGCAAAAATGGCTTCCCACTTCTCCGGGTGTGTGTGTGTTCACGGTTTGCAATGTGTGTGTGTTCACTACTCACAACTCCTAATGTGTGTGCACTCACGAGGATGGGTTAAATGAAGTGGACAAATTCCGAGTATGGGTTACCATACATTGGCCTTCACATGTCAATTTCACTAAACATTAAACTATCAAAAGAAGAACGGATAAATCGAGCTATCTAGGCCAGGTCTCGAAAGCTGTGCCAGGTCCCGACAGCTAGGCCAGGTCCCGACAGCTAGGCCAGGTCCCGAAAGCTAGGCCAGATCCCGACAGCTAGGCCAGGTCCAGACAGCTAGGCCAGGTCTCAAAAGCTAGGCCAGGTCCTGACAGCTAGGCCAGATCCCGACAGCTAGGCCAGGTCCCGACAGCTAGGCCAGGTCCCAACAGCTAGGCCAGGTCCCGAAAGCTAGGCCAGGTCCCGACAGCTAGGCCAGGTCCCTACAGCTAACTGTATACACATGACTTAAGGAAAAGTGTGTGATTGTGAGGGAACCGCGAAGTTGCGCATGCTCTATTTAACTCATGTTAGCACGTAAAAGAATTCTTAGCTATAAAAACAAAACAGGATGCTTAGATAACGGCTACAGCATTTTAGAACTTGTCCCATGGTGTTTTGATATGAAAGTTTAAAGCACTTTCTTTCTTCCTCTTTAATCTTGTATCCATGGCCACATTTATTCCCAGCACGCCAGCCAAAATCAGATACGACAAAATACTACGTCGGTCATTTTAATTAAGATGTTTGAAGTGTGCACTTTTGCGCGATGATGGCCAAAGGTGTTTTATTCACGTGTTTTTATGTTTTGTTTTGTTTTTTCATCCACTTGTGGTTTTAGAGAGAGCGCTCAGTCGCCCTTATGGTCCGCGTCCTTGAGTCCCATTTCATCACGGCTGCGTTTTGCCGATAAAATGTTTTCAGGAAAATGAAAACGAAAGGATTGTAGCAGAGGAGTGCCGAGGATCTCTCGAGCGTCCCGACAATGCCAACTCCATTTAAATAAGGATTTAGAAATGTCGCTCATACAATTATTGAAGTTGCGTTTTGAGGGCCATCCAGCTTATGGTTCGAGAGTTGCTCTTATTTGAATACCAATAGAGGCGTCCTGATTAAAAAGCACCGGGCCACTGGGATAACAAAAACCTGCACTCGGAGAGGAAGACAGTCTTGGAGGTGCACATTTTTTTGCTGACTGTCATGCAAGATGAATTGATAACCAGGAAGACAAGAGCTAGTCATCGGTATACTGAAGTAGGAAGTTACGAATCTTCTGACATTCCCAGTTGTCATGAACGCAGCATCAGACCCTCCTTTAACACCACTAGAGCAGTGTTTCTCACTCTGTAGTTCACTCTTTAGCACACCTGATTTAGCTCATTAGCTCATTAATACAGCTGTTGAGGTTAAAATGGAGATGTTAGAGGATGAAGGAGGACGAGAATATTTGTGTGTCTTATAAGCACTGTAAGTGTTCGATAAGCACCCGACAAGCAGTGAATAGCCAAATCTGTGAAATCCTATTGCTTTAACCCCTGAGCGAGGTCTAAATTCCTTTAAAAAAAAAAAAAAACAACCCAAACACACATATTTTAAACCCTTCAAAAGCAGAAATGGGCTTTTTTTCTTGCCATATCTCTGTAAACAAGCAATCCAGATCAAATATTCTCTCCTCGCTTTTCTTCTCCCCTCCTCTGTGGTTTCAGCGCTCCTCTCGACTGCAGAGGACAAAAACACAGATAAGGAGCCTCTTTCATAAATCAAAAGCTCAAAACACTTACACACAGAAACAAACTTATTCATCTGTGTGTGTGTGTGTGTGTGTGTGTGTGTGTGTGTGTGTGTGTGTGAGCGTGTAGTAGCAGCTCTCTTTCCAGCAGTGTGAAGCGATGCATTATGAGCACATTATTCATGGTTTCATTACAAAGCCGGACTCAAACTGATGAGAGTAATTAATCTGGCGTGTGTCTGTGTGTGCGCTTCTCTTCGTTAGCATCACTGACTAATTCTGTCCTTTGCTGCTAAAAAAAAATGAACACATTGAGGCAATTAGAGATAGACTTCTAAAAGTGGAGGATTTTTTTTTTTTTTAAAGTGTTCAAAAGTTCTAGTAGTTCTTCAGGCTGCCGGTAAATCCTTTCTCTGGAGTGTTCTGGGTGAGATGGTGCCTGATTGGTCCTTCTCTGGAGTATTCTGGGTGAGATTACTCCTTATTGGTCCTTATCTGGAGTGTTCTGGGTGAGATGGCCCCTGATTGGTCCTTCTCCGGAGTGTTCTGCGTGAGATGGCCCCTGATTGGTCCTTCTCTGAAATATTCTGGGTGAGATGGCCCCTGATTGGTCCTTCTCCGGAGTGTTCTGCGTGAGATGGCCCCTGATTGGTCCTTCTCTGGAATATTCTGGGTGAGGTGACATCTGATTGGTCCTTTCTTTTTAATGTTCTGGGTGAGATGGTGCCTGATTGGTCCTTCTCTGGAGTGTTCTGGGTGAGATGATGCCTAATTGGTCCTTCTCAGGAGTGTTCTGGGTGAAACGGTCCCTGATTGGTCCATTCTGTGGAATGTTCTGGGTGAGATGGCGCCTGATTGGTCCTTTCTGTGGAGTGTTCTGGGTGAGATGGCATCTGATTGGTCCTTTCTGTGGATTGTCTAGGGTGAGATGGTGCCTGATTGGTCCTTCTCTGGAGAATTCTGAGGGAGATGGTCCCCGATTGGTACTAATCTAGAGTGTTTTGGGTAAGCTGTTCCAGGTAAGATGGTGGTTGATTGGCCCTTTCTCTGTAGTTTATAATTAGTCCTTCCTCTGGATTGTTAAGATCAGATGAGCTGTAATTGGTAAATTTTAACTGAAGTGTTAAGATGATTCGTCTTTCCGGTGAAGTGCTAGGAATCAGATGGCTCCATATTGGTACTTTCTCTGGAGTGCTCTGAATGAGATGCCGCCTGATTGGTCCTTCTTCTGGGTTGTGTTTGGGGTCTAATGATTAGATTAGCTCTTTTCCTCTGCAGTATAGAGGTCACATGGGTTAGGACTGGTCTTTCCTCTGGACTGTTTGGTGTCAGATGGTCACTGATTGGTCCTATCTCTGTGGTGTCTGTAGTGTTGGGATCAAGTGGACTGTGATAGGTCCTTCCTCTTGAGTCTATGCTGTCAGACTCTTTATAATTGCTCCTTCGTCTGGAGTGTTTGGAGTCAGAAATGTCGCGACTGCTCCTTGCTCTGAAAGGACTGCTTTCTGTTTCTCCGTTTGTGTGCTGTGTCTATTCAGATATTCATACACTTTGTCACTCTCTTGCCCTCTGTGTATGTATATGAAACCTCAATCTCACTCTCTCTTTCCCTTTCTCTTTGTGTGTTTTTGTTATTCTGAACGCAAGTTATTCTTCATTCCATTAAATCATGTGTCAATGCTGCTTTAGCAGAAACATGTCCTAGACAACTGCCCATCGCCTTTACACACTTACACTCGTCCCTCACACTTGTCTTTCCATCCACCTCTATCACTCTCTCGACTCTCTTTTCACACAAACAGAGCTGTTAGATGATGCTTGACCTTGATTAGGTCAGTGGCTACATAAGACCAGACTACACTCGCAGAAAAAAGGTGAAACCGTTCATTCAGTTACATGATTCATGTCACCATCTAAAACCGACAACAAATTGCCTGAATGATAGCTAATAGCTAATAATTGCTAGGATATTGTGTTATTTTATAAATCATCAGCCATGACCAAAAGATTCACTGACTCAAACACTGATTCGCTGAAAGACAGGAATGAATCAAGTTCATGACCAAAAGATTCACTGACTCAAACACTGATTCGCTGAAAGAGAGGAACGAATCACGGCCATGACCAAAAGATTCACTGACTCAAACACTGATTCGCTGAAAGACAGGAATGAATCAAGTTCATGACCAAAAGATTCACTGACTCAAACACTGATTCGCTGAATGAAAGAGGAGTGAACCACGGTCATGAACAAAAGATTCACTGACTCAAACACTGATTCGCTGAAAGAGAGGAACAAATTACGGCCATGACCAAAAGATTCACTGACTCAAACACTGATTCGCTGAAAGACAGGAATGAATCAAGTTCATGACCAAAAGATTCACTGACTCAAACACTGATTCGCTGAATGAAAGAGGAGTGAACCACGGTCATGAACAAAAGATTCACTGACTCAAACACTGATTCGCTGAAAGAGAGGAACGAATTACGGCCATGACCAAAAGATTCACTGACTCAAACACTGATTCGCTGAAAGAGAGGAACGAATTACGGCCATGACCAAAAGATTCACTGACTCAAACACTGATTCGCTGAAAGAGAGGAACGAATCACGGCCATGACCAAAAGATTCACTGACTCAAACACTGATTCGCTGAAAGACAGGAATGAATCAAGTTCATGACCAAAAGATTCACTGACTCAAACACTGATTCGCTGAATGAAAGAGGAGTGAACCACGGTCATGAACAAAAGACTCACTGACTCAAACAATGATTCGCTGAATGAAACAGGAACGAATCAAGGTCATGAACAAAAGACTCACTGACTCAAACAATGATTCGCTGAATGAAACAGGAACGAATCAAGGTCATGACCGAAAGACTCACTGACTCAAACAATGATTCGCTGAATGAAACAGGAACGAATCAAGGTCATGAACAAAAGACTCACTGACTCAAACAATGATTCGCTGAATGAAACAGGAACGAATCAAGGTCATGACCGAAAGACTCACTGACTCAAACACTGATTCGCTGAACTGTGCAACTGAAGGAAACAGCGAATGAATCTGAACGAATCTGTTTGCCAAAATGTCTCAAATAATTAAAAAGCCAAAAGAAAAAGTGTAACTCTAACAATGATGCTATCAGATTACAATCATTGGATTGGACAAGGAACATTAACGCCCTTACTACACGTACAAAGAAAATATAATAAATACCCTACAGCATAAACACATTCTAGTGTCTGTTAATAAATATTGTGTCACAGAGAGGACGTTTATTCTGGAAAATGTGTAAAATAGTCAAATCTAAAAAGGATTAGCTCATGACTTTTAGTTCGTGTTTTTCTGTTCTTCAAGCAGATAAAATAAGATTATTTCAGGGAAGGTTATTTATACCAAAAGGCACTGATCTGGAACGTGTTGTACTTGGGATAAAAAGAAAGAAAGAAAGAAAGAAAATCCACTGTGTCTACTTTGTGTTAAAACAGCAGGTCATAAGATGTCTGTCTCAAAGCTGTGTGTGTGTGTGTGTGTGTGTGTGTGTGTGTGTGTGTGTGTGTGTGTGTGTGTGTGTGTGTGTGTGTGCTCATGTATGTAAGTGCTGAGCACCAAACACACAATACGACTCCAGAGAATGGAAGAGCTTACCTTTATCACCACTACAACATTTGTGTGTGTGTGTGTGTGTGTGTGTGTGTGTGTGTGTGTGTGTGTGTGTGTGTGTGTGTGTGTGTGTGTGTGTGTGTGTGTGTGTGTGTGTGTAACATCGTTCCAAAGCAGATGGCTCACTGCATAATTCATCGTAAGCCTCAACAGCCAGCGCAAGGTCAGAGGATTTCGGTTTTCGTCTCATTTCATGAGGTTTTTGAAAGAATAAGCAGGAATCGGGGACCGAACAAAGTCACTCATGGTTATTTATGATATTTCCCCGGTCTGTCCATCCATTCGTCTGTCAGTCGATCCGTCTACAAGTCCATCCGTATAGTCCTTTATTCTGGCACAGGCCAAACAAATCAAATGTGAAATCCAGACAAAAACGCAAAGAAGTGAGGTTATAGATATTGCCATTTGTTTTACCTCATTTCAGCCGTGTGACCTTTGAGGAACTTTTGCCATTTCAGGAATGTCACACCTTGCGAATGAATTCACACTCTGCCTTTTATAAAAAATAAAAAAAAAATAAATAAATAAATAAATAATAAAATTTTAAAAAAGAATATATGTGAGGATGAGAAAGAATGAGACATTTTTCATCCTTCACCCCTTTTGTTAAAAGTCTTGTTTTTAGCATTAATTTATTTAACATAAATTTACATTTTGTAATAATTAATCAATTACGGGGTGGCACGGGGTGGCATGGGGTGGCACGGTAGTGCAATGGGCAAGGTTGCCACCTTACAGCTCGAGGGTCTCGGTTCGATCCTGATCTCCGGGTTACGGTCTGTATGAATTTTCATGTTCTCAATGGGAGCATCTCAATCAGCTCACTAGCTCCCTAGGTGGTGAATCAGTATATCGTACATGGTGTACACGAGTTGGGGCACTGCTAAGGACCCTGGCTCACGACACACTGGGACACTGATGACTCAAAGATTTCCGGCGACATGACCACGTACTCGCGTTGTAAAACATCCCCACTGGCATTTAATCAGCAACAGGCGGCACGGATATATACTTACTACAGAAAATATGACGTCCAGATTTCCAGTCAGGGAACACAGTGAGCATCGATGCTCCCTGGTTTTTGCGGTGCATTGTGGGATTTTTTTTAGGGAGCGAACATTCCAGTGCATTGGAATGATTTTACAATTGAGACGGCCCTTAAAATGGCCGCCTCCCTGTTCAGTGCCCTGCCTGCTGAACTAGGGAGCCGGCTGAGACGCACCCCTTGCGTCTGTCCGGGTTTCCTCTGGGTTCTCCAGTTTCCTCCCACCTCCCAAAGACATGCTTGACGAATCAAAGTGAATCGATACGTGACTCGCTAATTAAAATACGCTTCTATATGTTAATATACGTGGATATTACAATATAACAACGAGTACATCTGGACCTGATGACGTAGTTCCACTCTGAACTTAAAGGTCAATGTACTGTATTTTTACATTTATGGAAGGAGTCTCAGTAGTAACAGTAATGGCGCTTCGTTACACCACCCCGTCGTTGATTATTTTCCTATAACAGCACGCTCGAGTCAGAGTGCAAGGTAGGAACGACGGTAACGTGAGTGAAAGTGTGTCAGAGCTGCTGCAGGACAAACGCAACGGGAAATGTGAAAACCGTCCGTCTGGCAGAAACTGGATCTTAATTATACTCCATGCATTTACTCTCTCTCTCTCTCTGAGATATATATATATATATATATATATCATATGGAGAATAACTACATCTCCATATGTGCATCTGTACCACATGCTGAGTGAACGTGTAACATATGGGTTCTCTTACGGTTCCTAATGCACCTGTTTCCTACAGGTTTGTTATTCACAGCACATCATGCAGCAGAGTCACGCTGACCCCAGATCAGTTTCTGTACAGCAGCAATCAAAGCCACCAGAGTGTGTAGTATACCCTGACACACACACACACACACACACGGGTTCTGGTGTGCATAGAAATCCACTGTTTTAACACAGTGCCGAGTACACGGTCTACAAATCATGTGAAATAACACGAAATATCAAAAAGATCCTGTCACGATCCCACTTCTGACACCAGACCTGACCCTGTGTCAGGACCAGGAAGACCTCATCTCCTGTACGGTTTACAACCTGCCTTAGGGGTTCTTTGGTTGTCACTCTGTGAGTTTCCAAATAAAAGAGAAGAGAACTGAGATCGGACAAGTTTGATGCTCGTTCTCTCTCTCTCTCTCTCTCTCTCTTCTAAAGACATGAATCAGGGAATACTAATGTATACTAATGTATACACACATGATATTGAGTTCCTGGTAGAAGAAGAAACTCAAACTGTGTGTTGAGGTCAGGTCTATTTTAAGAGCAGGCAGACAGACTGCCGGAGCCGGCCAAGGAAATGATGGGCAACGTACACGCACACACGCACACACACACACACACACACACACACACACACGTAAATCATAGCAGTGCAAGGTGTCTGACCTGGATACACATAGAGAAACCCCCAGAGTCACAGTGGCTCTCTGTGTGTGTGTGTGTGTGTGTGTGTGTGTGTGTGTGTGTGTGTGTGTGTGTGTGTGTGTGTGTTAAATCATGTCAAAGAAATGGAATGATATCATTAGTGCTTCTGTCTCTATCTTTCTAACACTGGATCCTTTTGGTGTCGAATGATGCACAGTGTAAGAGGCATTTAGGATTAAAGATTGATGGAATCACCAATTGGCATCAAATTTTTTCCAGGGGACCTTCCTAGGGGACTTGGGGAACATCGCAGGGTACAAACACACACATGTTCACACACTACAGACAATTTGGAAACGCCAGTCAGCCTACAACACATGTCTTTTGATTGGCGGAGGAAACTGGAGTACCTGGAGGAAACCCCCAAAGATCTAGATATTAGGAGTAAAAAAATTTAAATATCCATTTAAAAGTTCTGAACGTGATAGATACTGTGTTCTCGATAATGTCCACAAAACCAGTCCATGACCACTTCCTGTCCTGTCAGGGGGACTAAATACAAAGTGTGTTCCGTATAATGAAAATGTATGAACGTGATATTGTGTTAAGTTTCTTCTCAAATGCATCAAAATGTCATATACAGTGAAAGGTCCTCACATGTCAGATAAATGACTTTGGTCCTCATAAGTGTAATACCTGACAGTGTGTGAAATTGAGAGTGATGAAAGCCCATAGACAGAGATTGTGTTGAGAGACTTTTTTTGTTGAGAGGTTGTTGGCAGGTGTGTGTGTGTGTGTATGTGTGTGTGTGTGTGTGTGTGTGTGTGTGTGTGCTGGGTGAAAAGTGTCACCTCACACTGTCAGTATTGATCTACGTCTCTCTATTTCTGATGCAATGACTGTGAGAACACACAGAAGTCAGCTTGTTCTTAAAAACTGTTACAGTATTTCAGGTAAGAGGTGAAGCCTCATGTTGCTACATTTTTTTTTTTTTTTTAGAGAATTTCTACAAGACTCAAACAACCATGCCACATAGCTCACATTTCTTCCCTATTCTCTTCTTTGATGTGAACCTTACCTGAAGCTCTTGGCCTGTATCTGCATGATTTTATGAATTGCGCTGTTGACACGTGATTGGCCGATTGGGTAATTGCACAAATGATCAGGAATTCCAGTGAGTTGAGTGTACTGTATATTGTAGCTAAATTCCAAATTGTCCATCGTCTGTGTGTGTGTGTGTGTGTGTGTGTGTGATGGTGTCCTGCGATGGGTTGGCGTCCAGGGTGGCGTCCCCGCCTTGTGCCCCGAGTTCCCTTGGACAGGCTCGAGGCTCCTCGCGACCCTGTGTAGGATACGCGGTACGGAAAATGGACGGATGGAATCTGTTTCGAATTAAAATCAGTTGCATGGAATTTACATAGAGATAGCAAACTGATTGGAAACGCTTCAGACGTACTTCTGTCACTTCACGTGACAACAGACATGTGACCGGAAAGCTAATCCGGTCGCTCCCAATAGTACAAACGACGCACAAAAGACAGAAAGAAAGTAAACGAATCGTTTACTAATCTCCAGATTTAGTCCAAAAGCTTAGCGGGGGATTTCAGCTCGAGGTCTTAAACCCCTCAACGTAACCTTGTAACCTTTTGCTAAGAGGGTCATCATGTCGTAGGGTTAGTTGCCGAGGCTTTGAAGTGTTCAGCGCTTACCCGTTAATACCTCTCTGGTAAAAGTGGTAAGAAATCCAGTGTTTCACTACTGTACGTGTCTGCAGTGTTGGTATTGATTTGTCCTGGAGCGATCGAGTCCAGTACGCGAGTAACGTCTCTGGTCTTTTATTTCCTAAATTGCACCCTGGGGCTACATTCCAGTAATGTTTTTAACACACCCTCGTGGACTTCCTCTCATGACTCAAGAGTGTGTGTAAAACTGTCATACAATAGTGCTGAAGGGAACCACAGCAGGGAACAGACTTTTCATTCGGAAATAGCAATGACCCTGGCAGAGAGAACAATGTCGTGACTATTCGCACTATTTGAACACCGTGTGGCTTCATACAGAGTCTGCCTGCTAATCAGCTAGAATGCTAACAGGCTAGCTTCCTAAATAGCTCTCAGAACGAACTATTGTAAAGTGCAGTATATGATGAAGTGCACCCTTACATTTATGTACTAGCTAAAAGCATAGCGTAAGCAGGATATTGATGGGAAGGGGAGGAGAATGGCAGGAGCACATTTGCATAGATATTTGCATGTTAATGAATATTGATCATTCATTGCATTCTTGGCCGTTTTACTAGTAAAAAATATATAAATATTGATCAACTTATTATTCAAAATAAACCATGTTTTAATGGTTTAACAGTACATCATGGTTATTTTACCATGGCGTTAAGAATAAGAACCCAAGGGAAAGTCAACAAGGGAACGTTTAATGCTATGAGAACAAGGCCGGTTCACTTTTACACATTGTCTAGAGAATATCAGCTCTTTCAGTCCATTGCATTTTATTGACAGATTCAGACGTGTGTGTGTGTGTGTGTGTGTGTGTGTGTGTGTGTGTGTGTGTGTGTGTGTGTGTGTGTGTGCGCGTGTGCGTATGTGTGTGTGGCCTGTCAAACCAAATGGAAAAACCACACCACATTTGTGCTCAGTCGCTTAGTTTGGTTTTCTGCACCATTACCCTTTGACCAAGTCAGATTCAGATGAAGGACAGTTGGCTGTGTGTGTGTGTGTGTGTGTGTGTGTGTGTGTGTGTGTGTGTGTGTGTGTGTGTGTGTGTGTGTGTGTGTGTGTGTGTGTGCAAAGTGAGAGAGCATGCTCATAACAGTTTCTAACTGTTTCCAGGCTCAGTTGAGAAACGTACTGCAGAGACAAATTCTTGATGACTGTTCACTGTGTGTGTGTGTGTGTGTGTGTGTGTGTGTGTGTGTGTGTGTGTGTGTGTGTGTGTGTGTGTGTGTGTGTGTGTGTGTGTCGGTTTGGTTCTAAACCATTTAAACCATAATGGAATTCATGAGCTCTTACTTGTGTGGACATCTGGCTAGCCCCCATACGGAAACCATTCGTGTTTGTTTGTTTGTTTGTTTGTTTGTTTGTTTGTTTGTGTCATTTGATTTTTTTTTTTTTAATTTAAAGAACTAAAACAGCCACAATATTTTGGTCTTAGTCAGATTGTCCTTGGATTATGTCCATAGTCTGGTCTAAGGAAGAGTGTCCTCAGAGTGTGTCCTCCATCAGATTTTCCTTAGATTCTGTCCTCCATCAGTGTGTCCTCAGAGTGTGTTCTAAAGAAAGAGTGTCCTCAAAGTATGTTCTAAGTGTCCTCAGAGTGTGTTCTAAAGAAAGAGTGTCCTCAGAGTGTGTTCTAAAGAAAGAGTGTCCTCAAAGCATGTTGTAAGAAAGAGTGTCCTCAGAGTATGTTCTCAGTGTCCTCAGAGTGTGTTCTAAAGAAAGAGTGTCCTCAGAGTATGTTCTCAGTGTCCTCAGAGTGTGTTCTAAAGAAAGAGTGTCCTCAGAGTATGTTCTAAGTGTCCTTAGAGTGTGTTCTAAGGAAAGAGTGTCCTCAGAGCATGTTGTAAGAAAGAGTGTCCTCAGAATATGTTCTAAGTGTCCTCAGGATGTGTTCTAAGGAAGATTGTCCTCAGAGTATGTTCTAAGTGTCCTCAGAGTATGTTCTAAGAAAGGGTGTCCCCATAGTATTTTCTAAGTGTCCTTAGAGTGTGTTCTAAAGAAAGAGTGTCCTCAGAGTGTGTTCTAAGTGTCCTTAGAGTGTGTTCTAAAGAAAGAGTGTCCTCAGAGTATGTTCTAAGTGTCCTTAGAGTGTGTTCTAAGGAAAGAGTGTCCTCAGAGCATGTTGTAAGAAAGAGTGTCCTCAGAATATGTTCTAAGTGTCCTCAGAATGTGTTCTAAGGAAGATTGTCCTCAGAGTATGTTCTAAGTGTCCTTAGAGTGTGTTCTAAGTGTCCTCAGAGTATGTTCTAAGAAAGGGTGTCCCCATAGTATTTTCTAAGTGTCCTCAGAGTGTGTTCTAAAGAAAGAGTATGTCCTCCATCTGAGTGTCCTCGGAGTATGTTCTAAGAAAGGGTGTCCTCAGAGTATCTCTAAGTAAGTGTCCTCAGAGTGTGCTCTAAGTGTCCTCAGAGTGTGTTCTAAGTGTCCTCAGAATGTGTTCTAAGTGTCCTCAGAATGTGTTCTAAAGAAAGAGTGTCCTCGGAGCATGTTGTAAGTGTCTTCAGAGTATGTTCTAAGAAAAGGTGTCCTCAGAGTATTTCTAAGTAAATGTTCTCAGAGTATGTTATAAGTGTCCTCAGAATGTGTTCTAAGGAAGAGTGTTCTCAGAGTATGTTCCAAGTGTCCTCAGAGTGTGTTCTAAGTGTCCTCAGAATGTGTTCTAAGTGTCCTCAGAATGTGTTCTAAGGAAGAGTGTCCTCAGAGTATGTTCTAAGTGTCCTCAGAGTGTGTTCTAAGTGTCCTCAGAGTGTGTTCTAAGTGTCCTCAGAATGTGTTCTAAGGAAGAGTGTCCTCAGAGTATTTTCTAAGTGTCCTCAGAATGTGTTCTAAAGAAAGAGTGTCCTCAGAGTATGTTCTAAGTGTCCTCAGAATGTGTTCTAAGGACGAGTGTCCTCAGAGTGTTTCCTCCATCAGAGTGTCCTCAGAGTATGTTCTAAGTGTCCTCAGAATGTGTTCTAAAGAAAGAGTGTCCTCAGAGTATGTTCTAAGTGTCCTCAGAATGTGTTCTAAGGAAGAGTGTCCTCAGAGTGTTTCCTCCATCAGAGTGTCCTCAGAGTATGTTCTACAAAAGAGTGTCCCGAGAATGTTTCCTCTGTCAGAGTGCCTCCAGAATGTCAATGACATTTAAAAAAAAAAAAAGTTTGTTTTTTTACAGTATGTCCTCAGGAAGCAGGTTCTCAGAGCATGTACTCATTGTATCCTTGGAGTATGTCCTCCATTAGAGGGTCAGTACCCAGTGTCTTCAGAGGGTCAATTTTTTTTACACTGTCCTTGAAGACGTCCTCAGTGTGTTAGGTTTGTGTGTTTGAGTGCAGAACTCCAAAACAGGGGACATTATCTCAGCATCTCAGCACAATGGACATATACCAGTTTTCAAAGAATGTCCTCAGCTGGAGATGTTAAAATTGGCTCAGCATTTCTTTACTAACACACACACACACACACACACACACACACACACACACACACACACACACACACACACACGTCCTTGAAGAGCATCATTCTCATAAATAGTGGACATCTGAACTGTCTAAGCACATACATCCACTCAGACACACACACACACACACACACACACACACACACACACACACACACACACACACACAGTCCCCAGTTATTATGCAGTCTGTCAGTGTTATTTTGAGCACATGAGGACATAAACTGTGACACACACACACACACACACACACACACACACACACACACACACACTCTAAAACACTTAACAGATGGCACCTCCCCTGCGTCCTGCCTCCGACTGCGTTCTGTGCGTTATTGTTGGACCTGGTACACACTGAGTCACTCTTAAGTACAAGAGCAATCCATCACAAAACACACATTTCACATACACACACACATACAGTCTCGAACACACACACACACACACACACACACACTTACACATGTTCTCATTAGATACGCTTGATAGATGTCCTGATCACATTACACAGCAGATACATCTGAATTTATAGAGTGTGTGTGTGTGTGTGTGTGTGTGTGTGTGTGTGTGTGTGTGTGTGTGTGTGAGAGAGAGAGAGATTGTCCAATATCCATTTCATAAATATGTGTATATTCTATTATTTATCCATCTATCCATTCATCAATTCATTCTCCCTCTTCTCATTTTTATATCTATCCATCTACCATTATCCATCCATCCATCCATCCATCCTTTCATCCATTAATCTATACCCCTTTATGGATATATCATCCATCATTCCATTCTTTCCATCCATCATCTCTCAATTCATCACTCTTTTTCTCCAACTTTCTGTTCATCCATCCTTCTATCCATTCATCACTACATCCTGTCATCTGTCTATCCATCACCTATTTATCCATCCATCCATCCATCCATCCGGCATCACCTATGTATTCACAAATTCCTCCATACATTCGTCTATCCATTGCTTATTTATTCATCCATCCATCTTGCCATGTATCCATTCATCTAGCATCACCTATTTATAAACTCATTCATCCATTCATCTAGCCATCAACTATTTTTCTTCCATCCATCAATCCATCCACCTATTGCCTATTTACTATTCCAATGTTTTACTCATCCATCCATCTAGCCATCCACCCATTCACCTAGTATCACTCACTCATTCATGCATCCATCCAGCCATCAGCTATTTATCCACTAATCCCTCCATCCATTCATCCATCCAACACCTATTTATTGACCATCCATCCATCCATCTATCAGCATTTTTTATCCATCTCTCCATCTAGCCATCACCCATTTATGCACCAAACTCTCCATCCCTAACTCCATCCATTACTTAATTAATCACCAATCCCTCTTTCCATCCATCCATCTAGCCATCACTTATTTATTCATCCATCCATCAAGAATTCTTCATCCATCTAGCGATCACCTATTTATTCACCCATCTCTCTATCCATCCCTCTATCTATCTGGAAGCACCTGCATTGCAGAATGGATATTTGATGCTAAATGAAGCCTTTCTGACTAAATTAATAAATGGAGCAGCATATGGTTCACTAATGAGGATACACATTATCTCTCTCTCTCTCTCTCTCTCTCTCTCTCTCTCTCTCTCTCTCTCTCTCTCTCTCTCCTCCATTAGACTGACAAGCCAAACTCATGCCAGAATCTCTGCCCCAAACCAGTGTGTGTGTGTGTGTGTGTGTGTGTGTGTGTGTGTGTGTGTGTGTGTTTTGGAGCCCATCCCTCTATCCATTCGCAAACAGATGAACGAGGAAATAAAAGCAGGAAAAAACAAGTGTACTTTCAGTACCAAGTGCTTTCCTGTGCCAATGCCATGCAAGCCAAACAGTGAGACTCCACACACACACACACACACACACACACACACACACACACACACACACACACACAGCACAGATGGGCTGTAACACACATGGATCTGACTCCTGGAGTCATCAACTCTCAGAAAGCAGAAATTAAATATCGACATAATCATCAGTTTCTCCATCCATCCATCCATCCATCCATCCATCCATCCATCCTTCTTTCTCTTACAGTTTTATCCATCCATCCATTTAGGCATCTCTCCATATGTATATCCATCCATCCAACCATTCATTCTTCTACTGATCTTTCAATCCATCCATTTTTCTCCTCATCTTTTTTTCCACTTGTCCATGCATCCATTCATCCTTACAGCTATCATCAATTTATTCATCCATCCATCCATCAATCCATCAATCCATCACCTAGTTATTCATCGTCCATCCAGCCATCCAGCTATTACATATTTATTCATCCCTCCTCCATCCATCAATCCATCCATTGCCTATTTAATCATTTATTATTCAGTGTGTGTGTGTGTGTGTGTGTGTGTGTGTGTGTGTGTGTGTGTGTGTGTCAAATAGATTTACACATTAATGCAAAAAAAAAAAAAAACCATATGATACTTGAACTATTTCAGTGATTAAGTTATCAGAGTAAACTTTACTTACAGCAGGTTGGAGCTCGCAAAGTGCTGTTTTTTTCTCCCGAGTGCTGAAATGTTTTACGTTAAACTTGTGTTTAAAGTGTCTTTTACTTTTTACTTCACACACACACACAGATAAGAATCTCACACACTTACATGTGTAACGTGGAGAAGTGCGAAATCGTCTTAAATCCCTTAATTAAACGTCAGCTGCATTTAATTCGTGACAGAAATACCACTCTGGGCAGGCATAAGTGCACACACACACACACACACATACACACACACACACACACACACACGCTATTAAAAAAATGTAGCACCCTGAGGCGACAAATTAGGGTGTTAAAGCACTTTTTAATTCCCTCAGTGCACATTTAAGAAGCAAAGCCTCTGAGTGGTACATTTATTCAAACACACAATTTACTAAAGAATTTATAAATGAAGCGCATCGCTCTCACGTACACACCCTATCCCATGATGCCCTTGGCTAACGCTGTTTACGAACATCCGAATATTCCGCACAATTTTATACAGATTTTGAAAAGTCAATAAAAAGTAACTCAACAAACACACACACACACACAGCGATGGAGAGACTGAACGCAATCTTTTTCTTTCATCATTTTTTTTTTTTTTTAATTGCAATTTTCCCATCTCAGGTGAGCGTACTGTTTCCCCAGCAAAAAAAAATATATATATATATATATATATATATATATATATATATATTCCGGTGTATATTAAAAAAAATAAAATAAAAAAATACCAACGGCACGGAGATGGAGTGTGTATTTAATCACGGCTGAGATTTTATAGCTCAGAAAATCTGCTTCACAAACAGTAAAAGTCATAAACGATTTCGGCTTTTGACTGTAAGCGCAGCTGTCACGACGAAAGGGATTTAAAAAGTAGAGAAAAAGAGATGAATGCGAAAGAAAACTGCTGCTGGCGTTAATCTCGTGACCATAGACGAGGAAAAAAAAAAAGAAAAAAAAGAAAATGTGCTGTGGTTTCATCCCGACCTGTTCAAACAGGCTTTCGGTTACCAAAAATAAATAAATAAATAAAATAAAATAAATAAAAAATAACACTGCTGTAATTTGAGAGATGAGATCTACAGGATGTGTTTCAGTGAAGTTTGTCTTTTATGCGAAGAGTTTTATCCATTAAAAAATGTAATTTTATGGTGACCTTTTATTCATTTTATGAAACGATGAACGGATTAAAAAAAAGCGAACTGATGATATAATTTCTTGTCATTGACATTTTTTAACTCTTAAATTAACCTGTTTGATAACGTGCACGTTAATTTAGTGTACTTAGTCATAATAATAAATGTTTCGAAATATTTAACATTATATTTTATTGTTATTATCGTATTAGCATGGCTTCAAGAAATAATTACTATAATAATAATTATAATTAAAGCTGCAAGCAGCATTTTCGGGGGCCAAGCACCCAGACTCGGTGAGCCACGTTTCGTGAGGCTGACTCTGAAGATTTCTTGTGCCAACTTTGGTGATGATTGGACAAAATTTGTAGGAGGAGTAGCAAAAAAAACAAAGCCAAGATGGCAGAAAATCTAATTAGGCGACGTTGATGTCGAAATCCTGCTCATCCCAGGAAATCCGGGGGTGGCTTTTAAATTTTGGATATACGGTTCACAAGTTATGACCATAAAGGTACTTCCAAATTAGGCCCAAATTTGACCCGATGGTGGCGCTAGAGTGTTGGCAGCATTTGGCCCAAATTTGGTCAGAATGTTCCGTAGACCCTCCTCAATCAGTGTGCCAAATTTCCCAACTTTTTACCAGACAGTTCTTTGGGCTGCCATAGACAACCTAGCCAGAAGAAGGAAGAAACGAAAGAAGAAGAAGAAAAGGTAGAATAACAATAGGGTAACCTTCGGTGCTTGGCCCCGTAATAATAATTGGAAAAAAATGTCCACTGGCTAAGAAATGTTTGTTTTTTCATGTGCCTGCCGTGCCTTTATAGTACAGACTCCAAGAATTCAGTGCAATGGGAAGCTTCAGTCATGTGACGAGGAGACAAGAAGGTCAGACAGTAACTAACACACACACACACACACACACACACACACACACACACATACACACACATTCTCCTTCTCCCACGGAGATCGATGGAAAACCAAACTCTTCTTTATTTCTCTCCTGTTTCAGCCAGTCAGCAAAAAATGATGGACAGTTGGATCGAGTTTCAGCTTGTGTGTGGTCAATGACACACACACACACACACACACACACACACACACACACACACACGGAGTGCACAAAAGCACAAAAGGTTTATTGTTGAAGCTTGACTCATATGGTTTCCACAGGCTTATCTGTTTTGCCATCGCTGTGCATTTTCTGTCCAAAAATAACGATGACACCACAGAACAAACATCGGAAAAGTCAAACAGAGGTCTTTCCGAAGAACGACAGAGACTATTAGCAGCGTTTCAGTCGACCACGCTGTCTGTTATTAGCCGTGTTTAAATTAGGTAATTAGTTTCCGCTCAAATTAACAAACCCGCCATTTCCACTCCTGGTATCAGACAGAAGGCAAAGGAAGTAAAGTTTATAGGGGGGGAAAAAAAAAAAAACTTTGAAAAAAATGGTTACTACAGAGTTCTTTAGACGGTTAATCCGTCCAGCTTTCTTAAAGAGAAAACTTTCTAGGGTTCTTCAAAGAACCTTTAAGGGTTCTTCCACATTGACAACCTCAAGAACGCTTTAAGGCAACAGATTAACCTTATACACTATATAGTGCAAGAGATACACTATTGTACAATAGTATTATAATAGTACGAGCTATTGTGGTTAACCACACCCCCTGTGCAAAAGGGGTGGAGAAATAATATGCTAACGCAGTTTAAAATAGCTGACATGCCCATGTGAAAACACTAACTGCTACTAATTAGAAACATGCTAATTCAAACTGTAATTAGCGCTTGCTTTTTTTATTATGAGCGCGAATAATTTGTATAATTTGACGAATAAAGCATTAACAAAAAATTTTTTGCAGGACTGTCGGTTGTTTGCATCTCGAAGTCAAACATCTTCCTCTTCCGTCCCCTGAAACATGCGATGTTCCTTTCAAAATCCCGCCTCCATGGCATTTGATTGACAGGTCCACGACGAAAACACAAAACGGGACTGGAAAGACGTTTTGTCTGAGACTGAGATAATCAGACCAGTTTAAAATGGGCTTTGTGTATTAGTTTTGGCACCCACTGTACACACTTATAAGGGAACTGCTAATAGAAATACATGTATGAATTAGCGTTTTTCTAATTAGCATTTAAATAAAGTCTGGAAAAATGCTGCCGTAATATAAAAAAAAAAAAAATCAAATCAACTCAAAAGCACTGTAGTGTGTGAATTACAGGTATGCAATGGATATTAGACCAGATTATATCAATGTACTATATAATTACAAAAATGGCTCAGTTAGAAATCTTAGTCTGGAAGAAAACACGTGTAATTAAATAAATATCTGAACAGCGAGCGTTTTATGCGGCTACATTGAGGGTAAATTGCACCTGACCCTCTCTTTTTAATAACACTAATTTATTGCTAATGATGACTTCAGTCGTAGTAATTACGATAACAACTTTACACTTTTCCTTGAAGAAAAAAACAACAACAATTAATCAGTCGGGGAGATTTTTTATTTTTTTTTCAGGTTTTAGTAGATCCTACATTACACTGTATGTAAGCTAGTTCGTCAGTTTGCTATCCAGACTAGCCATCATTCACCGCTAATGTTTACATTTTAGCCCGTAAGTGATGTGCTAGTGCATATTCAAGAATTCACACAAGCTAGGATGTACAAAAATATAAATTGACTATAAATTTCATGTCTGTTTGGTTGGGAATAATTAACCCAAGTTGATTTATTTTCATACTGCCATATTTTTTTCCCCCCGACTCAATTTAACGGCTAGGATTAAGTTTCAAGAAATCGATGCATAACAGACGGGCTCAGACAAACAGCAAATCCGCCCAGTGTGTGTGTGTGTGTGTGTGTGTGTGTGTGTGTGTGTGTGTGTGTGTGTGTGCGTCTAAAGCTGTCTATCTGCCTGAACGTCTCTTAATTTTTCCGCGTTTTTATCCTCATAAGTTGTTTGTTGCGTCTGAGGTCTGAGCCGGTCTAATTCTCAATGCTAAACGTCGTCATGCGTAAAGCTTTGGAGATACGCTAAGCTTTTCTCACACTTTGTAGTTCGTCTAAGTCAAGGCTCTGAAATCCTGACAATCGTGAGTCGTAAAACCCCAAAATCTCACTCAGTCTCACCCTTTTAGTGTAAATATCCGCCTCAAACCACATCCACATCTTCTGGGAGGTCACGCAGACGTGCTGAACTTCACCATGTAGTTAATCACTAGAACGTTATCTCGGACAGCCAGAATCTTTCACTTTAACCTGGCTAATCGGTTACATTTGTGGTTTTGAAACAGATCGTTTACCTTTTTTCCCCACTCTTTCCCGTTAACTAACGCCTGATGTTAACTCAGTTAGCACATTCCTCACTTTATTTATCTATTTTTGACACTTATTTTTAAAATAATTCCACTGATGGAAAATGGATGACATAAATAAGGTGAGCCACTGCTTTCGCTGTTGAAGTGATTTACGTAACAAGACGGAATTGTCAGGAACGTCAACGTTTCTCTTAGATGTGATGATTAATTGCTAAAAAAAAAAGAAAGAAATTACTCCATTTGAGTGAAATTGTGACACAGCTAGCTATGTAAAGCTACAGGTGACGGCGAAAGTGAGACAACATTAGCAGGAACAGCATTTACTTCAGATGTGACAGTAAATTATTAACAAAAGACTCTATTTGACTGAAATTATGATTTAGCTTGATAGCATGTAGCTGTTAATTCATCTGTACAGACAAAGTAAAGGTTGAGTGACAGTGCGAATGAACCAAAACTGGTGAAAACATCCAAATTCACCTCAGATGCGTTGCTAAATCGCTAATAAAAGAATCCAAATGAGTGGAATTACGATTTAGCGAGCTAGCATGTAGATGTCGATTCATTTTTTACTTTTTTTTTTTAATTTTTTACAGACGAAGTAAATGCTCAGTGACAGTAAAAGTGAGACAACATTAGCAGGAACAACATTTACCTCAGAGGTGACAGTAAATTTGTAATAAAAGACTCCATATGAGTGAAATTATGATTCAGCTAGCTAGCATGTAGCTGTTAATTCATCTGTACAGACAAATTAAAGGTTGAGTGGCAGTGCGAATGAACCAAAACTGGTGAAAACATCCAAATTTACCTCAGAAGTGTTGATAAATTTCTGATAAAACACTCCATATGAGTGTAATTACGATTTGGCTAACTAGTTAATTCATTTTCATCAACATCACTGGAAGACTGGAAACAACTAGCATTTAAGTATATAAGTATAAAAGAAGAAATGTGTTATTTTGACAGGAGCACAGGTTGTACCATTGTGTGCATTCTTTTGGCGAATGCCCAAGGATTCCAACAGCATCAGCCCTGGGGATTTGAACTCACAATCTTGCGATGACTAGTATAAAACTTTTAATGAGCAATATGTCACATATCAGAGAGATTAGTGCGTGTCTCGGGGCTGTAAAGTGAGATATGCAAAGAACACAAAAATTTCAGTTATTATTTTAGCTTTCAGAATTCATGGTCCCATCCGTGTCTGTAAAAGTCTCCCTGTTAAACCTCCCAGGGAAACTCGGAATGATAAACGATTGACCTTTTTTCCAAACGGCCACTGGGGAGGAAAAGGGAATCCTGGAGATCTGTTTATAGTGATGAGCGATTTGACCAGAGAAACTCTCTCAGGGACAAAGTCATCAGTCAGCAGGACTGAAGGTCCATCGGCATCCATTTTGAAGCAGCAGTAGGATTATGATGTCTGCGCGCACACACACACACACACACACACACACACACACACACACACACACACACACGTCTTCAAAGTTATTCACCTGTATCACCAGGTGCTTCTTTTTCTTCCCTTTAGAGCAAATATGAATCCCAATACAACACTAAAGTCAGACCGAACGGCTCTGATAAATCGACGATGAGACAAATGAGATTTAAAAATTTTTAGAAATTAAAGAAGCCATTTGTAACTTTCAGGGCATTTTTCTGCCTATGAAGCATATTTTAATCACACTGACAAGACTTCAAACGTGTTCCCCCAAAGCTAAAATATGCCTCATGAGTTCCCTTTTAAGAAAAAAATCAGCCAAGTTTGAAGCAGCGATGCTCATTTCAGGGCCAGAAAAAAAAATTCTTGCAAGACCTATTGCATGGTAATATTTTGATTTACAGTGTTTCAAAATAATCTTTGAAACTATATGATTAATCTAGATTTGGAAAATCTCAGCGATGTCAGTTTAAAAGTCTTGTTACAGATGTCTGTTCAAATATATCTTCATGCAACAGTACACACTCCTGTAGAGATTTAACCTTTAAACACGCTAGCATGCTAGTTCTCCTTAAACACATCTTTTTTTTTTGTAACGTTAAAAAAAATGAGCAGTGGTCTACATCTACATCATTTACATATTTTCACTTAAGTCTAGTTAACATTTTGAAAATTGTTGATATATGCTATGTAAATGCCAGATTTTCACAGTGCTACACATTTATTTATTTATTTATTACTTCACCATGGTAACCATTTCACATATCAGCATGCTAACGTTCTGGTTACGGCAGCCATTATTCTGTCCTTTCCTAGTAAATCACTTTCAGGCTCCTCTTTCATGAGGTTTCACAATACATCCTCTATTATAAGAGCTCACCCTCGTTTAGCTAAATGTCACTAGTTTTCTGTGATTAACGACATTAATCTGAGGTGATTAGCTGCAGGAGATTACATTCAATTAGACCTCATCAGGCCATAAAGTAAACTGATGACCTGCATGCACATGTGTAATGAGTCAAAGTGGCAAAGATAAAGTAATAATCTAGGTGACAGATTTTTGCAAGTGCAAAGAAATCTTGAGCCTCTTGGGCTGTGTTCCAATACTTTTACCCCTAACTCATAATCGTTCCTGTATTAAAGGTTGTTTTTGATTTTATTCGCTCAAGAAGGCAATGCTGTTTGGAATCGCTTTTTTTTTTTTTTTTACCAGATGTTTATAAACGTAAATAGCAGCAGTACGATATTTTAAATAACGCCTTCTAGGTGGTTAGCAAGCTAATAGGATTGTTTTTGGTTCACAGAAGATGGATGACATGAGAAGGTAAACGTATTATGTTTGCTTTACAAGAGGTTAAAGTAGTAAGATCACATCGAATGGACATTAAATACCAGCTAGCTTATGACTAAGGCTAATCATTTATCAAGCTAGCATCATATAGAGACAATGTAAAGGTTCAGTGGCAGTGGAAATGAGACAAGATTATTGGGAACGTCAACATTTCCCTCAGACGTGTGGGTTTATTACTGATAACAAAAAAAAAAAAAAAACCTCCATATGAATGAAATTACAATTAAGCTAGCTAGCACATAGCTGTCAAGTCTTTTATACAGGCAGTGAAAATGAGACAAAACTGTTGGGAACAACAACATTTACCTCAGATGTGTTGCTAAATTACTAATAACAGACTCCATATGAGTAAAATGTTTAAGTTAGCTCGCTAGCATGTAGCTGCTTAGTCTTTTATACGGATAATGTAAAGGTTCAGTGACAGTGGAACTGAGACAAAACTGTTACCTGTTAGGAAATGACGTATAACTGTCGGGAAGATCGACATTTACCTCAGACGTGTTGATAAATTACTAATAAAAGACTCCAAAATGAGTGAATTTATGATTTATCTAGCTAGCATCTAGCTGCTTAGTCTTTCATATGGATGATGCAAAGGCTGAGTGACAGTGGAATCGCTTTCTATAGACAATATGAGGGTTTAGTGACGGTGGAAATGACACATAACTGGTGGGAACATCAAAATTTACCTCACGTATGTTGATAGATTGCTAATGAACACCTCTGTTTGAGTGAAATTATGATTTAGAGCTAGCACATAGCTATTAAATCTTTTACATAAGCAAAGTAAAGGCTCAGATATGTGGGGAAATGAGAGAAAACGTTTGGGAAGATCAACATTTACCTCAGATGTGTCGGTAACTGTAAGTTACTAGCTACTAATCTAGAGCGATTAGCTCTTTAGCGTGTAGTTTACCGAACAGGACCGAAGAGAATTGTGGGTGTGGAATCTGGCAATGGCCTGCGCACGGTGAAAAAAAAAACGAGAGACGGAACCAGAGAAACACCCACTGGCTTTAATTTCCTCGTTTCCATCGTTCACGCGTTTATAATGAAAAGAATGAAACATCTGAATATTGGAATTTTCTAGCTTCATTACAAAGGCGCTGTATTTATTGCGTGCGCACTTTCTGCCCAAAGCCTCAATGCCTTTTTAATGTTGCTTAATGGTGGAGCTACTGCTGATTGTACAGTCTGTCATCCGCAGTTCTAACCCCGGCAGCACACACACACACACACACACACACACACACACACACACACACACACACACACACACACACACACACACTATGGGGTGTATTCGCCAGCAAAAAGATTAAATCGGAATAAATAATGTGAATTATGCATTTTCTGGACTGTTTGAACTGCTGTGCACTGTATTAAAAAGAGCTAAGATTGTTAGCTTGTAGTTTGTACTGTGTGTGTGTGTGTGTGTGTGTGTGTGTGTGTTTATTTGAATACATATAAACATCGCTTACACACTGTATGTGTGTTGCAACCACCAACACCATCTGAAAAACATTAAAATGAGATGGCTATAGTCCATACTCGTATCCACATTCATGATAAACGAATGAATTACAGATTAAAACATGCCTATTTATTTATCCATGGATTCTCTCAGGCAGTAAATATTCGCAGATGGTGTAAAGAAACCTGTAAAGAAAATAAACATCTCATATGGAGTCCCAGGTAGAAGACCTTGGTCGCTTTGTGTGTCTCGAATACCAGGATTATAACCTGGATGGAGATTTTTGTACGTAATAAATGAAGTATTGAAATTGAAAGAATGTATATAATGAGAAATAATTACCACAGATTTACCCAGTTAATACATACGCTCCTAGAAAAATGGTTCTTCAAGGAGGTACATTGGAAATTCAAGGGTTCTTAGGCCACAAGTGAACCGTCTAACAAAACCGTATGCTTTTAGCACGAACATAGCTGTGAAAATGTTTCACCAATTATCTGAGGTCTTGTGGAAGGTGAGAAAATCCCGGACATTACAACACGGCGTGTGATTTACACATGTGACACGAGGTATGTGATCAGGGAATGAAGCTGCCATGGGAAACGTGTCAAGATGTCAAGATATTTTGAGTGGATGAGGTGGACCTCCAGAGAAGGTTCTTCACTTTCATGTACAAGCCAAAAGAATTTCTCACGGTTCAGTAGAAGTGAAAAAATTTGTTGAATAAGGAATGTTTACTACAGTGTACTTTCTTAGAAAATGTAGAAGGTGTTCTTCGGTTATCCCTCTGGTGAACAGGTTCCCGACCCTGGTCCTGGAGAACCCCCTGTACTGCACATTGTGGTACTTTCCCACTTGTTGGTTGATTAGTTGAACCAAGTGTGTTAGAGTAGGGACAACTCTAACATGTTCAGGGCATCTCCAGGACCAGGGTTAGGAACCTGTGCTCTTGGGGAACCAAAGAGCATGCCAAAGAACCCTTAATTAACCAATGAACTTTTAAAGAACCTTTAGAGATTTTTTTCCCTACTGATATTCTGACAAACTCCTAACTGGTTCTATTTATTAAGAAGGAAATAACCAATAATTTGAAGATTGTACCACACAGTTACCCAGTGAATACAATCACTGTTAGAAAAAAATGTGTTCTTCAACTGGTCTTTAAGGGTTCATTGGATGATTACGGGTTATTAGTTTCCAAAAACCTGGAAGAAAACGAGAGAACGCTTTGGTTCGACTGAAGAACTCTTAAAGGTTCATACAATTTTTAAGAGTGTAGACAAAATATGTTGAACTTCTAGATTTCGTCTAGTAGCCTAAAGGGTTCTTAAGTTCGTCCTACTGATGAAACCCATAAATCAACCCAACAATTGTTTCCTGTTTGAAAAAGGTTCCAAGATGGACCGTTTTACAAAGCTCCAACCAGGAACCGTTCAGAGAACCTGTTCATGAGCCTGTTCTTCTATTAGTGTACCATTGTTGCAAATGGGAACGTTAGAAGGATCAATGGCCAGTAGAGCTGATCGGGTTACTCATATACTGTAGGGTTCTATTCAGCAGAGCTTTATCTGGGTGCCTGTAGATATCCATGTTCCATGTGTGACATTCACTGTGTGAGGAAATAAGGAGTTTTCAGATGTTTTCAGGTGCTTCCAGTTGATCTTAGATCTGAAGAAATCTTCAGAACTTTAAAAAAAAAAAAACATTTTTTATCGATAATACAAACTTACTTAAACTCACACTAGAAGCACTCTGGATCATTAGGCTTTACTTAACATGTTGAAGGTTCTAGCATTGTTGTGGTTCCTCTGTCAGTGGATTTCCGGGTCAAACCCAAATTTGGAGAGCTGCACCTCCTGTCTGAGACTGAGACGTACGCTGAAACGCACAAAGCCATCTCAGGTGATGTCTTTTTTTTTTTTTTTTTTGGTAATAAGCTGGAAATTCACGCCTCTATTTTCTAACCCGTACAGGACGGATGTTAAAATGTCCTCGGGCTGACAGACGGGAACGGAAAAAAAGCGTATATGTGTGAGACGGTACAGTGTGAAGTGCAACAGTACTGAGACTTAATGCCAGCAGACACACACACACACACACACACACACACACAAACCCAAACACACACCTCTTTTCTCTTTCTATCCTTCTCTAACCGTCCCTATCCACCATCCACCTGGCCGATAAGCTGTGTGTGTGTGTGTGTGTGTGTGTGTGTGTGTGTGTGTGTGTAGAGCCATAGCAAGTGAGTTATACCCCATTGTGCCAGCATGTCACATTTAGCAAGATGGACGACCACAGCACCTTATTCGTTCCCTACACATTCATCCATCATTCTCTCTCTCTCTCTCTCTCTCTCTCTGCTTCACTAAGCCTCTCTCCAACACCGCTATAATAGCTTTCAAACAAACTTGGCTGCTTTCCCCGAACACTCCGACTGTGTTAACACAACCCGGCTAAATTATTAATAGATCCCAGACTATCAACAAGTTACTCATTTATTCCCAATTTTTAAAATGGGGCGTGTTCCAATATTGTTCTAATGCTCCCTTTTCCACTTTCCCTATCTTCATTTTAAGGTCTCATATAAGGCTTGTTATGTAATCGTGAGATTCAACTCACTTCAATGACTGTAGACTTCAAGACAAATTCAGATTCAAATAAAAAAAGAAAAACAGACAAAGACAGAGAGTGAGAGATGGAGAGAGATACAGAGAAAGAGATGGAGCAAATGAGACAGAGAGAGAAAGAGAGAGAGAAAGAGATGGAGCGAATGAGACAGAGAGAGAAAGAGAGAGAGAAAGCAAGACAGAGAAAGACATGATGAGAATGAGACAAAGAGATGAAGAGAATAAGACAGAAAGAAAGAGGTGGAGCGAATGAGAGAGAGAGAAAGAGATAGAGAAAGCTAGACGGAGAGAGAGAGGAATGAGAGGGAGAAAGCGAGACAGAGAAAGAGATGGAGCGAATGAGACAGAGAGAAAGAGATAGAGAAAGCTAGACGGAGAAAGAGATGGAGAAATTAGAGGCAGAGAGATGCAGAGATGGACAGAGAAAGAGATGGAGAGAATGAGAGGGAGAAAGAAATGGAGAGAAAGACATGGGGAGAGAGAGAGAGAGAGAGAGAGAGGAGTGAAAAAATCTGAGTATTAAAATGTCTCTTGCTCTCTTGCATTGTCTTTTTCTTTCTCTCCATCTATCTCACTCCTCACTTCCTCTCTTTCTCCATCCGTCTTTCTTTCCATCTGTATCTCTCCATCCATCTCTCTCTTTCTCCATCTCTCTCTCTCTCTCTCTCTTTCCTTCTAAGTTTTCTCTTCATCTCTCGCTCCTTGTGCCCCATCTGTTCTCTTTCCATCTGTCTCTCTTCATCTATCTCCCTTTCTCTTTCTCTCTCTTCATTTTCTATCTCTCTCTCTCTCTCTCTCTCTCTCTCTCACACACACACACACACACACACACACACACACACATTTTGTCTCCTTTTCTTGATTAAAAAGCTGTATTTTAACTCCAAACATGAAAGACTATTTCTCTCTTCTGTTTGTCTAGATAAAGCTTTGTGTTTTGTGTGTGTGTGTGTGTGTGTGTGTGTGTGTGTGTGTGTGTGTGTGTGTGTGTGTGTGTGTGTGTGTGTGTGGTTAATTAGCCGGGGATCCGTACAGCAGCCATTGTTCTACACTCACTTTAAACACTCTCTCTGCTAAAAGCGAGTTGTGATGACAGACTGTCAAAAAGCAGACTATGAATAATCACACACACACACACACACACACACACACACAAACACACACACACACACACACACACACCCCAAAAACACTTGTGTGCTGTTCTCAGGACAATGTCCTAATAATTGTATTATTATTATTATTATTATTATTATTATTATACATGCTTACTTGTATGTGTGTAACATTTATAGCAGCTGTTATATAAGTGAAATATTTATATTATATAAAAAAATAAATGTAGTTTTTTTGTATTTGTATATCTCACATTTCTGTTTCCCTCCATAATCAGCATTAATCTACTCAACAGCAGGAGAAAATCCACCGGAAGCCGCTGTGTCCGTTTGTGCTGGGCGATTATGCAGTATGGACTCAACACGCTCAGAGGAGAGCACCAAGCGTTCAGTGTTTAATCACATCAACCTGCAGATGCATTGCTAATGACCGCGGAAATCCTTTTTCCTCCTTCATCCAAATAAACCTGCTGTCTCGAGCTTTTCCTGAGCGGAAAGCAATTGAGCAGGGAAAAGAATAAATAAATAAATAAATAAATAAATAAAATCTCTCGGCTTGATCTCATCTCTGAAGTCTATCCTGCTACCTCGCGCTCTGAAAAGCAGACGGCTTTATCCGAGTGGATATGTGGTGCACTTTACAGGAGACTCATTTCAGGAATGAGTGGAAAGAAAGAAAGGAAGGAACGAAGGAAACTTCAAAAAGAAGTCCTGTAAAAGTCGAGGGAGAAAAATTGTGCACCTGAGGAATACGATGAAATCTACAGAGCCCCTAAAGGGACATGGTGATGGAAAAAATATGAGATGGGAAGAAAATTTATATTTCAATGCTTTTTCGCTTTCCTTCACAAACCTTTGCGTTCCCCCGAGAGACTTTGTTTTCTCTCGCTTTTTATTTTTTGCGTCCTCCCGTGTCTGTACAAGCAGTACTTCCGGTTTAATGTCTCACTTGTAGCAGGGCAGTGGTTCAGACATAACACGCTCACAATGGAGCGATATATAGAGTTTTATTTTGAGCTTGGACTCAAGTATAAAGAAGAAAAAAGTCAGTGGTTGGTTCAAGGCGTGGTTTTCACGTAAGTGAAAGACACCTGAAAAGGATATTATGTGAAAGACGATTATCTTGTGAAAGACAGAAGTCTCTCATGAAAGAACACAACAGGTTTTAGGCGAGGACACAAAATATTCTTGGGAGATCGCAAAAAAAAAACCAAAAATGCGAGAGAACGCAAATATCTTTGGGAGCGAAAGCAAAAAAATGCCAAAGAAGGCAAATACCATTGTGAGAGAATGCAAAACATTGCGAGAGAATGCAAAACATTGCGAGGGAACACAAATATCTTTGTGAGAGAACACAAAAAATGCGAGAGAACACAAATATCTTTGCGAGAGAATGTAAAAATTGCGATAGAATGCAAATACCTTTGTGAGAGAATGCAAAAAATTGCGAGAGAACACAAATATCTTTGTGAGAGAACGCAAAAAATGCGAGAGAATGCAAATATCTTTGTGAGAGAATGCAAAAAATGCGTGAGAATGTAAATATCTTTGCGAGAGAACGCAAAAAATGTGAGAGAATGCAAATATCTTTGTGAGCGAATGCAAAAAATTGCGATAGAATGCAAATACCTTTGTGAGAGAATGCAAAAAATTGCGAGAGAACACAAATATCTTTGTGAGAGAACGCAAAAAATGCGAGAGAACACAAATATCTTTGTGAGAGAACACAAAAAATGCGAGAGAATGCAAATCTTTGTGAGAGAATGCAAAAAATGCGTGAGAATGCAAATATCTTTGCGAGAGAATGCAAAAAATGTGAGAGAATGCAAATATCTTTGTGAGCGAATGCAAAAAAATGCCAAAGAAGGCAAATACCTTTGTGAGAGAATGCAAAACATTGCGAAGGAACACAAATATCTTTGCGAGAGAACGCAAAAAATGCGAGAGAACACAAATATCTTTGCGAGAGAACGCAAAAAATGCGAGAGAATGCAAATCTTTGTGAGAGAACGCAAAAAATGCGTGAGAATGCAAATATCTTTGTGAGAGAACGCAAAAAATGCGTGAGAATGCAAATATCTTTGTGAGAGAATGCAAAACATTGCAAGAGAATGCAAAAAATTGCGAGGGAACACAAATATCTTTGTGAGAGAACACAAAAAATGCGAGAGAACACAAATATCTTTGCGAGAGAACGCAAAAAATGCGAGAGAACACAAATATCTTTGTGAGCGAACGCAAAAAAATGCCAAAGAAGGCAAATACCTTTGTGAGAGAATGCAAAACATTGCAAGAGAATGCAAATCTTTGTGAGAGAACGCAAAAAATGCGTGAGAATGCAAATATCTTTGTGAGAGAATGCAAAAAATGCGAGAGAATGCAAATCTTTGTGAGAGAACGCAAAAAATGCGTGAGAATGCAAATATCTTTGTGAGAACGCAAAAAATGCGTGAGAATGCAAATATCTTTGTGAGAGAATGCAAAAAATGCGAGAGAATGCAAATCTTTGTGAGAGAACGCAAAACATTGCAAGAGAATGCAAAAAATTGCGAGGGAACACAAATATCTTTGTGAGAGAACGCAAATATGTTTCCGATTAGCTTCGGAATGAAATCTGCGTCCTGTCCTGTGTGTATCTGTAAACTCAAATCTCTGTCAATATCATCATCTTCCCAAGTTTCTAAGTAGTCGAGTGGTCGGAGGTCGAAGGTTCGAGTTACAGTCAGATGTAGTTTTGTTTAGATTTCGCGAAATACACCCAATTTTATTTGTTAGAAAATTCATTAGCAGGTAAAAACAAAAATAATAACTGACCAATTCTAAGCTTTCCAGTGTTTCCAAGGCAAGGATGGATCTGTGTAGACTGTGTGAAGCGGAAAGACAGAAGAAGGATGCGGGAGAGGCTCGTCTCCACATGGGAGCAGAATGACATCGATGATGACGATGATGATGATGATGATGATGATGATTATGATGGCACCTTACCAAAGCTTTATATCCCCTCAAACGATCCGCCTTCCATGCCTTTAAATCTGATAAGCCCGTCTCCGAGAGCGAGACAAAGATAACTTTCACAGATCAGTGCATTTTAATGCAGGAGGACAGAACCTGTTTACAGCGAGTATTATGGTCTGGAGGGAGCATGGGCGCGTCCTGTGATAAGGTTTTTTTTTCGAAGGAGAAACGATAAACTATAAACGATTCTGTCACCCAAAGATAAACAGAAATGGCTTTTTTATGTCAGCTTTGTCGCAGTAATGAAAACAAGGAGTCATGGTTGCAAATGTGCGCTGTTAAATTCTCAAATCTGACGTGATGCACAGCCAGAGGTTTATATTAATGCGATCGTTATAACGTGTTATCGTTTCTATAGTAACAGCTCATTCACAGGGACTTCACTGAGGTCAGATTAGCTGAAAAAAAAGGTCAGATCTGGCCGTGTGGCTCCAAAATGGATTTTGTTCTGTTTCTTCTACGCTTAAAAATGGCAATGTAACACAACACAAGTCAAAGACAGAAGAGACAAGTCATTTTTTTTCTGTCTCCAGTGGAAGAAAATGCCAGGGTTTGGTGTGTTAAAGTGTGTTGTTTGCAGGTGTGCGGTATGCAATTATGGAGGAGGAGTGAGGTCGGCAGCAGGTGGGCTCACACCCTCGAAATTGTGAGCGCGTAAACGACTGACGAACGACTGACTGGGCACAGATGTGGTTTATATAATCTCTGCACAGACATACACACGGCTAGCATAAAATCTCGACCTGCTAAACACGATAAACCCTTTACTGATATTTACTGGAATCCATTCTTCCATCTTCCAAATATACCTTTGGCCAAAAGACTTCCATTTTACTTCACAAAATGCCTCTGTCGAATCTAGATGTTGTTTTGCATACTAGCAGACGTTGACTTTAGTGATGAGGTCACAGGTAAGATCTGCTTCTGATGACTCTTCCATGCAGATCATATTTGTGCAAGGAATGCTGCGTCTTCTTGCCTCTTGCAGGTCCTTAGTGTCATCTGGGGATTTTGCTTTGCCTTTCTGCGAGTTCTCCTGGTCTTAACTGCCATGTCTTAATGATATTTCGGAAAGCAGAAACTGTGAGCTAGCATCTTTTCATGGCCTTCTGCTGCTTTGTAGACATCGATTAGCTTCATTTTCAGATCCTCATTCAGCCGCTTAGAGGAGCCCATGGTTGTTGAGTGTTAGCACAAGAATTTATTGCACTCTGGAATTATTATTCCTAATGAGAATTCTTGACCTGAGAAACGAGTCCTAATGAATCAGTTAAAGCCTATATAAAGTAGCTGTGTGTTAACATTTGCAGAAGAAAAAAAACTTGTTTGCTGTAGAATTTGTTTTTACTTCTTTTCACTTCAAAAATAATTAAAAATACGTTGGCCAGGGGGCAGCCGAACCTGCACGCAACTGTATATCATTGGTGGATTATTGGTGCCAGTTTTCACACTTTTATACCCAGGTTAATACATGTTTATTTATTAATATCTTTTATTATACAAAAGCAGAAAGCTGAACCTCATCATCAGTCGCAGAAAAATGATTAAATCTGACAAGCGGGTTCGGTTATTATTAAATAACGCGTCTTCCCTGCGGCTAATCCGAACATCTCGTGCGAGATCAGATGGCGTTTGGTTACGGCTCTGCCTCCGCTCGGGATCTCATGAATAAACACGCTGTCTCATTTAAATACAGAAATACGTCGCATATCTTCAGATCGTTAGTATGCAAATGAGGCAGGACGGAAATAATACGGGAAGACAGATCGCGTGAAGGAGAGAACGATGGAGCCGGAAGTCTGAGTTTAATTAAACCTGATATGCAAAATTGGAACGGCGTGAAAATCTAAACCGACCATAATGCATTCCGTATGAATGTTACGTTCGTTTGCGCACTTTTTCCGATAACATCGCGTTTTATTCCTCTTAGTGGATATCACAGCCAACAATTTATTTACCAACAATTACACGAATGTATCATACTGTAGATCCATTTATAGGAAACCCAACGAAGTTTACGTCTCACGTACGTTACAGTAGCTATAAACAGTCGTTCCAGCACCAGCCTCTCGTGGCGCAGCTTGTCATGTTACCGAAAAATTGCGAAAAAAGCGTATAAGGAATAGCTGGGCGAAACCGCGCACGCCGCCGTGTGTCCGTCTCTTTTCCACTCTGTGTGGGACGAATCGTAAAAGCGTCCGTAGAGCGAGATTACACCGTAAGCTCCTCATCGCTTTTTGTAATACCAGCACTGATATTATACACGAACATGTTCTAGCCGTGTGCTATCTGTATTATTGTGACTCCGTTCGGTCCCAACAACCACCCACCCCACACCCCCCCCCCCACCGTGTCCGTTATCTCGCCGCGCAGGAATTTTGAAACGTATCTAAAATTGGCTATAAGGACGTTTACGTTTACATTCACACTTCTTCCAGAGCGGCACGGCTCAGAAGAAAATGAGGCATACGATAAAGAGAGACGGCATGGGATGAGGAGATAGAGAATGGCAGAGGATGAAAGAGAGAGAGAGAGAGAGAGAGAGAGTTATGAGTGATGGTGAGATGGAAAGAAGACAGAAGTTAGAGAGGGACAAAGACAAAGAGTTAGAGAGACGGAGTCTGTAATGGTCCATTAAGGTGACCTTGTTGGTTCAGCAAGCATAGAAGGATGGAGAGAGAGAGAGAGAGAGAGAGAGAGAGATTCCATGATGCTTCTGCATCCATGATGATATAAAACCTAATAAACACTGAGCTTTGATCAGCTCTCTACTACACCAAGCGTGATTAATAAACATGTTTACAAAAGGAGGAACACTTTTCAGGAACCCATTCCAATAACGTTCTGTTTCCACCAGAGGAACCTTTTCAGGAACCCATTCCAATAACGTTCTGTTTCCACCAGAGGAACCTTTTCAGGAACCCATTCCAATTACGTTCTGTTTCCACCAGAGGAACCTTTTCAGGAACCCATTCCAATTACGTTCTGTTTCCACCAGAGGAACCTTTTCAGGAACCCATTCCAATTACATTCTGTTTCCACCAGAGGAACCTTTTCAGGAACCCATTCCAATTACATTCTGTTTCCACCAGAGGAACCTTTTCAGGAACCCATAAACTGACCCCGGTTTCATGAACTCAAGAATATTGTAAGAAGCTGAAAAGTTACTGAGGAGGTTTTTTTTTTTTTTTTTTTTTTTTTTCCAAACCCAGTTTTTGGATCTGGGAATCATGGGTCTAGGAACTCTTAGGTACTCGTAAATCAGAAAATTAGGAACTATTTCTGGAACTTAGGAACTGTTTCAGCAGGTTGAGGTACTTTAGCACCAAAGAAACCTGCTCCAGGGAGTGACTGGGGCGGAGCCTGTTATGGATATCACTGAATGGTTCATCACTCTATCACGTTTCTGACTGTGTGTGTGTGTGTGTGTGTGTGTGTGTGTGTGATGAGTATGACCTCGTTGATCCGGTAAGCTCCGGAGGATGAGTGGAAGAAAACTGATAATAACTCATATTCTCCATTTACAGCATCACTGAGAGTCTCCCCCTCCCCCCCTCTCCATCCCACCCATGTCTTCATCCATGCTTGCTCCTTCATTCTGTGTATATTACTATGCCCTTACTTAAAGGGTACACACCACTGAACACACACACACACACACACACACACACACACACACACACACACACACACACATACACACACACACACATACACCTGTCCCATCAGAAGACGCAGCAGAGAGACTAATGGAAAGTCGTTGTTATGAAGTGAAAGGGGAAATAAATGGTGCTCTTGGGTCTCCATTTTGGATAAACAGACTGGGGACTGTGTGTGTGTGTGTGTGTGTGTGTGTGTGTGTGTGTGTGTGTGGCCTCGAGACAAGTATGTGTGTGTGTTTCCTGTGCGTTTCCAGCAACACCTCATCATTTGTTTCACCCGAATAATCACCTACTTTTCATCAAAGATGAAGATCCAGAATGTCAAAGTGAGACAGGAAGTGAGACAGGAAGTGAGACAGGAAGTGAGAAGGAGAAAACAAACAAAAAAGAGAGAAAAGGCTTTTTTTTCTTCTTTTTTTTTAAAGATTAGAGAAGGATAGTGTGGAAGCAACAGTGAGACGGTGAAAGAAACATGAGAAAGCAGAGGATAAAAAGAAAGAAAAAAGCATATAACGAGGAAGAGAAAGAAAGAAAGAAAGAAAGAAAGAAAGAAAGAAAGAAAGAAAGAAAGAAAGAAAGAAAGAAAGAAAGGAGGGGGAAAAGAAAAGTAGCATAGATGAGGGACAAAAATAAGAAAATGGAAAGAAACATATGGAGGGAGAAAGAAGGAAAGAAAACACATGGGAAGAGGGAGAAAGCGAGAAAGAGTGTTCAGAGTCTTCCTGTCTCTCTCACTCTCACTGTCTGCCTCTCTATGTCTGTCTGTCTGTCTCTCACTCTGTCTGTCTGTCTGTCTGTCTGTCTCTCACTCTGTCTGTCTGTCTCTCACTCTGTCTGTCTGTCTGTCTCACACTCTGTCTGTCTGTCTCTCACTCTGTCTGTCTGTCTGTCTCTCACTCTGTCTGTCTGTCTGTTTATCTCTCCTTCTCCCTCTCTGTTTATCTCTCTCTCTCTCTCTCTCTCCCTCTCTCTCTCTCTCTCTCAATCTCTCTCTCTCTCTCAATCTCTCTCTCTCTCTGTATAACAGTGGTGCCATCTGTCAGCCACAGACCACCCTGAACTCCACTCATTACACACACACACACACCCCCCCCACACACACACACACACACACACGCACACACACACACTCCAGATCTGAAGTATGTTCACAGTCGTCCTCAAAGAGCCCTTCATGTTCGAAGAACCTGTTCCTGTGTCCAACTGAGGTCAGGGAGTGCTGGTGTATGGGAGAACACTTCATATCAGGAGTGCAGTGTGTGTGTGTGTGTGTGTGTGTGTGTGTGTGTGTGTGTGTGTGTGTGTGTGTGTGTGTGTGTGTCCCTCTGACTGACCTCACACTTTTGACCTTCTGTATTTTCCTCTGGTCAAACTCTTATCTGCACCGTTGCCTTTGATGTTCTGTGTGTGTGTGTGTGTCTGTGTGTGTGTGTGTGTGTGTGTGCGTGTGTGCGCGTGTGTGTGTGTGTGTGTGTGTGTGTGTGTGTGTGTTCATGATGCGTATGTGTTTGAAGGTCATCTTTGTAAGCTCGCCTGGTAGCTGATAGCAGTTTAACGCACGACCTGTCAGATCAGTGGCTCGGCACAGAGGAGGAGGAAGAGGAGGAGGAAGAGGAGGAGGAAGAGGAGGAGGTGTACGCTGAACACACACCGTCTCACACACTGAATTCGCAATTTAGGAATTCTGGTATTTACCATCAGAAAAGCTTGTCAGCAGATGGAAGCATGATAGTGCTCTAAAATCTCTCGACTTGAGAAAACCCAGTGGACCGACACCAGCAGATGACATCATGGCACCCCAAATCATCACTGACTGTGGAAACTTCACACTGGACTTCAGGCAACTTGGATTCTGTGCCTCTCCACTCTTCCTCCAGACTCTGGGACCTTGATTTCCAAATGAAATGCAACATTTACTTTCATCTGAGAAGAGGACTTTGGACCACCGAGCGACGGAGTTTTGAGTAAAAAGGTGTTTTGACCTGATCCAGCTTTTCTCATTCATTATTCATTTTTTCCTGTTCCATAGCCATATGACTGCACCTCTAATACCGGCTTTAATATCGTCGTTTTTGTAGACTAGACACTTGCTCAGGGTGTGTAAGGCAGTATATTGGTTGACGTTATAGGCCAGAATGCTGAGTGCAAAGCATGATGGGTGCTATATAAATAAAAAAAATTTAAAAAGTTATCGCTTTTACTGTGCTTAGAGCTCGCAAAAAGCAGCCGATCTTCCCGGACCGCTCGGATTCCTTCAGTACACAAACCACGCTTTGGTTTAAGTCTAATTTCTGATATTTACTGAACATATAATAGCTGAATATGTACGTTTGTGAATATAACAAGGTCTGGACGTTTATCTTCTTCTTCGGATTAGGGAAACATAAAAAAAACCAAAAAATAAAAAATAAAACAAATGGAGATGCTTCCTAGAAAATTTCAATAAGGGAACAAAGGAGCCTTGGAGTCTATGGTGGCCTGGAAACGTTGGGTCCTATGAGATGTCACTGAAAGATCATAAGGCCCTTAGTAATGTAGGGCCCAAGCTTGTTTCCTTGACAGTTTTAACATGGTAACATAGGGCTCTAGGAGTATAGTAGCATGGGGACATAGGATCCTGGGAACTTAGGAATATAGTGACTTGGCTACACCATAAGACCTTGTGTATATAAGGACCTGGAAACATTGGACCCTTGGAATGAAGGTCTCAGGGAACACCCAGGACCCTGGGTATATAAGGACCTGGACACACAGGGTCCTAGGTATAGGGTTGTGTCCTAAAAATTCACTCAAAGAACATGGGGTCCTGGGAATATAGTGACTTTGGTAGATAGATGCATTGATATACTATATACGGCCCTACGACTATAGTGCTCTAAGAGCATAGGTTTGTTTCCTAGAATGTTTCAATGAGAGAGTACAGGGTCCTGGGAATGTTGTGTATGTACAGTAGGTCTACAGTAGGGTTATGGGTGTGTAGAACCACATATAAAAACATATACATGCTTGTTGAACATCTCATTCTAGAATTTATTCCCTCTTTGCTGTTACAATAAGCTCCACTCTTCTGGGAAGGCTTTCCACTAGATTTCGGAGTGTGGCTGTGGGGTGGTTTTGTGTTCATTCAGCTACAAGAGCATTAGTGAGGTCAAATGTTGTTGTTGCGTGAGGAGGCTCCAGTTTCAGTTCATCCCAAAGGTGCTGAGGTCAGGGATCTGTGCCGGACACTCGGGTTCCTCCAATCCAATCTTAACACACCATGTCTTCATGGAGCTCGCTTTGTGCACAGGAGCATTGTCATGCTGGAGCAGGTTTGGGTCTCTTAGTTCCAGTGAAGGGAGATTTTAATGCTACAGCATACAAATACATTCTGGAGCAGTGGTCACCAACCCCGTTCCTTGAGATCTACCTTCCTGCAGGTTTCATCTCCAACCAAAATCTAACACACCTGTTTTAGTTGATCAAGAACTTCTTAAGGTACTGATTAGATGTTCAAGTGGGCACCATTATGGTTCAAGCTAAAGTCTTGTGTGCTTCCAACTTTGTGGAAGAACTACATATGGGTGTGATAGTCAGGGGTGCACATACCTTTGGTCATATAATGTATATAGGGCCCTGGGAACATTGAGTTCTGGGAGTATAGGGCAGTTTCCTGGAAAATTTCAACAACACAGGGCCCATGGAATATAGGGTCCACTGGGAAAATTGGACCCTGGGTATATATACCCACCATGCAAACCACTTGGTGGAAGATCTGTATGGTTTCCACCACTACTGTTATTTCATCAAGTATCAAAATCTAATACAAGCAAATACTCAGCTGTGACATTTTTAATCCACAGCGTTAACTGCTTAATGTCCATCAGTAAACCATCTAGAAATAAATTATAAAATTGCTTAGTAGGGAAGTTGTGGTCCACCACATGCTTCGATTTATAAGTGCCTTGGTTCAGCTCATAAACTCATTACCACACGTGTGTTTGTGCCGCATCCCCGCAAAGCTCTGGTGTGGATGACTGATCTGATTCCAGGACTAATGACCACCAGGTGCATGCTTTTTTTTTTCTCTCTGCATTAAAACGTGTATAGCCTCGGGTGTGAAACTTGTGTGAAAAAAAAAAAAAAAAAAAAACATTGTTAGGCATCCTTTCTGCGCATGAGGAGGATCAAAATCCTTCCTGGCATTGTTTTTCAGATGGTGTTCATTTATAACAGAAGTTGTTCTGTTTTGTTTTTAAAAAGATACTGTAGGTAGCATATTATTAGCATTGGTTTTCTGTGAACCCTTTACGAGGATTTGCAGAAATAGCGAGTCATCACTCATCTGCACCACGCAGATCTGAGACAGCAAAATATTTAGGATACAGGGGTCAAAGTTCAATAAGAACCAGACTGCTGAGAAAGTTCCAAAATTGGTGCATTAGATGGCTAACAATGAACGTGATAGACTTTTTATAAAGTACATTGGAACCGTCTTTGGGTTGCTGGTCGTGACTTCCGCCATTGATTTACAATAAAATGCTGTTCATTACTCTTTCTAACAGCTCTCCCGGTTCCAAATATAATATTTTATGCTTGTGGGTCATTTCTCAGGTCCAGATGGCTCCTCATATATTACCATAACCTCATTTTTTCCCCCCCGTCACACAACCATTTGACTATTAAAGACGTTGACTCTGGCTCCGTCTGGACCTCGATGAATCACAATTGCAAATTTTTAATCACGAGCGTTCCCCTGCCTAATCAATACCGTCGGAAAATGGAAATGAATCCCAGGTGCGTCTAGATCATCTCTCTTTTTTTCTTTTTTTTCTCACAAAAAGGTTTTCGAACCTTGACTTGTCGGAGAAGTGCAGAAAGATGTTTACATCTTTCCGTCATTCTGTCTATCCAATCGGCGCTCTCTGCCCCGTCCCTCGTCCCGCAGGACGTCCTGACCTTGCAGATCGTCCAGAGCGTGATTAAATGAGAATTGATTTCTTCGATTGGAGGCGCGGTATTCATCCAACGTTCGGATGGGGCGAGCCGGGAACGGATGGAGATGCCGGGTTTCATAACTGAACAGCGGCGCCTGGGTGAAGAACTAATTAAGGGACGGGATGAGAAGACGAGACGAGATGTAGAAGATAGTTAGATCTTCATGTCTTCCGATACACAAACAGGAAGTCCAGGGAAGGGCGAAAAAATGAGACGTAGATGTAGATGTAGATGTAAAGAGAGAGACGAGGAGAGATGGAGATCCTCAACCTTCAGTGACGAAACTTCATTCTGTTTGGGAATGTGATGGGAGTGATGGGAATTCTGTCTGTTTTTATTGAGTCAGTTGGAGGAATCGACTCAGCTCACCAATAAGATTCGACTCCCAAATGACTCGTTCCAATTTTTTCTTTTTTCAAACCTGGCCTTTAAGCAGTTTTTTTTTTTTTTAATGTATTTCTTTGTTTGGTAACAAACCGAAAAGCCATTTAGGGTTGGAGATTGAACCTTTTTTGTGTATTATTATACAGTAAATCTGTTTACTTTAACCTTAAACCAGTTTAAAAAATAATCCACTACATTCTGGATGTAATGTTTCAGTGCCACAGCTGATTAAAAGCTGATTATAAGTTTATACACCCGCTTTAAAAAGACGAATAAAGAAAAGTATTTTCACGACTAGGAGCATTCCAGAGAAAACGAATCCCCTCCGAGACTGCCACTTTACGCCGAAGACAAAACAGGAATTTAAAAGGTTTTTTTTCACGAGGCGTCTCTGTCAGGTTGTAGCGAGCGTGATGTAGTGACGGCGGGTCGTCATGGTCCTCGGAGAGCACTTCAGTGCCAGGTATTTGATGTAGTGTTTAAGAGGGTGAAGTGCATGCTAATGTGACAGCTCCGAGTGCGTACATGGAGCTTTAGAGACGGGCCTCATTAGAACTGTCCGCATGTGTGTGTGTGTGTGAGAGAGAAAGGACAGAATAACGCTCCGTCATAGAGACGGTGAGAGAGAGAAAGCAGGGACACTGTTTCCATCAAGGTTACGGGAGCGTCTGAGGAACTAAGGAGATCAAAAGCTCTTAAAAATGAAAAATAACCAACTACATTTCATGCGTTTGGGTTTACGGAAAAGTACAAATGTCAACCCCGCCCCTAATCTTACCGGTAACCTTGACCTTCGAAGCTTTTTATATAATTTGATTCACGAGAATTGCTACAGCCACTTCAAGCAAAAGCATGAAGGAAATGTTTTCGCTTTTCGAACATCAACACATCAACACTGCTGATTTACTATTCGTTGGTGTATGCGGAACAGGGCGTGTTACGCCACCCTGTGATGCAGGAGAGTTGGAGCTGGTGCTTTGGAACTGGCAGGCGACCAAATTGGGTCCAAAAAAATAAAAATGAACAAGTTTAAATGTAGAGAGTTATCATTGCACAGGATTTGGATCAGGGATTGACCAGACTCAATCATTTGGATTCATCACTTTTATTGCGTCATAACTAATTTAAACACGTCCTCACTAATCAAACACTGAGTTCAACCGAACGAGCAAACAATAAAAGTTAGCTACGCTAACCCAACGAGATCGTGATGACTGATTCTTCCCTCTATACTCGCTGTTTTTCCTCATGATTCAATGATCTCTTACTCATCCACTACCGTGATATGGTTTACGTTCGCTAATCAGTCTCCGAAAACGCACGAGAAGTTCTCGAAAACAATTTACACCGGCGGTTATTTGAACACACCTAGCGCTTTGTTCGAGAGAGACGATAAAGGAAGAAGGGAGGGACAAAGAGAGAGAGAGAGAGAAAGAGAGAAAAGACAACGCAACGTTCTGAGGTCTAAATTCTTTTGAGGACATTTTGAAAATGGATGGTTCCTTTTGTTTTGGTGTGTGTGTGTGTGTGTGTGTGTGTGTGTGTGTGTGTGTGTGTGTGTGTTGTAACGTGTCAGTTGAAAGGCTAAGCGGTCGCTCTTGGCAGATTAGAGCGGCTTTTATCAGCGGGAGTTCAAACGAGCCGCGGACTGTTAAAGAGTTTAATTTAATCCACGGCACATTGCAGAAACGCCACACGCTCGACACGCCCCGTGCAGGTTCCATTAGCTGAGGTGTGTGGTGGAATTGTGGCGCCGGTGGCGGTGCGGTTTCCGTCTGACTGGACGTTCGTTTAGACTTAAAAGAACCTGGAGGATCTTGAACGTAAAAGCTGTGAGAAAAAAAAAAAACAACTAAGCTAGCTAGAGTATACTAGAGTAATAGGTTATTGTTTCCATAGTAACAGCTCATTCAAAGGGACTTTCATGGCACGTGGAACCGATGATGTGGAATCGTTGATAAGAGACGCCTGTTAAGGTTTAAGTTGTTCGTGAGAGGACACGATTACTTTTCAAATCCGAAGAATCGCAACGTGACGTAATCACGTGACGTAATCACGGGACTTCACGTGCGTTTCCGATACACAAATTCACATCATCTGGATGTGATTTTGTTGGTCCGGAGCGTTCATAACACCACCCAGTGTACACATAATGAACATTACAATACGTTTATGATGAGTGGTTTTATTATTCATACAGCTAGTTAAAGCTAGTTATAGAGTATTTTAAGGAGTTACACGGCTAGAAATTTGTTCTTCCATGTGAATGGGTGTCTGATTTTGACCAGCTTCTCTGAAATGCTGTATATTTGCCACGAAAATCACGAAAATAACAGGTTTTTGAGTGCTTTTCACTTATATACGGTTTAACGGCCCCTAGATTATTAATAGAAGCCCTCATAGAATCTGCAATGGTTTTAATGGTTACAATGGGAATTGTATTGGCTTTAATGGAGACTGTAATGGTCCCCGTGGGTGTCTGTTGGTAATGTGTCGCCTCCTATCGGTGGCATGTCATGTCGAGTGGAAACCATTAAGGACCTACGTCTTTAATACGTCCTACTATGTAATGGAAACCGTTTTAACGGGTAACAGCTGATGGTTTGTAATGGTAACCATTAGAATTTCTGCGATGGTTTCTAACGTTTTCTTTCAGTAGGGTTAACCATCGGTGTGCAGGTTTAGGGGGGTGCCGCTACCGTATTAATCCACATGCGGATTTTTTTAAGTTGAAGTTCCTCCTCAATATGTAACATGATAGCACTTGAAAAAAATACACCACAGAAATATGAATCTGTTATAATCAATGATCAAAGTGAATCAGAGTGAGGGATAATGTTATCTTTAAAAAAAAAAAAAAACGACAGGAAGTTTTGCCAAGCAGATTGTGAAACCACTTGGTGCCACAGCGGCGGCCATTTTATTACTTTTATTAGTTTATTACTCATTTTATACGGCCACGCCGGTCTCAGCAAGAACAAAGTGTTTTATTTGAATCTGGAGCAATTTACTGTTTATTGAGGAATGACACATTGTACTTTTTACCCATTTATAGTTACTCTGGAAACAAGTTAGTTCCTGTTCTCACTTACATTTTAGCAGCTATAAACAGTCGCGCCTTCTCTTCCTTCCTCCAGCCTCTCTTGTTTTCTCTCCATTGTCCATCGTACAAGTACGTCGTTACTATGGAAACGTTAACGATCCGTTCTTTTTATACCGATGTTTCACGCACGCGATATCTGGACACTGATGTCGTTGTCGTTTGTTGTTTCTTGCGTAGGCGTTCAAACGTAGCGCTGCCTAACGAGGTAGTTCGCCGTGTACGATATTTATTTCAAATATCGATAATAGTTATTTCCATATAATGGTTTTATATCTCGCTCTACACGAGGGAATACATTAAATATTAGCGTATGTTCAGTGTTTTGAACACCTTAGTCACCAACCTGCCAAAACAAGACAATCAGAGCCGAGTGTTCGGGAAGGCAATTATCCTGTCAGCTTCTCCGGAGCAGGGGGCACTCGGGCTGTGTAGCGTAGCCATAAGGTGTGTGTGTGTGTGTGTGTGTGTGTGTGTGTGTGTGTGTGTGACTCAGAACAGCAGCTGGTGTAGCGTAATCAACTTTTCGGGTGTACGTATTCTCACGGGGACACTTGTGAAGCTTTCACCTTCATGCCTGCACTGCTGTTTCTCAGATTAAACACTGTGTGTGGATTGGGGGGGAGGAGGGGGGAGGGGTTTCTCAGCATTCTCCTTCACACCTGGACTACTCAGTGTGTGTGTGTGTGTGTGTGTGTGTGTGTGTGTGTGTGTGTGTGTGTATACATATCAAAGCTACATGTAAAGGTACCTGATAAGATCTGAATTGCCTTAAAAGGTCAATCAGTTGTTAGTGTCTCAGATTCCAGAGCGTCTCCATCACGAATACCAAAACACACACACACACACACACACACACACACACACACACACCCTGACACATCGCTACGCAAATATTATACTCACAACACACTCCGTATCCAAGCAGTCTCCCTGATAAGACGGAAGGAGTCTGCCTGCGGTATCAGTATCGGTCAATAAGATGTCAAATCAGTCACAGCCAACAGGAAGTCAGATTTATTACTCACGTGTTATTCACGTTCCGCACTAAACGCGGCGCAGAAACACGAAGCCTCAAGCTATGAAATTTACACCGTATCTCAAATCCGGTCTCAGGATCTGAAAAACGCTGCTCTCACGATGTTCTAATATGTCACAAATGTCGCGTGATATAATAATAGTACAAATATACAGTGTTTTAAAAATGCTGCACTATTTTAAATTGTGTTACCATGGCGACGTCACAGCGTCTGTCTCGTTACGGCATTTTGTTAAGAGACGTATAAGCAGAGAACCTCTTTCCATTATGAGAAGAAGGAAAAAAGATGTTGCAATATAATTCTGAGGAAGCGTCTTGTTGTTATAAATAAGTTTGTTTCTTCTCACTCGCAGTCAATCGTCTCATTCTTTAAGGTCATGTGTTTTCTCTCTCTCTCACTCGGTGATAGAGACAGACGCCTACTGTGCCATCATACCTAGAATAGTACACTTAAATCTTCCCTGAGAGATTGAAAACACACACACACACACACACACACACACACACACACACACACACGTTAGAGGTTTACATCAGTGCAGGAAAGAGGCCCTGCAGCTCCTTTTCTCTGCTCTTCAGTCTCCAAGTCATTTTTCACTGTAATTTGCTTTGCCTGTATGGAGTGATCACTTCCTGCTCTCTCTCTCTCTCTCTCTCTCTCTCTCTCTCTCTCTCTCTCTCTCTGTCTCTTTAATTCTTTCTCCATCTCTCCAACTCATTGGTCTTTTTCTCCTTGGCTCAAACTGCCTCGAAATCGTTTTCTCTTTTCCCTTTTTCGTCTCTCCGTCCTCATCGTTCTCAAACTCTCTCTTCCTCTATCTGCGTTTCTTCTTCCTCCTGCCTTATACTATTATACGTTCCAGCCTGAGTGACTTTTTGTTTTCGTTTTCTTTCTGATCATTTAAGTACGTAAATTGTTTCTCGTCAGATTTACTTCATAAGTCGGCACCAAAGAACTGTTTTGTTGAACTCTTAAGGTAACGACGGAAAAGCGTTCACGACTCAAGGGAGCAAAAACTGGGTGGGAGGGGCATCATTACCCTCCCCTGTCAATCACAGCGACGTTAGCCAACCGTGGGCGTCTGCCAGTTCACGGACTGAATCACATAAATATATGAATCGTAATCAGACTGTTCAAATTTATACCGGCATTTCCTGTCAGATGTCGCCGCTGAAAACAAACAAACATTACAGAAATTGTAATGTTTCCACTACAAATACCATTAAAACCATTAACAAATGGAGTGTGTTTTGGGCCATGTTCTACTAGGATTTAATGGTTTGTATCGGTTTCCACTAGACATAAACCTGCCACCAATACAACCCAACACATCAGCAGTAGGACCATTATAGTTTCCGTTAAAACCAATACGATTCCCATTATAACCATTAAAACCATTAGACTTTCTGTTTCTATGTTTTTCCCTCAGCAGGGGTGACTCTGTATCGTCTTTCTCAGATGAGGTTACCAAAACGCTTCAGCACCCTCCAAACTGCACTTTTGCCCTTTCAAACCGACAGATAACCGAACTCTTATTTGATTAACCGCTTGAAAATACTTAAGACTCTCGAACTGATATGAACTTTCCAGACTTTCCCTTTCAGAAAATTTCACTCTTTTTTTTTCCTATTTTCATGTTTCTCTTTATTTAACTCATAACTCATATCCCCAGCCCCCACCAGTCCAGAGCTCGGCTGATTGATGATCGAGTCCGAGAGTCTTAAAAACAGGAGCTGCGTCTCTGAAGGAGGGACGGAGAGGAGAAACGTCCGGGTGGGTAATAAGCTGCCTGGGTAATCATGGAGGGCAGATAAAAGGGTGACCTCAGCGAGGGCTTGCGGTGTGTTTATTACAGGCTCGGTGTGCTTTACGGCTCTGTCGGTGTTCTGTAGCTACATTTCCGTCCTCCGTCCTCCTCCCTGCTCTTGGAGAGTTCTGGACAAAAAGAGAACGTTTAGGACCAAAAATCTGGACTTGTTCGAACAAGAATACAAATACATAATGTTCAAGAATACAGTATGAGGAAGTGTTCTGAGAATGCGTCTCACATAACCTTTATAAACATTCCTACAACATTGTAGCAACGTTTGTTTTGTTTCCGTTTAACTGGGATTGTTGTGTAAGCACCATTCTATTCGCGCTGTGAAGCAAAAACGTTACAAAAACATTTCTGGAATGTTCTTAGTCTAACCTTATTGCTATGTTTCTTAAATAGGGGTACTCATACTCCTCAGGGTACTCGGAGGTACTACGATGGGGTACTCGATATGAAAAATAAATAAATCCAGAAGTGACTGAATGCGAACACAGTGTCGGAACAGACACATATAGTAACTGTTGGCAAGACTTCGCGTTATCTGAATGTTTGACTTTATATAGTCTGTAAACAGGAAGTGTTTGACTTTATATAGTCTGTAAACAGGAAGTGGTGTTGAGTGTAGAGGAAGCGGTTAGTACTCAGCGTGTGGAGGTGACGTCCCTGGTGGATGGGACGGAAAAAGACAGTTAGCGGATTTAGCGTGCGGCATGTCGTGATTATTAACTGACATAACGCACAGCACGTAGCTCCGCCCCCTGCCGTGGAGAAAGGTGATTCTGATTCAAAATGGCCGCTATGACTGTTTTTAGCTGTGTCCTTTTGACTGTTTTTAGGTCATGTGTGTGTGCGTGTGTGTGTGTGTGTGCGTGTGCGTGTGCGTGTGTGTGTGTTTGGGTGATATATGCCTTGCCTGAGGACCTTCAAATGCTCAATTATATCTTGGAGATGGTAACTTAAGTGCAGCTGTGGGGATATTGGATCACACACACACACACACACACACACACACACACACACACACACACACACACACACACACACACACACACACACACACACACACACACACACACACAAGGACTCTTTCTGTCTCTATTCTCTTAGACATAAACTGAAAGAGTCATACACACACCTCCTAGTCTCTCTCTCTCTCTCTCTCTCTCTCTCTCTCTCTCTCTCTCTCACACACACACACACACACACACACACACACACACACAGACACACACACAAACACACACACACAGAGTTCTGACAGCATCACCTGCCCTCCGGCTGGCCAAGGTGACAGACACCGTTGCTCTCCTCGGGACAGATCACTCACTCTCATCGATAGGGCAATAGGATCATGTGTGTGTGTGTGTGTGTGTGTGTGTGTGTGTGTGTGTGTGTGTGTGTGTGTGTGTGTGTGTGTGTGTGTGATGGGCGGGGGATAAACAAGAGAGAGGGATGGGTTGAGGAAGCGGGCAGAGTGGGTGGTCTGAGCCATCGGTTCAGTGTCTGGACATTTTACCTACACACACACACACACACACACACACACACACACACACACATAATGGAGTCCAAGACGATTTTGACCCACAGATCATTTGATAATTTTATATACAGTCAATGCTCTCAATGTATATACAGTCAGGTCCAGAAATATTGGCACCCTGAAAGAGAATCTTATAAAAAATGTATAAAATAAATATGATTTAAAATTTACACTTAAACAGTGCAGGAACTGCTACTAACATTACTAACCTTTTTGAAAATCTTTTTTTTTTTTTTTTAGGTTGCTCACAGTCACAGAAAATCTTTTGGGGGAAAAAAAAAAATATATATATATATATATATATGAGATTGAACACATCGGGTACAAGACCAAATCTAGAGTCTTAAGAGGGTCGAGGTCATATCTGGCTGTTTTGTAGTGCAGGAGCTTTTGTAAAGATTGATGGTGGCAAGATACTTCAGCCGAAAACCTGGTTGCCTCTGCCAGGAGGTTAAAACTTGTCTGTAGATGGAGCAACAAAATAACGACGCCGAATATGTATATGATGGGGCGCCAATAATTTTGGTGTTTTGTGTGTGTGTGTGTGTGTGTGTGTGTGTGTGTGTGTGTGTGTGTGCGCACAAAGAAATGGCACCCATTTCATTCGTCAGCAGAAGCTTGTTTAAAGGACACCGTGACTCTCACACACACACACACACACACACACACACACACACACACACACACACACACACACACACCAAGGGTGAAGAGGCTGAAGGATAATAAAGCCTCCAGAAGCTCAGCAGTGTCTGGGAGCTGTAGCTGCTTCAGTGTGAGGGGCAAAAGCTCAGCGATGGAACTCACTTTAACTCACAGAAGTGTTTTCCACGGGTTAATTAGTGGGGCGATCAAAAAAATAATAAAATAACGGACTTTCTTTTATCCTTCCACAACGCCCCTGTTATGATCACATCAAACATAACAATAAAGCATCTAATATTATTTATAGCACAGCACTGTTGAATTCTGGATTCTGATTGGTCAGAAGCTTAACAGCAGCTCTGACATTAGAGAGGCTACAAATCAGGTTTATATTAATGCACTCGTTCTAATACGTTATCGTTTCTATAGTAACTGGGGAACTGAAGATAGAATCTTCTGGAGACCAGCACTAGCTGCAAGACCTCTAAGTGGGTGTGGTTAGTGAGCTCAGTGTTGTAAATAATGCTGGCTAGCTTATTCAATATGAAGCTAGTTAAGCAGTAGTTAAGCACCACCCACTTGCAGAGTAAGTACCTCCCACTTGTTGGTATCCACCCATCTGCAGAGTAAGCACCTTGTACTTGTTGGTTATCCACCCACTTCCAGATTAAGCACCTCCCACATGTTGGTTATCCACCCACTTCCAGATTAAGCACTTCCCACATGTTGGTTATCCACCCACTTGCAGTGTAAGCACCTCCCACTTGTTGGTATCCACCCATCTGCAGAGTAAGCACCTCCTACTTGTTGGTTATCCACCCACTTCCAGATTAAGCACCTCCCACATGTTGGTTATCCACCCATCTGCAGAGTAAGCACCTCCTACTTGTTGGTTATCCACCCACTTCCAGATTAAGCACCTCCCACATGTTGGTTATCCACCCATCTGCAGAGTAAGCACCTCGTACTTCTTGGTTATCCACCCACTTCAGATTAAGCACCTCCCACTTGTTGGTTATCCACCCACTTCCAGTGTAAGCACCTCCCACTTTTTGGTGTCCACCCACTCGCAATGTAAGCACATCTCACTTGTTGGTATCCACCCCTTCCAGAGTAAGCACCTCCCACTTGGTTATCCACCCACTTGCTGTGTCAGCTCCTCCCACTCCTCTCAGCTGTGGTAATTTGATATTTTTAACCGCTGTACATTAATATAATTTCATTTATATTATATTGAAATGGTGTTAATGGTTATCCCTGAACATCTGATGTTTTATTAGACTTCATCATTATGGTCTTGTTTGAGAAATATCATCTGTATTAGTTGTTTTTTTTTTTTTTTATAGCTACATGTAGCTACCATTTTGCTTGCCAGTTCAAAACAATCCTATATTGACCTCTACAGTAGTCGTATCTAATAACGTTGAAGAATTCAAAAATTCTTATATTCACTTTGAATATTCTTATGTCTCTTTTTTTTCAAACAGGCAGACATCATTAAAACCATTTTAATTTCATTTATTTAATGAAATAACTGACATTAATTTACTCGTGATGTTCTTGTTTGCATAGTGTATCTTGTCAATCTTATTTAAAGAAGGTTCGTGGGTTCTTTGAATGTTTAATACTTTCCTTTTTCTTTTTTCTTTTTTAAACAGGTTCCACTTATAACCTTTTCTGAAGGGGAAGCCATAAATTGTCTGGTTCTACATTTTGTAATTGCCAATTTCATCCTCCGTAAATCCTTAATATCACTTTATAATAGTCTTATCTGAAAGGCATGGCACTTAAATGCCACAGTCTTGATCTGTCTGAGATACTTACCTCTCTCGAATAACACTTATAACTCCATTTTAAATATTAAAAAAAAAAAAAAAAAAAAAACGACCAGGAAATGGCGTGTAATTGGTGAGCGTTGGCACCTTTTACTCCGTGTAAATTAAAAGACAAAATTAGCTGGCTAATTCTGCTCATCTGACTGGGTTTTATCGGTGTTTGCTGAGGATTTATGGGAAATGAAGCCCCCCCCTAAGCCAAAATGCTGGAGTCTTACACACTCTGATAATGTGCAGCTGTGTTTGCTGGAGAATCAACTGGGCTTGCAGTTAGACGCAAATAATGCTTGGATAGTGTGTCATCGTTTATAACAGTCACAAATTCCAAGCAAATGCAACCATGAATGCGAATGCCAGGTGTTTTGTTGCGTTTCTGCTACAAAATGTGCGACGATTACTAAATAATTTGCAATCAGGCACTCATTTTAGAGTCTTGAATCCCACCGCGCATTTTCCTTTCACTGTTCTAAAACATCTGATTCACTGCTTATTAGCTCATTATTAAGCCCTGAAAATGAGCTGGAAAAAATATGTAGCGCTTATGGAAACAGGATTGAAAAACCACTGAATGATTCTTGGCAGGTGAACGTTCGCTATTTGTATTTACCTTAAGAAAGCATCCCTGTGTGCTACTAATTAGGACTCATTATGTTTCCCAGCCTGCAGACCTTCAATAAAAAAAAGGTCTAATTAGGGATTATTGGTTCTAGGTTCATTAGAGCCTGTTATAAAAGAATCTAGGAGGTGATGTGTGACGCTTCTCGAGGTAGGAAATGCTGAGGCAAGGCAAAAGAAAGAGCTCGCTTATTCAAAGGGCCAGTCAGATTTATAATAAACCTTCTCTGTGTAGTTTAAGGGAGGATTAAGACACTCAGTGTTGCGCTGTTATTGGAAAAGAATCAGTAACGACGCAAACTTTTACCAAACCGAAGCTGATTATTTTCTTATAACAGCATGAAGTGCTTTATTCCTTTCATACCGCAGCAATTTAACAATGATTTATCGAAAAATTATGTCATACTTTTTATCCGTTTATAGTTACATTTAAAGTTGTGGAACATCCAAAAAAAAAAAAAACAAACAAGTGACTTACGTTATAGCAGCTATAAAGAGTCATAGCTTGAAGTCGCATCTTGTCATGTTCCCGAGAAACCGCAAAGCGCAGACTCCTCTGTCCCTGGAAAACTTCGAGTTACCACTTCACTTCTGACTGTTACAAAGCGCTGACACTGGAGACTCCTTCCATAAATGCTAAATAAGCATCTCCTTACACAAAACTTCACCATATCAACACACTTTTAATCCAATTATTATCAGGTAGATTTAGATTAGGTAGATCGTCCCAAATCGTCCATCCATCACGTCCCTGAGAATGAGCTGTTACTATAGAAACGATAACGCATTAGAACCTGCGTTCTATATACGCATATATATATACGTGTGACCTGCAGTTACTCTATTGTTTGCCACATTGGGTCTGATGAGACCCTACTCTACTCTTTATTGTAGAATAACATGTCAGCTTGTCAATGTAGAACTTTTAAAACAAGCGCGCCTCCCTGTCAAAGAGATTTCCAGGTAGAACCCTTAAGGAAGCAAAGAACCCTTAACTATTGAGGAATCCTTTCTAAGGGTTCTCTGGAGCTATATAATTGGAACCTTTTCTGAAAAGAATATTCTTTGCTGGATCTAGCAGGGTTCTCTCAGAGGAACAAGAACCCTGAATGATGCTGAATGGCTATACATACTGATGATGTTATTCTAGTACAGGGGCTTCAAACATACGGCCAGCATGTCAGGTCCGGCCCCATAAAGGTTCTAATCCAGCCCACCAAATGAATTTCAAATCCAGTTGATGCTGCGCCGTTCAGTATAAACCAGTTTCGACCAGCATGTATTTTTGTTTTAAACTATTCAAAAACCCTTTTTCAAGGAAACCGCTTTAACGTGAAGTTCCAGCTGTCAACTGCAAGCGACCTCTACGTACATGATAGATGTTGAAAACACCTGGAAAGCAGGATTTAATTAACAGCATCAGGTTTGTCATTAATTGGTTGGTCCAACTCAGTCTCATAGCAAAGCCCATCTGATGTCAGTGCTCATTTCTCTTCACTGGAAGTTCACGTATTTGTTTACCGAGCCATCTCTGCTTCAGTTCTCCTGTAATTAGTCTCTGTATCGATCGGTGGAAAAGTACACGCAGTTGAAATAAAAAAAAAACAGATCTCAGACGGAAAGAGCGAAGGCACAGAGACGTAGGAATTACACCTTGCTTCCTCAGTTAAACCGAGTGACGTTTAGGGACACATACATCTCGCTGACAGTATAATTGTTCCGAGGCGCTAGCGGCCAATTTCCGCCGAGCCTGAACAAGAATAATGCCTGTGTCGGCCAAAATGGAAAGCGGGGGAGGCAGGTTTCCGGTGTGAAAGTGGGTTTAATTTCAGATCCGTATCAGCAAACCGTTGGACGCGAGGTGGTAATAACCTCTTCTCTCACACACCAAAGATAAAGTGGACACAGCGCTTAAGAGACGATATCTAGATTGACCTCAACCTTTAAAACTGACGCAGGTAACAGAGGTGCCAAATAGAGTCCTTCGTGGCAGAGTAACTTCTTTATTTATTTACTCTTAAAGGAATGGTTCAAGGAAAATGTACACAATATTTTACAGCTATCTCTAGCCAAGACGTGTTCGGCCATGATGGCTGGATACACCAGCATCGGATCAGTATTAACCAGTATAAACCGGCGTGGAATTTAAATTCTGAGAGCAAGAGCAATTCACACACACACAGACCAATGATCACAGGCAGTGTAAGCAATAATCGAAGCTAATGTCCCTCGTCTCCTCCGTATAAACATACTTTGATTATCCGACACGCTCATGTGCCCTGCCCCGCAAACAGCTCTGATTTATCGACCGATTCATCAGCCAAAGCCGGGCTGAAAACATTAGGTTAACGACAGTAGAGACCTCAGAATGCGCTGACTTTGATTTCACATCTAGATTTGTCTGGTAGATAGAACATTTATTAAGATAAAAGACTCAGGGGACGTTATTCACATCCCAGCACATACCGTTAGTTTATTTACTATAAATGTCCCTGTCAGTGACCCATGTTTTAGATGTTTGAGAAATGCTTTTAGAAAATCTTAATATCACGTTCACACACCATTTGAGATTGTGGTCATGCCGTACGTGTATTCGATTTAAATGGGAAATATGGAGAGAAAAAAGCTAAATCCTTGCCAACATAAGGTGCACTCATTAGACAACCCCTTGGAGACCCTACACCAGTGGTCAACAACCCTGTTCCTGGAGATCTACCTTCCTGAAGACTTTAGCTCCAACCATAGACATGCCCACCTGACCATCTAATCATTGCCTTCAGAAGTTCTTGATCAACAAAAACAGTTTTTTTTTTTTTTTTTCCTGGAGGTGAAACCTGCGGGAAGGTAGATCTCAAGGAAGAGGGTTGGTGACCACGGCCCTACAGTCTACAGTAAACATTCTGTGTGGATTTTACCCAAAAGGCATTACTATCTGAAAAGGAAAAAAGAGCATTAGCAGTAAAATCTTTAACATTTAAAAAATATATATACTATATATTTGAAATTAGGTTTTATGCAACCTACTTCTTCTTGCTGGTTCTATGCACCAGAAAGCTAATGTAACCTTGTTTTCTTTACTGTGTCCGTTAATTAGCCGGCTTGGCCTTTAGAAAGCCAACATGACCCTGTAAATACTTTGGAGGACACGGCACATGCAAAATGCTAAGAAAAAAAAACATTAAGTACATACTTCCACTATGCCACATTGGCACTTCTGAAGAAACTCACAACTGCTGTATGTGTAATGAATTAAATAACATTTCTGGCGGAGATTCATAAAGGTGCTAAAATCACGTTCTTGCCTGCTGTGTCAACTCATGTGCTGTATACAAGCATTTCCCAGGGGACACCAGTATTCATTCTCTCTCTTCTCGCCTCTCTTTCTTTCTGCTGTTGTTGTGGATGCGACACTTTTGCCACGATGTTCTCTCTTGCTTGGAGCCTGCCGTAAATAAAAGCCACAGGGTCTTTTGCTAGAGTCGATAGCTCTTTATCCTTCTATCGATGTTTCTGCTGCCTTTCTTTTGGAGTGTGCTGAATAGTGCAGAACAGTATAGTCTTTCTGGGGAGAATGAGACAGATTCAAGAGAAGATTTGCTGTTCGCTGCAGTCTGGGTACAAAACGAGAAAGAGCCATTTTGTTAACTGAGGAGAAGGTGTGTTCTTGGGTTTTGTGTGCATGCCTGAAAGAGCGAGATGGAATGAGAGAAACTTGGATATTCCGCAGTGTAACTTGTGATAAAACAGACATAATTACTGTCTTGTTGGAAGATACTGATAGCCACCTCCTCTACTGCTTCCACCCCTCCATCTGTCTGTTCTTTCAGTCACTACCATCGTTTCTCCTTCTGCTCTCACTGGACCACGCAGCATAGTCCTGAAATGTGTTGGAATGTTGGATTGGACTGCAGAAAAGTGTGTTCGATTCATTAAGATCTTCTAGAGAGTGAAACATGTCTTAGTGTTTACCCAGTTCGTGTCTAAATTATGTAAGTTCTTTATCGATGTCAGGATTGGGGCTGTATGGACACACTGGGACTGGAGCAGTACGACTCAAAGTAGATCTTGGGATTGGTGTGATATTATGGGTAATGATCTATGTTGGGACTGGGCAGATGAATGACATTGGGATTACTGCTTGATTGATTGATGCTAGGATTGGGGCAGTATTATTTGATCCTGAGAATGGAGCAGTATTGAATTATTTTAAATTGGGGCAGTGTTAACTGATACTGGTATTTGGGATAGTATTGATTGATGCTGGGATTGGGGCAGTATTTAATTATTTGGAATTATTTAAGTGTTGATAGACGCTGAGATTTGGGGTGGTATTTATCAATGTTGGGATTGGGGCAGTATTGATCAGTGTTGGGAATGGGGCAGTATTGATAGATGCTGGGATTGGGGCAGTATTGATCAGTGTTTGGAATGGGGCAGTATTGATAGATGCTGGGATTGGGGCAGTATTGATCAGTGTTGGGAATGGGGCAGTACTGACTGATGCTGGGATTGGGGCAGTATTGATAGATGCTGGGATTAGGGCAGTATTGATAGATGCTGGGATTGGGGCAGTATTGATAGATGCTGGGATTGGGGCAGTACTGATCAGTGTTGGGAATGGAGCAGTATTGATTTATGCTGGGCTTGGGGCAGTATTGATAGATGCTGGGATTAGGGCAGTATTGATAGATGCTGGGATTGGGGCAGTACTGATCAGTGTTGGGAATGGAGCAGTACTGATTTATGCTGGGCTTGGGGCAGTATTGATAGATGCTGGGATTAGGGCAGTATTGATAGATGCTGGGATTGGGGTAGTATTGATCAGTGTTTGGAATGGGGCAGTACTGATAGATGCTGGGATTTGGGCAGTACTGATCAGTGTTGGGAATGGGACAGTATTGATAGATGCTGGGATTAGGGCAGTATTGATCAATGCTGGGATTGAGATAAACTTGATCATCAGTTTTACTGTGGCCATATTGATCAATTTTGGGATTGGGGCAGTATTGTATAATGCTGAGATTGGGGCAGTTTTGAATGTTTTGGGATTGGAGCATTATTGGACAAAATTGGTACTGGGCAGTATTGATCCATGTTGGGATTTGTGTAATATTGATTGATGCTGAGATTGGGCAGTATTGATCAAAATTGGAATTGGTTCAGTACTGAACACATCCCGTCCTTGAGCAACTATAGTTCTGTGTCCTTATCTCCTTATACGTGTAAAATACAGTACATTCTACAAGACACAAACAGCTCTTTGACCTTGTTTCTCTCCCCATGACCACCATTAGATTAAAAGCCCCTTTTACACAGCACATCTGTTGCAATGACTTTCTTGTTGATACAAACCGGCAATGCTTTAACAATCATTAGAGTCTCAGAGTGACTAAAATCCCTGGGATGTGTAACATGTTTTTTTTCTAGAACATCAAGGCCAGGAACGTAGAGTGAAAGCTGTTGCAGGTATAAGAAACCTTAGTTGCACGTAATTAAGCAGGTGCTTGGGTGAAGGATATGTGAAGGCTGATTCTGTGAGCCAAACATTTAGGTATGTGGAGAAATAGTAGCATTATGACTCTGAAGTACATTATTATAAAACTCACTTATGTAGTTTATAACTCATAGAAAATTCTGTAAATTGTTTTCAAACCAGGCACAAGGATGTGTTATTGAGCTAATGAGTTAAAACAATTGCACTGGAGCACTGAGTGCAATATTTCACTGGGAGAGATTTATTAATACTTCATTCTGAAAAATGTGTGTGTACAAACTCCTCATAAGTCATAGCTGAGATTTCCTGAGTGGCCCATCCAAAAGCAGGAGGAGCTTTCTTACAGCGTTGAAACATTAACCATCGTGATCAAGATATGAGTGTCGAGCATGATGGATGCTGGGATTGAGGAGAAATTGATTGATGTTAAAATTTTGAAAGTACTGATTCATGTTGTCCAGTAGTTTTGTAGCTGGTTGTTTTGATTATGTGTTCATTAAGTATTTTGGAGAGTGTGTCTGGACTCAGAGCTGACCTTTTCTAAAGGTCAATCCCAAAGCCAGTATTGGCATGCTGGGATTGCAGTAGTATTGAATGGTGTCGGGACATCAGAGGACAGTGTTGATCATTGCTGATCCTGCTGATCTTTGTTGGGATTGAAGCCTGCATTGGTTGGTGTTGGTATTTATTGGAAGTGTTGAATAGTGTTGGGCCTGGGGCAGTATCATAAAAATTTGGAATTGGGGGAGTAGTATTTATTGATGGTGGATTTGGGACAGAATAGGATGGTGGGATTGGGGCAGTATTGATTAATGTTTGGGCAGTATTGATTAACTGATCAGTGTTGGGACTAGGGCAGTATTAATCAGTGATAGGATTTGGGCAGTATTTAGTGCTGTTGGGATTGGGGTAGTATTGATCGATGCTGGGATTGGGGAAGTATTAATCAATGCTGGGATTGGGGCAGTATTGATCGATGCTGGGATTAGGGCAGTATTAGTCAATGCTGGGATTGGGGCAGTACTGATAGATGCTGGGATTTGAGTAGTATTGGTAGATGCTGGTATTGGGGCAGGATTGATCGATGCTGGATTTGGAACAGTATTGAACCATGCTGGGATTGGGGCAATATTGATAGATGCTGGGATTTGAGCAGTATTGATCGATGCTACTATTGGGGCAGTATTGATCGATGCTGGATTTGGAACACTATCGAACGACGCTGGGATTGGGGCAGTATTGATCGATGTTGGGATTAGGGCAGTATTGATCGATGCTGGGATTGGGGAAGTACTGATCATTGTTGGAGGTATTTATTTTCAGGGTTATCAGGGAGGTACTCACTAAATGGTGTTCGTCACTTGTATGCTCTTTCACTCACTCTCTCCGTCCTACAATATACCTGTCTTTGAACTTTCTTCCTGTATCTCTTGCTCTGCAACTGTCTTTCCTTTTCTTTTTTTCATGCTGGTCTTTCTATCCGTAGATCAATAGTCTGAACTATGTGTGTGTGTGTGTGTGTGTGTGTGTGTACATGTGTGTGATTGAGAGAGAGAAAGAAAGACAGAGAGACACTCTGACACATAGAGAATAAACATCAAGCATGTGAGCCCTAATTGCCAATTATCTGAGAACTACAATATACACTGAGTTACATTTGCTGTTTGCTCTACCTTGTAATCTACAAAGCAGTTAAAAAAGATGAGGCTTGTGTACATACAGTGTGTGTGTATGTGTGTGTGTGTGAGTGTGTGCGCGTGTGGGCGTGTGTGTGTGTGTGTGTGTGTGTGTGTGTGTGTGTGAGTGTTGCAAGACTTTGATTGAGCTTGTGCTGCTGCATGCTAATAACTCCACATTTACACACTCAGCTTCAAGACTGATCCTTGTCTTAGATCTTCGCCCAAAACACCCACACAATGTGTGTGTGTGTGTGTGTGTGTGTGTGTGTGTGTGTGTGTGTGTGCCTGCATTAAATTCTGCTGAAGGACCATCTTAGCCCAGCTGAACAGGATCAAAATGCACAGCTGAGAAGCACTTTGTCAAAAATAGTAGACAATCAAAGACTCAGTAGTGAGAGAGAGGAAGAGAAGGACAGCAGGACAGAGAGAGAGAGAGAGAGAGAGAGAGAGAGAGAGAGAGAGAGAGAGAGAGAGAGAGACAGGGTATTTGTGAGACAGATGGACAGCGTGTGAGACGGAAACATCTGACTCTTGAGAGACTGAGGAACATTTCTAAAATAGTGAATTTGAACCAACATCCTCATCAGGTGACACATGACAGATTATATATAGTTTAGTACTTATTATTCGTAAATGTTAGTAAATACAGTCAGCTCCAAAATTATTGGCACCCTCGGTAAAGATGAGTAAAAATTAGAGAAGACACCAATCCTATACCCAGCATCGGTATCGGTCTGATATGAGAAAAAAAAAAAAAATCGTGTTAACATTTTTTTGTTTTTGATTGATTTTATTATATTTTTTTATTTTATACTATTTATTATATTTATTTATATTTGTAAGGTTCATGATTTTTGTTTGTTTAGAAAATAGGTTATGAAAAAAGTTTCTTCTGAAATTGAATTGAATCATCTTATCACGAATAAATATTTTGCTTCAAAGTATTTATTTGCGTCGTTGTTTGATAAGGATTTTTCTTTTCTTTTCTACAACTTCCTTTTTATTTTCAGTGTGAGATTAAGTCAAATATAATACAGTGGTGCCTGAAGGTTTGTAAACCCTTTAGAATTTTTTTTATATATCTACATAAACGTGACCTAAAACATCATCAGATTTTCCTAAAAGTAGACGAAGAGAACCCAATTAAACAAATGAGACAAAAATACTACACTTGGTCATTTATTTATTGAGGGAAATGATCCAATATTACAGATCTGTGAGTGGCAAAAGTATGTGAACGTCTAGGATTAGCAGTTAATTTGAAGGTGAAATTGGAGTCAGATGTTTTCAATCAGTGGGACGACGACCAGGTGTGAGTGAGCGCCCTGTTTTATTTAAAGAACAGGGATCTATCAGAGTCTGATCTTCACAACACGTGTTTGTGGAAGTGTATCATGGCACGAACAAAGGAGATTTCTGAGGACCTGAGTTGTTGATGCTCATCAGGCTGGAAAAGGTTACGAAACCATCTCTAAAGACTCAACAAATCCACAGTCAGACAGATTGTGTACAAATGGAGGAAATTCAAGACCACTGTTACCCTCCCCATGAGTGGTCCACCAACAAAGATCACTCCAAGAGCAGGACGTGTAATAGTCCACGAGATCACAAAGGAACCCAGGGGAACTTCTAAGCAACTAAAGGCCTCTCTCACATTGGCTAATGTTAATGTTCATGAGTCCACCATCAGGAGAACACTGAGCAACAATGGTGTGCATGGCAGGGTTGCAAGGAGAAAGCCACTGATCTCCAAAAAAGAACATTGCTGCCCTTCTGCAGTTTGATAAAGATCACGTGGACGAGCCAGAAGGCTGTCGGAAGAATGTTTTGTGGACAGATGAGACCAAAATAGAACTTTTTGGTTTAAATGAGAAGCGTTATGTTTGGAGAAAAGAAAACACTGCAGTCCAGCATAAGAACCGTATCCCATGTGTGAAACATGGTGGTGGTAGTATCATGGTGTGGGCCTGTTTTGCTGCATCTGGGCCTTGATGGAACAATGAATTCTGAAGTATACCAGCGAATTCTAAAGGAAAATGTCAGGACATCTGTCTGTGAACTGAATCTGAAGAGAAAGTGGGTCATGCAGCAAGACAACGACCCTGAGCACACAGGTCGTTCTACCAAAGAAGGGTTAAATAAGATAATAATAATAATAATAATAATAATAATAATAATAATAATAATAATAATAATAATCAGCCTATTGATTATTTTTATTCTAGCATGGTTATCTGTAATCCCCTTATATCATGAGCGAATGCAGATAACACAGAAATAATTCCTATGGAAAACTCAAGGAGCACGGGTCATGATCCTGAATGTTACCATAGCAACAGATTTTGCCTTCAGTCACGGAACCAGCATTCCAGGGCATTTCTTATTGATTTTCTTTTTGCTATGTTTTTAATTAGTAATTGTGATAATAAGTGTAAGAAAATCTGCAGTAATGTGAGTGACATGTTCATTATTACCTGTAAAAATATTTTTTATGTGGTACAATGGAGGCAATTAATGTCACGTTCTTTAGTTTGTGTGTGTGTGTGTGTGTGTGTGTGTGTGTGTGTGTGTGTGTGTGTGTGTGTGTGTGTGTGTTTCTAGGAAGCTGTGATTTATTGAGTAAGGAATTCATGTTTAATGTAATTGCGTGTGCTCAGAGCATTAGGGAGTGTATGTAGGACAAAAGTGTGTGTGTGTGTGTGTGTGTGTGTGTGTGTGTGTGTGTGTGTGTGTGTAACTTTAGACTTGCTCTAAATCAGAAAAAGCACCAGAAAGTTCTCTAAAACACAGTAACGATGCTAAACACATTCAACCCATCATAGCCTTTTAACATCAAATGCTTAACCCAGGATAAACTCTATTAAAGATGCACACAGAGCTTTTAGTTTTACACACACACACACACACACACACACACACACACACACATTTATTTTTACACTTCACACTTTCTTTATAAGCATACACTCAAACTCTACAGACTGATCTTAATCAGAGACATTGCTCATCTCGAGGAGTGAATATTTTATGAATAAAGCAGATGAAATGATTGGTCAGCTTATCCTTCACACCGTGGGCAGGTTTTACTTTACAGGAGAAAACATCAAATTAACAAAGTAATATTTTTTACATTTTATGACTAATGTTAATATTAAGAAATTATGAAATGGCAAATTTAATTGAAAATAATTTTATATAGTTGTTGTTGTTGTTGTTTTTTTGTTTTTTTTTACATTACAATAATGTATAGAACAAACTAATACTTAAATTTAAAAAATTAAATCTGAATATTATGCCTATATTATATTTGAATAAAATTTAAAATATGGTATAACTAATAAACAAATAATATTTAAAAAGTAATAAATGTCAGAGGTAAATGTCTAATATAGAATTAAATTATTTAACATGTTGAAAAATATAATAAGTAATCATATAGAAATCAATAGCAGTACTGCAGTTTTATTATTATTGTTGTTGTTCATTTTATTTTATTATACTGTACATTATTCTAAGTATCATGCTGAAAGTTTTCTGGAGCTGCTTTTTATCATCGGTAATGCAGAACGTGTGTTGAGTTCAGTTGAATTAAAAGTTTTTGTATAAAACATTCTATAACATCGTGCATTGAGTTGACGTTGGTCAGGTTTGCTGAGTCGGGTTTGTGAGAGCAGCTTTAAGCTGGAGAAGCTCTTGTCGCTGCTCTGAGGCGTGGGATTAGTTTCACACACGACCCTGCGGCAGTTCTTAAGCCTCCAGATCTCTCAATATGTGCTCCTGTTGGATACAGCATGTGTGTGTGTGTGTGTGTGTGTGTGTGTGTGTGTGTGTGTGTGTGTGTGTGTGTGTGTGTGTGTGTGCAGTAGTCATTGTGTGATTGTGTGTAATGCATGACAAAATACCAGAAACATACTTCAAATGTGCAGCAAAAATATATTTACATCAGCAGAGAGGGAGAGAGAGACAGACACACAGACAGACACAGAGAGAGACACAGAGACAGAGGACAGAGAGAGAGACAGACAGAGAGTGACAGAGAGAGAGAGAGAGACAGACACACAGACAGACACAGAGAGAGACACAGAGACAGAGGACAGAGAGAGAGAGACAGACAGAGAGTGACAGAGAGAGAGAGAGACAGACACACAGACAGACACAGAGAGAGACACAGAGACAGAGGACAGAGAGAGAGAGACAGACAGAGAGTGACAGAGAGAGAGAGAGACAGACACACAGACAGACACAGAGAGAGTCACAGAGACAGAGGACAGAGAGAGAGAGACAGACAGAGAGTGACAGAGAGAGAGAGAGACAGAGAGTGACAGAGAGAGAGAGAGACAGACACACAGACAGACACAGAGAGAGACACAGAGACAGAGGACAGAGAGAGAGAGACAGACAGAGAGTGACAGAGAGAGAGGCAGACAGAACGAGTGAAAGGCAGAAAAAAGAGAGAACCAGTGAAAACTCTTTCTTTTCTTGATGAGCTGCTTTCAGGTAAATAATTTGCATAAATGCACGCGATTGGTCACAACCGAGGCTCTGCTACAGAAGCCGAGCCAGTCCCTGAGCTACAGACAGTTTTTTCGTATGTTCATTGGTTCCACTCCATTTTTTTTTTTTTTTGGACTGCTTGGTTTGGTCCATTAAAATCCTTTACTGGGTCCATTTCCCAAGCACGGCCCTTAACGTCATGCCCACTGATCTGTGGGCTCTGAGACACGCCCGCCAGCCTGTGATCTGGGAGAAGGCGGAGAGAAAGATAACTACACATTAGGAGAGGACAAAACTCAAGACAGCTGGAAGCGTTTTATAAAATAAAAAATCCATCATAATGTGGTTCTCGATTACAGAACCATGGTGTGCTGCCTTTGTGTCTAATCCTCCAACAGCCAGCACCAGGGTACAAGCACAGACCGAAAACACTTCCTCAGGCATTAAAAAAATTACAGGGCCTGATTCATGCTCGAGCCTTTCAAAAGAAGCGCCGGCTCATTTTTTTTTCTTTTCTTTTCTTCTAAGCTAACTCCACAAAGCATGCTTAGGGTCTGTGCCTTTGGTTTTTGTAATCTCTTAAGAAAATAATCCATTGGCGCTGAAGTGTGTGTGGGTGTTTCAGAGAGTTCTTCACGAAGCAGGTGCTCAGATGAACAAATGGGAGTTCTGCGCACTCACTAAATCTCTTTTCTATCCCTCGTATGATAAATATGCAGATGACCTGCACCTCCTCAGTCATTCTGGATTAATAGCTGCACGCTTTGAAGGTTCATGTCTCACTTGTTTGAATTTTAGTCGAAACGGGAACTGACTTCATGTTTAGGAGGTGCTTAATCAGAAATGACAAGCTGATTCATCGCCAGTACCCGAAATCAATGTGGGAATTGGGGCATAGGTTTTTCCCCCGCAGGAAAAAACTATCTAAACAGAGTTCTCTCATTTGAGATCTTGTGTAAGAAACACAGGTTACCATGTGACTGACCTTAGCCAATAATATTGATGACATCACAATGAACCAACTTCCATCCATCCATCCATCCATTTTCTGTACCTCTTATCCTTCGCAGGGTCACGGGGAGCCTGGAGCCTATCCTATGGTACTCAGGGCACAAGGTGGGGGACACCCTGGATGGGGTGGCAACCCATCACAGGGAACAATCGCACACACACACACACACACTCACACATCCATTTACACACTACAGACAATTTAGAGATGCCAATCAGCCTACAACGCATGTCTTCGGACTTGGGGAAGAAACCGGAGTACCCGGAGGAAACCCCCAAAGTATGGGGAGAACATGCTAACTCCACACACAAAGGGCGGAGGCAATAATTGAACACCCAACCCCGGAGGTGTGGGGCAAACATGCTAACCACAAAGGGTGGACCAACTTGAAAATTCTTAATCTGGGTTGACTAGGCTAGTGAAATGGAAAACTGTAAGGGTTAGCCTGTGCTCAACATCCACCATAATGTTTTAGCTAGCCAGCCATCCAGTTGTGCTAACATCACCATACATAAAGCTAAATGAGAAACGAAATTTACAACTAGCTATAAAATTGTAGCTTATTCCGAAGGCTTTTGTGGGTGGGACACAACTGAAGACAATTGAAGGACAGTGACAATCTGGCGCCAGCAGGAATTAGAATAATAAAATGTGGCTATTTTACGTTTTAACGTGGTCACAATAAGTAATACATAAAAACAACCTTTCTTGACCGAAGTTTTAGCGAGGAGATAAAAAGTTTTCTTCTCCTGTAGTTTACTGCAGGCATAACTGTCTTCCTGTCTGTGTCTCTGTCTCTCGTCTATCAGAATTTGATCATTAAAATTCCGCTTATACACCAGGGGCTTTTCAAAGGGCCAGATGTTCCCTCTCTGTCTCTCCCTGTCTCTGTCTGTGTCTCTAACTCACTTGTATAATAATGTGATCCCAACACCTGCATATTTGACATTTTATCACTCAGAACATCGGGGTAAACAAAAATAGTGCAATGCACCACGATGCACCTGATAGTTCTGCATTAATTACTTGGCAATTATTCCCCATATGTTGGGTCCCTACTTGCTCTTTTTCCATCTCTCTTTCTCTCGTTCTCTCTCTCTCTTGCTCTATCTCCTTGGTCTTAACTTCTAGATCAACCTCTTATTGAAGGAGATAAATTCTTGCTGCTTCTCCTATCTTAACAAAAAATGTCATTCAAAACCAGGAACAAGGAGGTTAACCCTGGATTTTAAAATAACATTCACAACCCTTTATGACCCACCACTGATCACATGCTGGTATGGGCCTGGGCAGGTTGGAGAGTCTTGTGTTGATTGGTTGGGTTTTATGAATTGGACCATTTGGACAGCTATGTATGGGTTGGACAGACTTGGAAGGTTGAATGAGGTTGGTCTGGTTTGATTGGCTTGCATGGATTCACAAGGTTGAATGGTTTTGCACAGATTGGACAGGCTGGAAAGAATAGATGAGTTTGGACCAGTTGGGACAGGCTTGCATGCATTGGACAGGCTTAGACAGGCTTAGACCTAGGTCTTGGCCTAGTTGAATAGGCTTGGACAGGTTGGATAAGCTTGGATGGATTAGACAGACATAGGTGGTTGGACATCCTTAGACATTTGGATGTGTGTAATTTTCCCAAACTAAATACTGCACTTACACAAAAATGAATCAAAACCAAAGGCACACACAATGTTTCCATTGTTGTGAGTTTATTCAAGGTCAGTGTCAGCTCTTTGGGCATCAGCTCACTATCACAGGTCAAAAGACATCTCACTGTAATAAAAACAACCTATTAAACCATTCCATTATTAACCAGACACACGTGTAACCAGTCACACGTTACCCATTCGTTCTCTGCGACTCCTCCTGTGATCCACAATCGGTTGTTGGCCATGCCCTTGTTGCCAAAATGGGCTTGCACCGATTGGGCAGGCTGGAAGGGTTGGATAAGGTTTGACTGTTTGAATTGGCTTTCCTTTCAGACGTTGAGCTGGCTTGTGTAGATTAAGCAGTCATGGATGGTTGGATGTGCGTGAATGTGTTGGACAGGCTTAAACAGTTTGATCAGATTGTACAGATTGAAAAGACTTGGACAGGATGGATAGATTTGCATAGGTTTGACAAGCTTGATATGGGTTTTATGGGCTTGGATAGGTTGGATGGGCTTGGACAGGGAGGACAGGTTTGCACAGATTGGACAGGCTTAGACAGCTGGATGGGTTTGATCTAGGTGGGACGAGTTGAATAGGTTGGACAGGCTTAGACCTTTGGGTGGGCTTGCACAAATTGAACAGACTTGCATGGATTGGGCAGGCTTGGATGGGTAGGATAGGCTTGGACAGATTTGAGAGTCATGGACAGTTGGATAGGCTTGGATAGGTTTGAAGAACTTAGACAGTTGGAAGGGCTTGGATGGTATTCTTAGGCTTAGGGGGCTATGGCTGATGGTATTCCTACCCCCTGACATGGGTTGGACAGGTTGGACCAGCAGGGATGGACAGGCTGTGTGTTTATGATTTTGGTTTGTAGCATACTTGATCTTATAATTCAATGCTTCATGTGAATAGAACCCTGATAATCAAACCAAGAACCTTGGGAATGGACATGAACTTGAATAGAGTGTCCAGGGTGATTAAATTATGTTGTCCTAAAATGTGCTTAGATACATTATACCTTGTCACAGTGTCATAATACAGTAATTACACTTGGCGTGTCATATTACACACTTTGTGAAGATAATCTCCAAGCAGCAGCACCAACATTGCCTCAGACTCCCTCGGTTCCAGATAGACATGATGGGATAATAAATCATAACCGAGTACATTGTAGAAATAAAAGTCTGCCAAGTGTAAAAGACTAGAAATCTGGAGTTCTGCTACAGCAAAGTGATTCATCCCGTGAAGCTTGGATCTGATGAGTCAGGGGTGTTAGCGCAGGGAGGATTGGGCCGGGTGTAGCGCAGCAGCGTCCCTGGGGAAGAGAAAGAGCAGAAACACTTCACCAGTCATTAACAGTTTTATTAAGTATTCAGGGTCGCTTACTCTGTGGAATTAAGTGAAAGTGCGAAATGAGGCACTAGAGCAATTTCTCCAGAAGGTGATGTAAAACTGCACCAGCAGTTCGACTGCAAATGTAATTAAGAATTTTCTAATTGTCCTTTGTCATTTTTAATGCCAGAAAATGTATTTTGTCAGGCAAGAAATTCTTAATAACTCAAACCCTTATTTACCCTCGTAGCACTGGTGCTACAAGGCTGATGTTGTCTATCTCACTCAACCTCATTTCTAAATAAACAAGATGGTGGAATGATACCAAGCAGCTCTGAGACGAAAAAGAGATTTTGGTTGTCCGAGATGGACGCCTCCGTAACGTTCAGGTTTAGCTCATGTTTATAGTTCACATCGATGGCTCTGGTTTGAGGCACAGGGATTTCGGTGTGATAGACTTTTTTTTTTTTTTTTTGAGATCTTACTTACTTAGCTACATTAGCCTCATAGCTCCGACGGAAAACTACAGAAGCTAACTTCAGACAGTGAGGCCCTGCACACATGTACACATGATATTAAGATGAGGCCTAAATGTTTTGGCTGATCGACTACATTTTTGGGTAAGTTGGTGTTGGAGAAAATACATGAACCAACTGGTGTGAAAAGAGAAAATGAAAGGCGATGTTTAGAAAAGGAACCAGACAAGTAAACTGTGGAGGAAAAGTGGTGGAGTAGGACTACATCTAGTATAGAAAACATATGAGAAGGTAATAATGGAGCATGTGGGCCAGGTTAGAGACTTAATCAGTGGATTAACAAGTTCAATGAAGTGTACACACACACACACACACACACACACACACACACACACACACACACACGTGCACAGATGTGCTGCTCGTTTTTCAAGGCCATCCCTGGGCCAACAGTGGAATGTTTGAATGCTACGAAGATCAAAAGCTCTGGAGCTCTCCACTAGATCACCAAACCGGAATCCAGTTAAAGCTTTATGTGTGTGTGTGTGTGTGTGTGTGTGTGTGTGTGTGTGTGTGTGTGTGTGTGTGTGTGTGTGTGTATAAGAAGGCATGGGGTTTTTTTTTAGGAAAGAAGGTGACACTTGAATGTTTGTGTGCTGAACACACACACACACACACACACACACACACACACACACACACACACACACTAAGAGAATCTGGCGCCCCTCATTCCCTCAGGCTCTCAGCCAAATGTGTTTTTAATAAAACTTAATCAGATTCAGACACTAACGTTTTATCTATCTGTGTGTCTGTCTGTCTTCCGCTTTGTTTGTTTGTCTCACTTTCCATCTGTCTATCTATCTATCTATCTATCTATCTATCTATCTATCTATCTATCTTTCGGCATGTCTGTCTGTCTATCGGTTTGTCTGTGTGCCTGTCTACTTCTGACTGACAATCTACTCCCCCCCCCCACCCCTCTCTCTCTCTCTCTGTGTCTGTCTGCCTGTCCTCCTCTTTGTTTGTTTGTCTCATTGTCCATCTGCCTGTCTCACTATCTATCTATCTATCTATCTATCTATCTATCTATATATCTATCTATCTATATATATATCTATCTTTTGATGTGGGGGCTTCCCGTGACGTCACTCCCTGCCCCGCTCTCTAGACTCCGCGCGCCTCCTCCGCGTGTACTGGAATCTGGAGTTGGGAGCTCGCGCGTGCGGGTGCCTGGACGTCGCTCCTGTCCGTGTTTGTGCTGTTTTGGGGAGCAGCGTGCTGCGCGCGCGCTGAGCGGACAGAGGGGAGGAAAGAAGAGAAGAGGAGAGGAGAGGAGAGGAGAGGAGGGGAGAGAAGAAGAGATGAGAGTAGAGGAGAGAGCGGCGGTGTTGGAGATGTAGTCGGACCCGCACGCGGACGATTCTCGGAGAGATGCTCGCGCGCTCGGAATTTAACTGAACGGCGAAAACTTTGAAGCGGCGGCGGCCGCCTGCGCGCGCGGTGAGTGCGCCTCTGAGTCATACTACCGTAACTTAATATCGGTGATGATGATGATGATGATGATTGTGTCAGTAATACTAATACTAATAGTACTACTAATAATAACAACAACAATTATTATTATTATTATTATTATTATTATTATTATTATTATTATTATTATTATTTTGCGTGTGCACTGTTTTTTTTTGTGTGTGAACTGAGCTGCATGTACATTGCCGGAGCTCCGCGGTGAACGAGCGCCATCGCCCGCGAGTGGGAGCACGAGCTCCGGCACGGCTGCAACCACCGGCACGCGCTCGCGCTGAGAAAACCCCGAGGTTCGGGTTGCCAGATCAGAGATTCATTTCTTGAAATTCTTGAAATTGATCCTCCCCCAAATTACCCCCTTCACCCCCCCAAAAAAAAAATAAAATAAAATAATCATAATAAAATGACCTATCCCGTTATAAACCTATAAAGCAAACAAATCAATAATATTTACATGACGTATTTTATAACTCTAGAGGTCCAAATGTAACAATAAATCCATCGAGGTGAGATTTGACCAACATGGCAACACTGTTTGACGGTTACCCCACTGAAACCTGTGTTTAAACTTCATAATCCCCCATGGGTTTCTTTTCTTTTCTCTAGTGACATTTTAAAAAAGCGCGTTCATTTCAGTCCAGGACAAAAAATAAAATAAATGCACTTTATAGAGTTTTAGCTGCATGTGCAACCATACTTTTTGTAGTGGTAACTTTTTTTTTTTCTTATTTAATCTTCGTGCCAGAGGGAAGTAGAGCCGGTCTTTTGAGTCTGCGGTGGCGCGGAGGGATATATATATATATTTAAAAAAGCGCATACTAGTGTGCTAGATAGTGTGTCAGCCGTTAGGCGGCGTACTAATTTTTGGGTAGGGAAGAGTAGAGTAGTATGCGAGAGAGAGAGAGAGAGAGAGAGAGAGTGCGAGAGAGAGAGAGAGAGAGAGAGAGCGCGCGCTCGCATTAGTGCGAACAGAGTGAGAGGAGAAGAAGGGCTTCTCGCTGCCATGTACAGACTGGGAACTTATAAACTCCATGAAAAACCACCAAACGAGGGACGTTAGAGTCGGATCAGGTAGGAAAGACCGAGAATTAAAACTGAGAGCTTTTCCAGATGTTCAGAACTTCAACGCGTAAAAGTTTTTGCCCCGTCGGATTTGTACCTAATTACTGCTTAGTTGGCACTGGTTGAAACTTGAGCATGATGATTTAAAAAGAGAGAGAGAGAGAGAAAGAGTAGCAGGAATGTTTGTAAATGTGTGATGTTTATTTTGTGTTGTTTTTTTTGTTTGTTTGTTTTTGCGTTGCTGGTTGCATGTATAAATGTTTAGGTAAGTTCCTGCGGGCTTTGTTTGAACACGCATCCATGCATCTGGCTGCGGGACTTGAATAGGGAACGCACATGGAAGAGAGAGAGAGAGAGAGAGAGAGAGAGAGATAAAGAGAGGGGGATGGGATGCTGGGCTTTACAATTTAACAAGTCGCTTTTGTTGCACGGGGTTTTTTTTTTTTTTTTTTTGTTGCACAATTCAAAGACCGAAAAAGTGCTTCAAAGAGTTAGTGTGCATATTTTGTTGCAAGTCGGTAAAAGTTTGACTAAGGTGCAGGAAGTGTAAAGCCTCGACATGTTAACTTTGATTTGGGGGGAGGAGGGGGGGGGTATTGGGGGGAGTATAAGAAATATAGTCCTTATTCTTTAATTTGGTCTAAATCAGTTAATCTCAAAGTGAGGTCCAGGCACCCCCCCCCCCCCCCCCCAGGTGTCTGGTGTGTGATTGTGTGAATTATTTATTTGACATTTTTTGTCACACACCATCATCAACACTATAAACAATGTCAATATATTCTGTGAGTGGATAGTTCAGGAATAAAAATTTTTTTTTTTTTTAAAAAAGCTCCCTGGCTCTAATGAATTGCCCACAATATGTTTGTACACATTTAAATAGTGAGTCTAATATTAGTGAAAACTGGATTCTGTTTATACATCTGTGCCTAGAGGGTGTGTGTGATTTATTTTATAAAGCTAAAGCGATTCCTGACTGCAGCAATTTTAAGAAGCCCTGTTCTAATCCCCTGGCATATCTGAATTCATTACTGCCTTATGAAATAACGCGGAATAATCCACTGCTGTCTGCTGCTTCGCAACTTTGGTGTTTCGATACTTCACTGTGAAGTAATAATCTGATCCGTGTAGGTGGGTCGACTTGCTCTGTAAAACATCCGTGTATCTGCAGGCGATGTTCCATGCGTTCCAGGCTAAACAGCGCCGAAAAGATTACGAATCTCATAACAACCAGTGGAATGTGTGTATTTGTGTATTATATCCAGCACAAACCGCTTCCATCCTCCCTGGGAGCGCTGCCGTTAGTCATTCGCGACTGGGCGCCTGTTGAGACTAGCGAGACTGGAAATAAGAGATAGGGAGGAACGAACGTTCAGCCTGACGTGGATCGTGTCTGCTGCGCCAGGCTCGATTTGGCATTTAGATTTGTTTCATCTCAGAAACGTGAAGCAACCCGAGTATCTGATCGCACAGTGATTGCTTCAAAAGCCGACTTTAATCAATGCCGTACGGTTTTGCTGAGTTGAGATCGATGGTCTTAGAACGGATAAAGTGACAGGCTCGTGTTACTGGCAGTCGATTTAGTGCCATTGCGAACCAAACACAGATGACAACAAAGTTCTGGCGGTGTCAGTAATATCTGATTCATTGAGTCTAAAATCCACCGACAGGAAGACAGCACGGGCGGACGCCAAATCTTAGAGAACAGCTAAAAATAGTAGTGACGATGGTAAAACTTCACACACAAATGACAGAAAAAATCTTTATTAACTCAAACTTACTTGTACGTGTTTATGCGAGCCAGTTTTCTGCCGATCGCTGATCGTTGACATAAGCAGAACGTAAGAAACTCGTTTTCTTTAATTGCTGTAGTTAGAGGATCCGAGATGGACCGCATGCTATCGTGCGGCCTGTTATAAAAGTTTATTGGGATCATCCTGTATAGTGTGACATGCAATAATGTTAAAAGAGAGCTGAAATCGCTGTGGAAAACTGGCTTAATACAAACACATTGTTGGTTGAATTTATTAACTTTCCTAACTGTATCTGCATTTGATTTTCCTTTGAGTATATGGTATAGATTCAGTGGTTCTCAAAGTAGGGTCTGGGCTACATACCCATGAGGTCGAGTAACTTTACTGCTCCAATAACTAGCCAAAATATTATTGTACATTTAATATGTGAATTACTGGATTTATTGATATTTTTTATTGAACTGAAAGGGTTTGCGGGTTTACACGGTTGAAGGCATTCCTGGCTGCAAAAAAGTTTGAGAAGCCCTGATATAGATTTTCTTGCCTGTTTCACTGCTTCAATCAACGGTTCTCAATCTGGCATCTAGGGACCCTGAGGATCTGTAAAGCATAGCCAGGTGGTCTGTGGTGGAAAGCATGATCGAAGATGTTATTATAGATGTCATTATAATTAATGAGTTATTGTTACAGTTATAAGAGTGTATAAAATAGCCTTTTACACCTTTTTCTTATATTTCTCTTCCTTTTTCTGCAGGTGGTTTGGTGAAGAGTGCTCTGCAACCATGCAGAACCAGGTGACTTCGCTGCTGGCTCTGCTGCTGCTGCTCCTTTGCAGTGGCGCCCGAAACCAAGGGCTGGATGCAAAGTCCGTTCCACACTTCACCCATCCTATTTACAATGCCACAATATTCGAAAACTCTGCTGCTAAAACATACTTGGAAGGCCCCGTCAAAATGGGCATCTACAACACAGACCCTTCATGGGAAATACGGTACAAAATCGTGTCAGGTGACAACGAGAACCTTTTCAAAGCTGAGGAGTATCAACTGGGGGACTTTACCTATTTGCGAATAAGGACCAAAGGAGGCAGCAGTGCCATTCTTAACCGGGAGGTCCAAGACCACTATTTGCTCACAGTCAAAGCTGTGGAAAGGAACTCGAATGCAGAGGCACGAGCCCGAGTCATGGTTCAGGTACTGGATACCAATGACCTCCGGCCTCTGTTCTCTCCCACCTCTTACACCGTGTCCTTGCCGGAGAACACAGCGATCCGCACTAGCATTGCCAAAGTCACGGCGACGGATGCGGACATCGGTACGAATGGAGAGTACTACTACAGCTTTAGAGAGTGGACGGACATGTTTGCTGTTCATCCCACAAGTGGGGTGGTTACTCTGACTGGAAAGCTAGATTATGCGGAGACAAAGCAGTACGAATTGGAGATATTAGCAGTAGACCGCGGGATGAAGCTGTATGGGAGCAGCGGGTTTAGCAGCATGGCCAAACTGACGGTACGTGTGGAGCAGGCTAATGAGAATGCTCCGGTCATCACCGCTGTTATCCTAGCACCTTCCGACACGGACAAGGACCCGACTTACGCCGTAGTGACTGTTGAAGATGATGACCAAGGAGCCAATGGTGAAATAGCATCTCTTAGCGTGGTAGCAGGAGACCCTTTACAGCAGTTTCGAGCCATAAGAACCAGTCCTGGCAGTAAGGAATACAAAATTAAAGCAGTGAAGGAAGTCGACTGGGATAGTCAGCCATATGGCTACAACCTCACTTTGCAAGCTAAGGATAAAGGAAGCCCACCCCAGTTTTCCTCAGCTAAAGTCATCCACATCACTTCCCCACAGTTTAAAGTAGGGCCACCTAAATTTGAGCAATCTGTTTACAGGGCCAATATAAGTGAATTTGCCCCACTGCACACTCCTGTTGTAATGGTAGCAGCTGTGCCAAAATATCCCCAGTTGAAGTACGCTTTCAAACATAAATTGGACAAAATTCCCTTTGCAATCAATTCAGACACTGGCTTAATTACAACAGCTGGACCCATCCATGCTGACTCTTTGCCACACTATGAATTAGAGGTAATTATTAGTGACAGAAAAGCAGCCACCAAAGTTATTATCGATGTGATTGACGTGAACAATAACGCCCCGGAGTTTCAGCAGTCATCTTACAAGGCCAGTGTTGATGAAAACATGCCCATAGGCACCAGTGTTCTAACAGTGAAAGCCACAGATTTAGACAATGGAGAGAATGGCTATGTCACATACAGTATTGCTAATATAAACCCCCAGCCTTTTGTTATTGACTACTTTACTGGTGTTATCAGTACCTCGGAACAACTTGATTATGAATTGATGCCAAGGATTTATAATTTACGAGTACGTGCATCAGATTGGGGTGAACCCTTTCGACGTGAGGTGGAGACACAAGTCACAATCAGCCTGAGCAATATGAATGACAACAAGCCTCTGTTTGAAAATGTGGATTGCCAGGTAACCGTGCCCAGAGATCACGGCACCGGAGAACAGATCACAACTGTATCCGCCATTGATGCTGATGAGCTTCAGCTGGTCAGGTACATGATCAGAGCTGGCAACGTCCTGGATCTTTTCGAGCTGAACACCAACTCAGGGGTGTTGTCCCTAAAGCAGTCCCTGAGTGAGGGCGAGGCAGCAAAGACGTCCTTGTACAGCTTGCAGATTGTAGCCAGCGACGGAGAACATGAAACTCCAGCAATGTTCTTGAACATAACTGTCGTCACTCCGCGTAAACCGGTTCAAGTCAAGTGTGTCGACACCGGTGTAGCCACCATGTTGGCGGAAAAGTTGCTGCAAGGCAGTAAAATCCACAGCCAAGTTGAACCAGATGATAATTTTTTAGACCTTCATGCTGTCAATCGCTTTACACCTCAGTTTGCAGAATCGTTTCCAAGCGTCGTTGAGGTCAAGGAGGATCTGCCTGTTGGGGCTCGGATTGTCCATTTGAGCGCTTCCGACACTGACAGTGGTTTCAATGGAAAGCTGGTTTATGTCATATCTGGAGGTGACACAGAAAGTCGGTTTGTAGTTGACATGAATGATGGTTGGCTTAAGGTGTATGTGCCGCTTGACAGAGAGACATCTGATCATTACACGCTAAACGTTACTGTGTACGACCTGGGAATACCTCAGAAGTCTTCATCTCGCCTGCTCGACGTCAAGCTTACAGATGCTAATGATAACAGCCCACAGTTTCTACAAGACTCATATTCAGTAGAAATAAGTGAGAACATGGCTGTAGGGACTGAAATCATTCAGGTTGAAGCCAAAGATAGAGACCTGGGAGATAATGGTGTTGTCAGGTATTCTATATTGGCAGACACGGATCAGTTTGCTATTGACGAGGAGACTGGAATGGTTAGGGTCAAAAAGCCGTTAGATCGCGAGGTTCAGCCTGAGTTTGTGCTCAGAATAGCAGCCCGTGACCAGGCTACTGTTGAACCTCAACTGGTATCGACTGTGTCACTTAAAATCACGCTTGAAGATGTGAATGACAATCCTCCAAAATTTATACCTCCCAATTATCGGGTAAAAGTGCGTGAGGATCTACCTATTGGTACTGTTATTATGTGGTTGGAAGCCCATGATCCCGATGTAGGAACTTCGAGCCAGGTACGCTACAGCCTCGTCGACAGTGGTGATGGGAAATTTGAAGTGGACAAACTCAGTGGCGCGATTCGAATCGTCCAGAATCTGGATTATGAGAAAAAACAAGTTTACAATCTTGTAGCGAGGGCCAAGGACAAAGGCAAACCGATTTCTTTATCCTCGACCTGTCATGTCGAGGTGGAGGTGGTGGACGTGAATGAGAATTTGCATCGACCGTGGTTCCCGTCGTTTGTGGATAAGGGATTTATCAAAGAGGACGTGCCGATCGGAACGTCGGTCATGAAAGTAACGGCTCAGGACGAGGACAGAGGAAGAGACGGGGAGATTCGCTACTCTGTTCGGGATGGATCTGGACTAGGGATCTTTGCCATCGATGAAGAAACTGGTGAGTTGTTTTGCTTCATCCTCATGGCTGCTCAGGCTGAGTTTGGATGTGAAATGTTTGTGAGTGGTTTGTTATTCATAAATATTTCATGAAGCGGATTGCTTTTACATGAATCTGACCAGTGGTATAGACTGCAAAGCAAGAGGAGGGTTTCATTTCAGAAATCAGGTGAATGTGCAGTTGTGCTGGTGTTGGGACTGTGTTGAGATGCAGTTTCTGGTTTTCTAGCATAAGGAGGAAGAATTGATGGCAGGAGCAGATGGAGCAGCTGTCTTTCAGACCTGTCGTAAACATTCCAAACTAGTTGCTGAGCACTTCCCCCACATCGCTGCCAATCCACCACCCACCAACACTCTCAACCTCATGCATTTTTCCTTCTTTTCTTATTTTCCTTCTGTAATCTAAGCAGCTTTAATCTGGTTTGGGTATCTGAGCCAATAGCTTATTTAAGATCACTGGTCTACCCTATTAATATTCAATAAAGGAATCCGTTGCTGTTTGAACCAAACCAGATTTCTTCTGCAAAACTCAAAACCTGACCTCGTTAACGCCACACAAAGGATGTATTTATACCTCTCTCAGCTGGTCACTGTGAGCACCTGTGCCAAAAAAGCTTAAAAATAAGCTGTCTGGAATTCTCAGTTGCTTGGCACACCACATCTATGTAGTGCTTCACGCACTTTCTCATTTATACCTTTAATGTGCGCTTCTGCCTTTTTTTTTCTTTCTGAAAATGTGTTCCTGTTCTGCAGTATACATAATTAATGTACAAATGGGTCTGTGAAATTATCATAAATAAAACATTAGGGTTTTTTTATGTATTTATTTATTTTTTACATGTTCTGCACAGTGTCCTTTTGAAAAGTTCTTCTGAAAAACTCTGTAAAATGTATTAAGCGTTCATTTAGATGAAGGTGGTGCAGGGCACTTCATTAAGGAGGGTAAATTAGACGTGGCTGTTAGGGATCCCTGTAGGGAAATCTCACTTTCGGCAGTGGTAAATTTAGCATGACAGGATGCGCTGCTGCTTCTTGCCCTAAAGGACCATCTTCAAGTCATTGTGCGTGCCCAGTATCATGGAGACTGTTTTGCCTCATTCAATCAGAGGGTACTGATCATTTGTTTTGTTTGAGTGGCCAACACATTGGGAAGGATAAAGAAACTCACCGAAAATGCTGGATCTCATTTCCAAGATCTACAAGTTCTCATTTTTATAAAGCTCACAGATGCCTACGATTGGCTAGTGTTGCTGTGATTGACAGCCGAGAGAGAGCGTAATGCCCCTCCTACCCAGAGACCATGGCCAATTTTGCCCTCTTGGCTCCCAGGATTCGAACTTGTGATCTCCTGATTATAAGGCAACTCTTTTCTTTTGTACTCCTAGTTTAAAGCCAAATATTGTTTAGCTTGACTTGACAGCATCTTTCTGGCAGATATTCCATCTCCAACTCGTGTAGTGACTTTCCACCCCCCTCATCCGTTAAATGCTAAGTGGTGCGAAATAATTGCTTGGACTTAGCAGGCTGCCCACTGACAGATCCCAGCTTGATATATTTAGCCAGCCGTGACACCTGAGGAGTAGTCTCATTGGCACCGCCTTTTAACCCCGAAACGTTGCAGGTCACCACCTACCTGACCTGGTCTTCTGCCCTCCATGACCTCAGTAATCTATAAGTGCCAGCAGGGATTGGATTGTCTTGCAGTAAGGTCCATTGTTAGGGTTGTTAGGGATCACGACTAGGGCTGGTGGCAAAGTAAATATGCATGAGCCAAGAACAGCTCCTCGTGGGACGCAGATTAGACGTGGGGGAGAAAGAATGGAAAGGACGCTTCAACAAATGGGCTTGAGATTATATCTTGCGCTTTGGTATTTTGATTGCGTGTGTAGATAATTCTTTATTCAATTAACTTATTCAGGAGATGATTGTATGCTTAGATGAAGTGTGAAAGCCATTCAATTCCATGTTTATTTAACCTTTATGTAAGGAGTCTCCAGTGTCAGCACCGTGTCAACAGTCGGATGTGAAGCTGTAGCTTCAAGTTTAACTAGTGAAGAATAAAAAGTATGATGTGGTGTTACTGTGGTATAAGAGGAACACTTCAGGACATGCTGTTTTGGGAAAATAATCAACTTCGGGGTGGTAAGTGTAACTCATTACACCACCCTGTCATTGATTATTTTACTATAACGGCATGGCACAGAGTGTTTTATTCCTTACAGCTGGTGTCATGAGTCATTTGACATTCAGCACAATGCTGTTTGCTTAATGAACGCTTTAAATCTGATGGAATCAGACCATTAGTTGCTTATAATGAAAGCAGTCATTAAAACAGAACAGACCGGGCCACTTTTTTTTTTAGCAGAATGGCACGATTTTCCTCTGGTCCTGTCCCATCTGGGATTGGTTAAACGTACGGCACCTTTTGGGCTCTGCGGCTTTTCCGCCTCCCTGCTTTATTTGCATGCTTGCTTCACCCATCCAAGGGTCGGGGGGGAAAAGTGTGTGTGTGGGGGGGGGGGGGGTTTCTTGACGAAAAGGAATTTGCTTGGACAGTATGCTCCACAGTTTCCTATTTTCCTCTCTAGCCTAGCATCTCGTTAATGCTAGCTTCACATCTGTGGCTCTTTTCTGCTTTCTTTCCTCAGGGATGTGTGGCTTTTATATTTAGTCTGGCCATGTATGTATTTTAGAATTTATAAAAAAAAAAGAAAAAAAAAAAAAAAAAGGAAAGAAAGAAAAACCTCGCCTTTTTCCAAACCACGTAGGAGCTCGGGCGCGTTTTTTGAGGTTTCCTGCGTCAGGAAGAGCTTGATATTTTGTCCCAGTAGACCTGAGATAACTTTAGCCAGGCTACGAAACCCAAAATTGTTACTCCCAGATTGCGTCTGGCTCTTTTTATTTTTATTTTCGTCCTTCCAAATGCTGCTGGCTGTAGGCGTTGGGAGATTTGCTGAGTTCCTGAGTGTGCTCGCGAGTCTCCAGCAGTGATGTTTACCGTCGCCAGATTGCACAAACATGTCGAGCCTCAGTGAGACCTCTCCATGTGAACTGGGCTAATTTCAGCCCTGCTCAATGCATGTATGTATGTGTGTGTGTGTGAGTTAAAGAATTGATCTTGTGTGCATGTCGCTTCCTGAGTAAGCGAGTTAATAGAGGCCACACACACTCACACAGGATCGAGGTTTCGCCACAAACCCGATTGATGTTGCCAGAGAAGTGCAATTAATCTGGTGCTTTTTTTTTTTTTACCGCTGAATGTCCTTGTGGCAAAGGAGCAAGTCAAGGCACCAAGGCACATGTCGCAAATCACAGCAGATTCAGAGAGACTTGGTGTACAAAAGCCCAATGGCCAAACCGCACTGGAATCTGCAATTCAGACTCAGCTAGGGCAAAGCAAACCTGAGTGCCATGTGCCTCGATGCCGTTCATACTGAAGGGATGCGATGTCAGATCCGATCAGTCTCACCTATATTGCCTATATATCTCACGTACCAGTTCGCCTAGATTGCCATTCGCCGGCCACCTGTTCTTTATCATGCTAATCATGCAAAGTAGCCGATTGTCCCAGTTTTTGCGCTTCATTTGCATACCTCGTGATATCATTTGGCTCAAAGGGATATAGATGGAATTTGATTTTTCTGAGTACGTAATGAAGCAGCTTGTCTGTTGTTCAGAGAAAAAAAAGTACACGTTACATGTTAAGTACACGATCAGAATAATTAACACGTCCACTGCGGTGTCTGACATCCCAGCTGAAAAGAAACCCAACGGTTCCAAATACCATTACAAACCATCAGCTAACCATTAAAACCGTTACAGATACCAATATTAATGGTATCCATTAGACGTAACATGCCACCAATAAAAGGCAACAAATTACCAGTGGAGACCCACAGGGACCATTACAGTTTCCATTACAAAATCTATTCTATGAGGGTTTCTATTGTTTTTTTGTTTAGTTTTTTCAGCAGGGATAGTGTTTAATTTAGTTATGTGAAAGATCTTGTTTTCGCTTCATCTTTGAATATTAGATAATATAATAATACGATTTTGCTAATATGTATGCTTAAAGATATTTAAAGATATGCTGTGTATCACAGGATGATATCAAATTCGTGATAACATTTTAAAAATAGTTTTATTTTTTACAAAATCAACCATTTTCTGTTCAGTATGTGTATATTATATGTGTAAAATATGTATATACATGCATTTGATTAATTACCTCACGAAAAATAATTTCGTACTCAGTGGGATTGCGTCCCATTGTCATATTTTTCGATTTTGCCATTTTGTTTTCAGGATTTAATCTGTTTTGACTAACTTTGATGATCTAACAATGGCAATTAAAATCAGGATGGTGCTGTGCCTTGAATTATGGAGTTATGTTTGCATATTTTATCTTAAAAATGTTGTTTGGGAATCTGGAGTTTTGACATATTCCTCATTAGTCCGTTTGTAGCGACGTGCAGTACGTTAGGATGTCTGCATGTGCTAAAAGTACAGCAAATACGTGTATCCTGAATATACGTATCTGGACGGTACACGGGAAAATGGCTTACAATCGTTGATATGTTCTGAAATTTTATACAAATCACCCGCAGATCTCCAAATTCGCGAACCCTTTCTTGTTTCTATGTAAAATCCATATTTATGTCTAAAATCTCATCATCAGGGCTCTAATTGTAGCTCCGCTTGCTCGTATTGTGGTGCTGGAGGTACGAGGTTACCCGCTGTGTTTCATAATGAGAGAAAACATTCAACGCCAGGCAACCTTTCATTTAAAAACGCAATTATGCAAAAAGGTCAATTTTCTCAATTCATTACTGCTGCATTAACAGAAAAACAAAAGGCGACCCTCGGAAACGGAGGTTGTGCCGTTTCTCGGTCTATTAGATGTGTTTTTCTGTTTCATGTGACCCCCGCCTGGCCCTCTGCGCTTGACGGAAGCGTGCGGACCAGATAATGGGTCTGATTTGTATTTGTCCGAGAGTCTTCGGGTTGTTGTTCTGCTCTCTTCTCTACTGTGTAATGAAGTAAGTGGAAGGGTTAGGGAGCAGATAAAAGCCTCCTGAAGGGGACAGGCCGCTTCTCAAAAGAGAAAGAGCGAAACGGCACGTGGTCAGGCCTGAGCCGTTAATCGAGTCTCTTCTGCTTTCTGTTTGTGGGTTTTAACACGGCCTGCCCTTTCGCAGAGCGGGTAATGTATGCACTGCCCTTTCTCTGGCTCTGTGAAGGGGCCACCAATATCCGGGCATGTTGCGACAAAGCACTATCGTGTGTGTTTTGTCATTTGTGGGGGGGGAAATAATCGTGATCGTAGAAAAGTTGTCTGTGATGCCAGATAAGAGAAATATGCGCCTGCTGCTTTGCCTTTTCACGTTTGTATGGCTTGGGAGAGGGAAAGAGGGATCATGGGAAAGAAGATGGGGAAGAGAGAGAGAGAGAGAGAGAGAGAGAGAGAACGAATAGAGAGTAAACGAAAGAATGAAGAGAAGTAAAGGAGTGAGTGAGGTGAAGGACATTTCTAGATTTACCTCTCTTTCATTCTTTCTTGTCTCGTTTTCCTCTCTCGCTCTGCTCCTCGTACGTCCCCCATCCCCGCCCCCCCGGAGGGTCACATGACCTCGACTCCACACAGTCTGTGCTTGGGCCACGTTGCCGAGGCGACGGTGCTCAGGAATGCGAAGGGAGCCGGAGATGATTGCAGGCTGCTAACGTTGGGAGTGCTATTTTAGTCCCCGCATAGGTGCTTCACTCAGGTTATGCTAATGAGCCTTAACGAGGGCTAACTGATTTAGTTTGTGAGCTCAAAAAAAAAAAAAGAAGAAGAAGAAATGGAAAAAAGTGTGGAAGTGAAAAGTTTTTCCAGAAAAGATCCAAACGTAAAGTTAATGGTTTTGTTGTGCCCGAACAGAACTCCTGTGACTTTAGAGTTTTATTATCCGAACATATTTTTTACTAATAGGACCCACTAGGTCTTAAATTGATACCCACAATCCCTCTGTACTCTTTAGGCTACGGTTCAGTGCTTGGCAATGAAAATCCCCATTATGGCAGATGGCACCCTGCCGCCGGAGCTTATTCGCCCCTTTGATGTCACGCTCTCCAGATCGTAACGAGAATCGAACGTGAAGGGAGTGATGGCAGAAATAAACATGGCAAACTCCCTAAACACAAGAAAAACTGTGATTCATCTTTTCACAAAGTGTATGTGACTGCACGTCAGAGTTAACAGGCACGCCAGCATTGCATGATCGGGGACCAATCGAATCGAATCAGAGCTATCGCCTTAATGTCAAACCAATCAGAAATGAAGAAAAATGCCTCTCGAACTTTTCATTACTATCTGATTCTAGTGCACCTTGATGGTTAGTGCTGAAGCCTGTCTTGCGTGTATGTCTTGGCATGTTCCGAATGTTCTCTATTTAGCTGTGACTTTATTTGGCTTGTCACGGCCAGTCACAACACTGCTGGGTGAGATTCGGCGCAGCTGGCTTGCAAACGACGGCTAAGTGCACAGTTGCTCCGTTTGTAGTAATGCCGCATAAAGATGTAATTAGGAGCAGAGTCAACAGTTCCACATCTGGCTTTTGAACCGAGCGGCTTTCCTATTCCCCCTGTTTTATTGGCAAGCCACCCTTCCACCCCTGCCACAATTTAAAAACGCCTTTGATCCCTTCCTCACAGAAATACTCCAAGGAGTGCCGGCTTATAAATAGAAAAGAGAGAGCGAGGAGAAAAAAAGCAGTGTGGCTTTCAAAATGTCAATCCAACGCCCCTTTGAAAAAACGTTCTCTCACTCCACCATCTTATCACCCTTACCACAAGAACGGAGAACGAGGCACTTTAGCATGAACTATAACACCGATACTAGCGGTAATACCTAGCGGCGAGGGCCGAGCGTCACCGGGCAGCTATTTCATGCTTCATAAAAATGTTGTGATAGCAGTAGACAAGCCGTTGTTATCGGAGGACAGGGTCCAGAGCTCGGATTGGATTGGATTCTAGCCCTTAAATAGTGGTGTCGATACTGAAAAGGTCTGGCTCTCGTTAGCAAGGCCGCTGAAATAACATTAGCCGTGCTTGGACAATGAGCTCTGCCCAGACATGTCCCAATAGGACCTCAACTGGAAGTAACAGGCTAGAGTCGGCGGAAGAAACAGCATGGAGGATAAAAAGACAGTGTCCCACCAGGCATGTTTTAATTGCATCACTCCCTTTCATTCATTGAGGAACTTCCTCCTTCTACACCCCACACTTGTTTCTTTCTCCTGCGCTTCAGGTCGACATACTTTCATCTTTTCTTCTTGTTTAGCTTTAATAAGTCTCCCAAATCCTCAAGTTTTTGTGTGTATTTTCTTTCCAAGCTTCCTGTACAAGTGCTCAGTTCACGGCCTACGCTAATGCTTGTTGGGTTTGCTAAAGCCGTTTTGTTGCTTAATGGAAGTTGAGGGTTATTTTTTACCTCCCTCCCCAACCTCCTATTTTCAGATGATGAGATTAACCAGATATGTAGAGCGAGACACGTTGCTCTGCTTTGTTAAGCCACTGAAATTATTCCGTTCCTCCGTTGTCACCCCCCCCTTATCATTTTCCCATGTGGCCAGCTGTTGCTGCCACCGCTAGCACTAAGCGGCCACGGCTGTGTACAGGAGGCACAGCCAAGCGTGAAGCGGAAATGGGGTGGTCGACTCCACTCCAGAGGTTTGCTGCCTTATAATCACTTGCGCAGGATGTTCAGGAAGATAAGATTGTGCGAAGCGCATATTTGTTAAAGTCATCAGCTACTGGAGTTGATAAACATTTCCTCAATCCACACTCGAGAGCTGATAACCTTGGTAGTGCCACATGGGAGGTTTCCCTATGCTATCCCTATGCTACACGAGCATTCCTCCTAATAGCGGTTTTCTATAAATTCTTATTGTATTTGCATGCAAGACCCATATATTTTTCCCTCTGATAAGTCACACCGCTGACAGTCGCCCTATTTTTCAAAGCATTCCTAGGGATTTTATGTGGGTATAAAGCAAAATCAGTGGTAGTGCAATCTCCAAGGCCTGCGCAGATACTCCAGAAAGTCTTTCCAGTCAAACACTGCTAAATGTTTTACACCGCTAATCATGAGACGAGAAGGCATACCTTTTTATAGATGGTGCAAAACTCTGGGAATGGAGGCAGGGATATGATTTAAGTTTAAGAGATAGACGGAGAGGGGGGTACTGCGGCAAGATGAAGCTTGGCTTGGGTTACCCTTCATGATCTCTCTGCTCGGGCAGAGGAATTTGAGCTATTCCTGTGGTGTAGGGAATGACTGAGGTGCACAGAGAGAAGGAAAATGATGGGAAAGTCTGTTGCAAACCTCGTGACCCCGAGGCCCGAGAACCTTCCGGAATGCAGGAAAGATGAGCTGGGAATTAACCAAGCGAGTTCAAAGCCAAAGGTCCGACTTCTAACATGCAAGCACACGTAATCCGCATTAACTTCAAATCGGTGGTACTCCTGAGCCATTGTCTATCGTGTCTTTACTTTATCCCTCACTCATATGAAAATATAGTGACTGAAGGTACCATCGAGGACTAGCTGACATAGGGAGGGATGACTTTGAGGAGTGGTTTTAGCTGGAACTGGAGTTGCCTTGCAGGCTTAAAGTTATCATTGCTTATTACATGTTGTACCCTGCCAGAAAAAGGGATGATATTGCCTGGGATTTCACTCTTAACTCCGTACTATATGAAAACGAGAGCAAGAGGATAAACAGGATTCTGCATACCGTAATCCCCTTTTGACAACCCTGCTAATCTTTTTTGGCTTCCTAATTTAGCAAGAGTGCCAGCTTTTTTGTGCATAGGCAATGTGATTCTCTGCAACTGATGCTGGAGTAGATGTCTCTACAGCTTTTTTGAGCTTTTAGATTTTTGGCCCTTGCACCATAAGGTAGATCTGAGCAGAAAGCAAGGGTTGCGTCTCCCAATGGGACGTAAAATCGAGCTTCCGAATGATCTCCCTTGTCCACTTTGCCTTCCCACATTCCTGTCTGTCTTTTTCCTCAGGAGTGCTGAAGCTAGAACAGCCATTTGGAAGCTGTCGGGTTGGTGTGTGACTTTGTGTGTGTGTGTGTGTGTGAGTGTTTGCAGCCAGCTCAGCTCTTGTGAAAGTGCCACGAAGGCGCCAATCAGGGAACTAATTAAAGTGGACCGACTCCCTTTATCTCGCACACACACATGAAAACTTACTGTCAAACACTCTCTCTCGCACACACACACACCCACTTGCGAGGTCGGCCGGGTCGAAACCGGTGCGAGCGGCTTCTTTCATTGTTCAGTCAGAAGCTCAGGCGGCTGTGAAAAGTCGTTCCCCAGGGCGATAAAATGGACAGACAAAAGAGTGACATAGAGAGAGAGAAGACAGAGAAAAAAGAATGAGAGAGAGAGAGAGAGAGAGACCGGTCGGATTTTTCTGTCATCGTTTTCTGCACCCTAGGGGCAAATTTCATAACTTCCTCAACAGCTTTTCATTTAAAGGAGTGGCTCGGAATCAACCTGGATTTTGCTCCAAGGGACAAAAAAAAAAAAAAAATGTCTAAATGAAACACGTAACGCTACAACCGTATCAATCCCGATGTTTTTTGTTTTATAATGTGGTTCTGAATTCTTATTTCTTAGTCACTGGCTTTACATCTGGAATCAGGGATTAAAATGTATATTCTAAATTCAGCAGGGGGTTCGAAAGAAAGAAAGAAAGAAAACAGAGCTTTCCCCAGAAATAGGGATTATCAGCGACAATTAAGCCCAAAAGCAGAAGAGCGGCCAAAGCCTCATCAGAACAATGAGCAGATTTAAGGAGATTAGGAGCGAACATCCACCTCGCTTTCAGAGTCCCATATCATGACCTACCTAGTTCATATCCTTGCACTTTTTTTATTTATAAAGATAACATAGCATGCCATAAATGTCGTTGATGGACTTACATTTATGGCATTTGGCACACACCCTTATTCAGAGTGACTTACATCTTTATTTCATTTATACATCTGAGCAGTTGAGGATTAAGGGCCTTGCTCAAGGGCCCAACAGTGGCAGCTTGGCGGTGCTGGGGTTTGAATTCATGACCTGCCAAGCAGTAGCCCAATGTCTTAACCACTGAGCTACCACTGCCCTTCGTTTCCTTTTAATGGCTACAGAAATGTCGTGCTACTACGCTGAAGAATTTGGCAGCTACATCAACATTGCTAACAAGAGATTGTTAGCATAAAGGAAGCTAGCGTATATATATATATATATATATATATATATATATATATATATATATATATATATATATATATATATATATATAGAGAGAGAGAGAGAGAGAGAGAGAGAGAGAGGACATGACGCCTCCATGCTAACAGTACAAAATTTAAAAAGCAGGAATACTAAACCGCTTCAACAATCCACCTCTGTGTCTGTGATATTATTAGCAAGCGGTATTAGCTGGCTAGTTACCTATGCGATGCCTAGCCAGAACAAAGCTTTCTCAGCTAGCATGACACTGTACGATGTTTTGGCGACGGCAAATCAGAACCATAGTTACCAGGTACTGTTTACCATACTGATTTTAACTGCTAGCAAGTGGTGTTAGCTAGCTAGCTAGCTAGCAAAGCACTTTTTAGACACAACAAAGCTTATTCACTTGATTCTTGGCCGAACATATTAGTACTGTCCTAAGAATGAAATAGGACGTCAGATTAGTGGGGGGGTAAACTTGAAAAGAAAAACAAAACTTTACCCTCACATTAAGCTAGCACACTTCCTCCACAGAATAGTTATTCATGCTAGTATTCGTGTGTGCTTACAGAGTTTAAAGCATATCACACACGAGTAGATATTGACCAGTGGGCTTAAAGAGCTCTTGACAAAGTTCCCACATGGAGGTTGGAAAGTTCCCACACATAGCCTACATAGTAACCGCCAGATTAGTGCTAGCTAGTTACTAGGTAGCTAGAAAGCAAGCTAGCATGAACAGATTTCCTCGTTGAAACAAACAAATTTCGTTGTTGAAAGAAACAAAGCTGATTTTTTTTATTCTGTCAGCATGCTACCTACTGCAAATTAGCATAAAAGGGCTGTATAGCAGGAGTCTAGTTAGCAATAAAAATAAAAAAAAAGAAGCTAATTTTGTTTTATATGGCAGCAGCCTACATTTTTGTGTCTCAGACGCACGTAATCTTGCAGTGTGTCTGCGTATGAAGTCATCTGTGCTGAGGGCGGCTAAAAGCAAGGCTCTTTTGAGTCAGAGGGACAAGTCTCTTGAGAGTGTGTCTCGGTATGTGTGTGTGTGTGTGTGTGTGTGTGTGTGTGTGTGTGTGTGTGTGTGTGCTATCTAGATGAGCGCTCATGCGGTTGGCAAAGACTGACTCGTTCTCTCTCTCTCTCTCTCTCTCTCTCTCTCTCTCTCTCTCTCTCTCTCTCTCTCTCCCTTATGCTAGTTTTTGTCCTCTTGCACTCGATTTTTTTCCCCGGTCACACATTCCTCTTTGCCCTTTCCCTTTCGCATGCTGGCTTTCTCATTTATTCCTTTGATACTTCTCACTCTCTCTTTCCCTCTCTCTCCCACACACACACACACAGACGCACACACACACTCCAGTGTCCTCTCTCTCTCTCTCTCCTCTCTCTCCTCTCTCTCTCTCTCTCTCTCTCTCTCTCTCTCGAGTCCCACGCTTGCTTCCTAAGCTCATTGCCATTCCCATCAGTGAAGCGTCAGACACTGAGGACTCAATAACACGGAGCATATTGTAGCCAGCTTCTCCTCCTCCTCCTCCTCCTCCTGCTTCGAATATAATTATCGCCTGAAGCTAACCTGTCTTTCCTTCTTTTCTTTTTCTTTTTTTCTTTTTTTTTTTTTCTCTCTCACCCCTCCCGAAACGAAATCAGGGAGCAGGTCATCGAGTTACGGAACTGGGGAGCGGGGAAGGATTGTTCCGGAAACAAAGAACACGGTGTCATTGCTCTCAAATGCGCCACATGCAGGACCCCCGTGATACAGGCCTCGTCTACGTTATCGAGGTCAAAGGTCAAAGCGTGACCGTGCCACAAGACGGAACTCCCGAATCTCGGCTTTCGGTTCTAGGACCGTCCTGCATCTCTGTCGGTCTAAAATAAGAACCGTTAGACGTTAACAATGATACCAGCCGTACCTTTGAGGTCGGTTGAACCGACTAAGGCTGATAAATACTGTAGGTTGTCGCTAAGTGGCACCTGAGAGGTCTAAGACTAAGATCGCTCTGGAGTTTGACGGTTTATGATACGTTAGCGCAACGCCATTTTACCTCCAGCCACCTCCACAACATGTAACAATCTAGCGGTAGCGCGATATGATGTTTTAGCCCACCCCTAGTTGCAGAACTAACCCCCATCTCCAACCCCAACCCCACCCCTCGCCACCACCGCTGTGTTTAGTTTCTGAACCGCGGCTGGTGGAAACACTCGGACAGTTTGAGAAGCAGCACCACCACCATCAACAGTGTCGATTTAAAAGGGCTCGGAAACGGATCCGGAGCGTTCGACGTTGCTGATACAAAGGAAGTGTGTCGTCAGCGTACACTTTGACCAGGGAGCGCCTCTTTATGATCACCTTTCGTTCAATAGCAAACACACACACACACACACACACACACACACACACACACACACACACACCCTGCTTTATGAGAGTTTATAAGCGATAGCAAGGTGGATGTTCATCCTGGACAACAATAATGTAATTAACTTTTAGGATTGCTCCAGGTAACGTGAAACCGCAGTCCTCTCAGGCTGCTTTGAATGGATGAGAACAAAGACGACTCAAAGTTCACCCCGCTCCCTTCTCTCTCTCTCTCTCTCTCTCTCTCTCTCTCTCTCTCTCTCTCTCTCCGCCCCTTCTCGTTCCTGGATTGCTGTGAATAGGTGCCTTGTTGACACAGCTGAGAGCCAAATGGCCTCCGACGGCTCTGGCGAATCTTTAACCCTTACGTTATGTCCGACCCATTTTAAAAGGAACGGTACTAAAGCGGCATAAAAATAAATATCCGTATTATTAAGATGGCATCCGGTTATATTTTAACCTGAGAGTAAAGTTGTTTTTTTTGCCGTTGTCGTTGTTTATTTTTAAGGCTGATTAATTCCGATCTCTTATCTCCAAACACGGAAATGGTTTTGGAAGCCATTTTGAATTCCTCATTACCGAGAAGGTGAACAGTAAAATAGTATCGTGATATTTATCAGGATGTTGATGTGACATCGTGAAATTGCCCAGCCCCCGTTCGATATTTGAAAAAGAAATATTACAGTAAAGACTAAAGTAAATAATCTTGTAAATTACAAGCACACTCTTGGTTCCTCATTAGACTGATGGACGGTTCCAGCTTTCTTCAACGTTCTAGCTATCGTTTTATATAAATGCAACCCTGTGCCCCGAGGTTCTACCTTTGACCTTTAAGGTCAAACAAAAATATAGTTTGCTAGATAGAACGTTTCTTTTTGGTTTGGGGCTGATGTCACCACCAGCTGATGTCAGGATGTTTATGGGTGTATGGGTAGCTGTTCATGTTCGTGTTGGGGATCTAGTGACCTACTGCGAGTTTTAAGAATGACTTCTAAGTAGTTCGGCCCAATTTTACTTCACACACAAATTTGTTCCAGAGTGATAACCAGCTACCAGTTTAGCAAAATGTTTCAAATCATTCAGCTGTATTGATTTGATTCGACGGAGGATGAACGTTGTTAGTCGCCAAAACGTACGTTAAATAATTCGCTGTTTCGGTTCCGTTTTTTTAAAAACAATCACATCACGGAAAAACTTTACGGCTCTCCAGCCCTGGGAAACCGGTTTGGCATGTGCTCTTCATTTGCATATTGGAAAACGATTGGTTCTTATATTTTATGATGCAATAACACGTACCTGTCGTGTCCAGCGCTTATATTTTTCCAGGTTTTTCTGAATGAAAATGAGACTTGTTCGCACACTCGAATATATTTCCCCAGAAAGAAATATAAAGTTTATGGGTTTAAGTGTGAGTGTTGTGTACTTGAATACGTGAGTAACGGAAAAGTAATAACTGTGCTGTAATCTGTGACGCTGCGGCCGAATATGGAGCCGTCGCACCACGAATATGTGTTATAATGGATGTTGCTTCATGCGAGTGTGAATTGGAATTTTGTTGACATCATGAGACATCGAATGAATGAATGAATGAATGAATGAATGAATGAAACCTCGTCTAATCCGTTGACCCTCTCTCTGACCCAGGTGTGATCCGCACTCTGGAGCTGCTGGACCGCGAGTCTGTGCCGCACTACTGGTTGACGGTGTACGCCAGCGACGGAGGCGTGGTGCCGCTCTCCTCCTTCGTAGAGGTCTACATCGAGGTGCAGGATGTGAACGACAATGCGCCGCACACCTCCGAGCCTGTGTACTACCCATCCGTCATGGAGAACTCGCCCAAAGACGTCTCGATCATACAGATCGACGCCTCCGACCCCGACACTCGCTCCAGTGACAAACTGAGCTACAAGATCAGCAGCGGGAACCCGCAGGGTTTCTTCAGCATCGACGCCAAGACCGGTGAGTTCAGCCACGTTCGAAAGTAAACCTAGATTCAGACCAGTGAGAGGTACAGGACTGAAACCGAGAAAAGTTGCGTTTTGTTTACGCGAATTAAGACGGAAAAAATGTAGACCCCCTTTTTCACTGACAGAAACGAGATCAGTCCTTCCAGGATTTTGCGATTTTGCAGAAATGAACTGAAAATCAAGGAAACTCCGCGATATTCGGAGGAGCTCGCGATCTTTCAGAATCGCCGCAGATTTTCCGCAGGTCCGGGCGGAGACGCGTCACGTGACGTCATCACGACGCGCGTCCGGCCGAAGCCCTCTCCCGATTCGCGCGTTTCGAACGAGCGCAGCCGAAAGGCCTCATTTGTTGCAGTCCAACAGACATCACTGCGAAAGAGCGTGCGGAACAATTCCGTGCGATTGCGATTTCAATTTGCGTCGCGAATTTGAAAAAACGAAGCCGCGGCAAAATCGAGCGTTTTTGTCCGCAACGATCACAAGAAAAAATACATAAAAGGTCCGCGAAATCCTGTACGGACTGACTGGATGATGTTCCACTTGAAGATAGGGTGCCTATGTAGGCAGCGTTTTGGAGTGGTGTCTGGCCTCCGGGGTTAAAGCCTAAGGACGGCGGTGTTTTTTTTTTTTTTTTTTTGTTTGAAGAGAAGGTGAAGGAAGGCATTAAAGTTTTAAAACCACCGAGGACAGAAACGTAGCCCGGTCCTTTGAGCGCTCGGGTTAAAATGCCATCCGGGTAATAAATAATAATCACACATGATATTATCACTGAAAAGAACCGTGTGCGCCTTTTAAACAGCCTATTCAGGCCTATTGGTTAGTCTGATTACCTTTATTTTTATTAGCAGCTATAGCATTTTGGGCGCAGCAGCCTTTAATTTAGCTCGTCCGATAATTATTAGCTGCACCGAATACCTCATTTAGGTGTATTCCTAAATGTGGGGTTGTGGTGTGTTTTTATGAGAGAGAGAGAAAGAGAGAGAGAG
>CM042535.1:37568300-37570800 GCA_023630585.1 Cranoglanis bouderius | reverse complement strand
ATATACGTTAAGCGGACGGCGCAGCGCTGTGTTTCATCCTCACGCTAATTGGACGTTCTTTCGCTAACCCTGTTTCCCAGCTCGTTATTTTGCTCTTCCTCTCGGCTCGCGGTCTTCTGTAATTTCCCCCGAGACGTCTCATCAGCGGGTCGGCGCTACAATTAGAAGCGAGAGCACCGAGCGTGTCGGAGGTTAAATGCGTTCTCGTTTAGGCGGAGCGGTGTTTAGCCGTGGGCTGCGCACATCCACTGCGAAAGACAAGAAGCCACAGTGCTGTGATACACACACACACACACACACACACACACACACACACACACACACACACGGAAACGTGTAAGCCGACGGAGTCTGGTAGCAAGGTAGTCATTTCGAACAGATTTAGCAAACTAAAACAGAATGGACTTGGATGGAACAGCTTGTGTGTTAGCCAGGTAGCGGGCGTTAGCCACAGGACAAGAAGCCACAAGACAGCAACACACACACACACACACACACACACACACACACACACAGACACACACACACACAAATGTGGGCTAATGGTGTTTGTTCACAACCACGTGGCAAAGTTAGCTAGTTGGAAAAGCAATAGAAAGCTGAGTGTTAGCAAGCTAGGTTACTACAAAAGAGATATTTTTAGCTAGCATGTATATTAGCATCAATACGAGACGGATATATTAAAAAATACGCAGCTTTCACAGGTTTAGCGAACGTAAACAACGCCGGCTAACGTAATATTTTCGCAAGCTAGTCTGTATCAGACCGCCAGATACATAAACAGACACTATCTGAGGAAATATAAGCCGCTAATCGTTCTTTTATTTTATTTTATTTATTTTTTTGCTAACAAGCGAGCTGGAACAGATTTAGCAAAGCGGAGGAGTGGTATTTCAGCGAGCTAGCAGGTGCTAGCCACGACAGCTAGCTGCATGGCTCCCAGATTTAGCATTAATGAGAACGGCTGGTGATCACGTCGGTTATATTTTAGCAAGCTAGCACGTGTTAGCAAAACAGTATTGACATCTTAGTGAGCTAGACACAAGACAGCCAGATGTTTTAACGATGAAAAAGAAAAATATTTTAGTTATTGAAGAAGATGCCAGCTGTATTAGCGAGCTAGCATGGTCAGGTCGTCAGCGTGACGGTTGCTAACGCCTGTCAGTCCGAAGGAACGCTGAGCACGCCGTGTTTTCGTATGATTTTAGCTTTCAAATCGCTGAGGGGATGCTAACTGCTAACACAGCGCCGTCCTGACCGATAACAGCCATCTCTTTCTCTTTATTTTTCCCCTCTCCCGGTCGACTACATTCGCTCTTTTCTTTCTTCCCTCTGCGTCTTTTTTGTTTTTCTTTCCGCTACCGAGAGAAAGCTGTAATTATCTCTGGCCCACACCAGAGGACGAGGCTATTTTTTGGGAGGAAGAAATGGATTGTGGGTTGGAGTTATTTGGCGTCTCTCGAGGCCCGGGTTTGTGTGTGTGTGTGTGTGTGTGTGTGTGTGTGTGTCCTGCCAAAGGCTGAAGAACACCTCAGCTTTGAAAAAACACACACAACACACACACACACACACACACAGTCTACCACTGCTATAATTATCTCACACGACTGACGTGGATTTGATTAGCCGAAAACAGCGTTTCCAATCTTCTCCATCATCATCATGTCTGATCTCTGTGTTGTGTGTGTTCAAGCTGTGTGTGTGTGTGTGTGTGTGTGTGTGTGTGTGTGTGTGTGTGTGTTAACCCTGGAAAAAAAAAATCAGAGGCACTGCTAATCATTAAGGAAGAAACCCAAACTGCTACTGCTAGCTACTTGATTAGCTAGCTAAAGTTAGCTGTTCCCACATAAAGTTCCCACAAGCTGCTGCTTTTACCAGAAAACGGCTCATTTTGTCAATAAACGGCTCATAAGTCAAAACTTATCGATGAAACGTTTCCCGTTATAGAAGGTGTGTTAGCACTGAATGCTAAATCGAACCCCAGTGTAATTTTAAAGCATTTTCTCACGAGTCCAGCGGCACATCCGAGGTAAATGTTGACGTTCCGGATGTTTCCGCTTCATTTCCTCTGTCCTCGTGTCTTCGCGTTGTCCATAAAAAGACTTAATGACGGTTTGTTTGCTACCTGGCGCGGTTTTTTTTTAGCTAGCTCAGGCTTAGCGTCTATACTTACCAGTTGGCTAGCGACAGAGTTCTGAGGTTTCAGAAGCACTCCTGTGTCAAAAACACAAAACACACCACGGCTGTTTATAATCTCCAGGCTGTGATTGGCCGGGGATTTGCCCCGATACTATCACAATATTTTACTAAAAGAAAAAAAAAACATAGATGTGCCAGTTTTGTCCGCCATTTTTGGAAAAAAAGAGAGAGAGAGAGAGAGAGAGAGAGAGAGAGGCTATCTAAGTTATTTTTAATGGTAAGGGGCGGGCTGTGGTTAGGCTATTCCTGGGGTTTTTGTGTGTGTGTGTGTGTGTGTGTGTGTGTGTGTGTGTGTGTGTGT
>CM042535.1:37540800-37563300 GCA_023630585.1 Cranoglanis bouderius | reverse complement strand
GAGACTGCTCCAGGGGCTCGTTCTCTCCCTGAGATGTTTTATTAGCAAGAAAAAGTGTGCGTGTGTGTGTGTGTGTGTGTGTGTGTGTGTGTGTGTGTGTGTGTGTTTCTGCAGACTGTTTATGCCAGGGTCTGCCATTATGCCAGACCAAATGGTTATTTTCAGACACCGCACAAAACTTCACATAAAGATATGTTTAGCAGGTTTATGAGTAAAGTCCAAAGGATTCGTAGCCCACTATATAAAAGCCCCCCCCCGCCCCCCCACCCCACCCCAGCATTAATTATATATATTTTTACCCAGTTAATAAGCGACAGAACCTCTTTTCTTGATCCTGAATATAATATGAATCTCCTTGTCCTCGTCTCTCGACATCTACCAAGTAATATTGACACACTGATATATTACACCTCTGTAAGTGTTACTAGGCGTTATTATGACTTTCAGATGGTTGTTTAGTCTTTGGCGTTTTTTTTTTTTGTTTGTTTTTGTTTTTTTTGTTTGGTTTTTTTTTTTTTTTTGTTTTTTTTAAAAGTGCTGAGGACAACAAAAACGAACTCGCACTCCGAAATTTAATAAAATCCAAAATAGCCGAGCACTGCAAAAAAGCCGAGTTTAATAGGACGCATAGTTACGGAAATACAAAAAAAAAAAAAAGTTTTCAGTCGGTTAGTCGTACTGACCAAGAAAAAAAAAAAAAAAAAAAGTTTTGTACTTTTCAGTACTTTTCTGCGTCCTGATCAATTCTGCAATGCTCGGCTGTTTTCGGATCTTATTCGGTTTTTCGCTCCGGAGGAATCCGACATTCCCGTGGACTTACACGTAACACGTGACCCGTTCTTGTCCTCGTTGACTGCGATCAGTTCTAAACCAAGTCGGATCACCAGGAAGACGTTTCTGACGCACGTCCGATGTACGTCGAATCGCTTTGACGTGAGCCGGATGATGGATGCGTTCGAATTCTTTTTTTACAATCGAGTTGCTTTACGTTACCTACCGTACGTCGTGTCTTTGGGAACGTTGGATTAACGATTAAAAGAGTAATCCCTGAACCCTGAAAACAGCCCACAAGCATCTGTTATTTTGAAGAAAACATCGATCAGCGAGACCAATTAGTTTGCATCATGTTTTTTTTGGAGACGGTAACAATTTTCCTCTTAGGTATTAACACGCCCTCGCGGGACGAGGTGGTAGGGAGGGAGCTGTCAGCTCTGAAGTGCATGACAGCTTTTTCATCTCACCTACCTCGAGGTCTCACTTATTGTAGCTGTGTGTCTCTGTAAAATATCTGACAGCTAATCACCAGGGGCATTGCTTCCATTTTGGCAGCCAGTTGAATTAGCGAAAGCTTCGTCAAGAGAAGCTGAGCAAGTGAGGGGTTTTTTTTTGTGTGTGTGTGTGTGTGTGTGTGTGTGTGTGTGTGTGTGTGTGTGTGTGTGTGTGAGAGATCGATTCCGGCCACGGACGTTTAACAAACGTTTTCAAACGGCCGATCCTCTCGAGACCGGCATCGTGCAGACAGTCTATTATTGTCCCGTCGCTCACTTTCTCAATTTGCTGCTCCCCGATCTTGTTTCCTCTCTAATTGGAAATGTCCAATTTGACACTAGATGTCTTCTGGGTTTTGGGGTTATTTGACATGAGAGGGATCAAATGTACCAAAAAAAAAAAAAAAACATTTTGGCAGAATTACACATTAAGGGCTGGAAGTCTAAGTCCATTACCGAGAATTGTTCATGTTTCGCCAGTTCTCGATGGACAGGGACTTGAGGACCTGTCCAATTACCGGGTGCTGAATTGGCCGTGAGCAAGTCACAGACCTGGGCTTGAAGTGTAGTGATGTGGTAATCATGGAACCATCAAAATATCATCCAATCATATCATATATCTGTTCTAATCATGTGGAGGTATGAAACTTACACTAGACCACCAGGAAGACTTGTACCCTTATCAAGGGTACCTTGTACCTGTAGTTAGGGAGTAGAGAGGATATAGTCTTAACTTTTGAAACCAGTAATCGGACCTAAAGGCAACTATTGTAACTCAAGGGTGGATTTCCATTTGTACCTTTCATGGGGGTGTTTAGGATAGCTCTTTTTTGACTGACCTCTCCCATCAGATCTGTTCACCAAGCCTGAGGCTCCCACCCGGGGAACATTAAGCACAAAGCCTTAAATTTCAGCAAAGTACCTAAGACCTTTCACTACAACAAGGTCTCGATCCATTTGGGACCATTTGTACCTTGGGAAACAAAAATGTAGGATACCTCCAATAAGTCCAATGTTTTACTCTCGACTTTCTAGTTTTAACCTTCCCCTTCGTCTTCTTCCTTGACAGATCACGGTGACCGATCAGGGCGTACCGGCCCGCTCCACCACGGTACGCGTAATCGTGCAGGTGTTAGACGAGAATGACAACCGGCCCATCTTCATGGAAAAGGTCTACAAGATCAAGCTGCCGGAGCGGGAGAAGGTGGAGAAGGAGCGTTCGATGCGCCGAGAGCCAGTGTACCGAGTCATCGCTTCGGATCGTGACGACGGCGCCAACGCTGAGATCTCCTACAGCATCGAGGACGGAGACGAGCAGGGAAAGTTCTTTATCGAACCCAAAACGGGCCTCGTGTCGTCTAAGAAGTTCTCCTCGGCTGGGGAATACGACATCCTAACGGTGAGACGTGCAGATAGCATGATGTGTTATCTGAAAACTTTGCATCTGTCAAGTGCTTTCCATCGTTGTGGATGTAGGACTGAGCAATATGACGATCTGATGATGATTAGTATCGTCATACAGTACACGTGTTTCGCGAGAGAAACGCAGGTATCATTAGTACTTGATATTTTCTCTATGACCTCCAAGGGGTCAAGGGTTTGTTGGCTAGCGCCTTCCTTTGTGTCACCGTGTTCGACGATATCACTCACACCTCCTCCCTCGTTTACACACGGACTTCTGTCACATCGCGAGCGGGTGCTCGGAGCCAGGCGTTGCTGTCCTCGGCGAGGTGTTTTGACAGTCATTGTTTTGTGTCGGTCAAATCTATTTGCAGTGAAGAGGCGGCAGATGAACTTGGATAAACATGAAGATGAACACAGACTTGCAAAACAACAGCAGACCAATTAATTAACGTGTAAAATTAATTAACAAGTGTCAAGAATTTCTGAAACCGTATCGACACTGAAAAATTATTGAGTCAGGTACTGTTCTAACTGGCGACCAAGATAGTTTTGTACAAAACGTTCAAGGTAGCTTTGTCCAACATAAAGAATTATAGGGTTACAATAGAATAGCAATAAAAGAACAGCATTTAAATTTAAAAAAATAAAATAAAATTGGGACTCTAATTGAACTGTTTATCAAAGGGGTCCAAGCACCTTCATAAAAATGCTTACATAGGCACCTCCCACTGCGGTATTTTAAGTTCCTTGTTACAGATGATTGGCATATACCTATTGGAAACCTTGACAAACGTAAATAATAAACGAGTTAATGAAATCGACGCTGAACCGTTCTGGGATGTTTTCAGATCAAGGCAGTGGATAACGGCCGGCCCCAGAAGGCATCCACTTGCCGCCTGCACATCGAGTGGATCCCGAAGCCGGAGCCGAGCGCCACTCCGCTGGCCTTCGACGAGAGCGTGTTTTCCTTCAGCGTCATGGAGAGCGACCCCGTCTCCCACATGGTCGGGGTTATCACCATGGAGAACGTGGACACGCCCGTCTGGTTTGATATCACAGGTACAGAGATTATGAAGTTCTTGAAGTATGTTCATTATCGTTAAATTTTTATTACATATAGCTTAAATTTGCTAATGAGTCTCTCAAAGCACGAGCATCTTGAAACTTAAACCTACTCACCCCTTTTTTTTCCCCTTCCTTTCCTTGGCCTTTTCTAACCAACTGACAATCTGTTGCTTTCTCTCTTTTTATGCTCCTCCTATAACCTCCTCTCCTTCTCGTTTCTCTCTTCTGCTTGGAAGAAAACGCAGAGCCCAGCGAGGCGTTTCACGTCGTACAAGCTGCGTGCGACCTGAACTGCACAGCAGAAGGTATCCGTCGCAGATCTCCATGAGATCCGTGATTGGCTTTAATTGAAGGTGTTGTGGTGTGTGTCAAAGTGAAGACCGCTTGGCAAAGCAATGGAAATGATACATTTGGACTAGATGATGTGCTAGACTCAGCTTAGCTCTTTTATCTTCATGGCTTATAGCTCTCACACACACACATGACTGTTTATAGCTGCTATAACGTAAGTGATATCAGGAACAAAGTTTTTAGCACAGACATTCCACAACATAACTATAAATGGATAATAGCGCTGGTAATTGCTGTGATATAAGAGGAATAAAACACTTCAGGCCATGCTGTTATAGGAAAATAATCAACTTCTGGGTGGTAACAGCTTCATCAAACCACACCGTCGTCGATTATTTTCCTCTAACGGCATGGCCCGAAGTGCTTTATTTCCTCACATATCACCAAACTCTGTTGGACTTCAACAATACAAAGCCTTGGCCTTAAAGAAACAATTCTCTCTCTCTCTATATATATATTTTTACTGTGTTTTAAACTTATCTCTCTGGTGATTTAATTATTTATTTATTTTTTCTGGAAATTGTGCTTGTAAAATAACACATGGTGCGAACATCATCTCCCCAGAAGCTTCCGCCCGGCGCATAAAAGCATTAGCATAAAAACAGTTCAGCTACTTAACCTCCTGGAGTTCGTTTGTGAATTATGAATGAGTATATTAATATATTCTCTGAAAAAAATGTTTCTTTAAGTGGGCATTCACTGCGAAAGGCAGAGTTTGAAGACGCTACCATCGCTAACAGTGAATGAAACATGAATATAAGCAGCATGGCTCACAGTTTTACTCACTTAAACATCTTCTAGAAGCAGGAAGGACGGCGGTCTCCGGCTTTCTCTGCTCTAAAATGTTCACGGAGTAATGTTCACCTGAGATAGCGACGAAGATCCGGATCCATCTAGCTAATTAGGGATAGTTCTTTTCTTTTTCTCAGGCTACACGTCGTAGATGCGACATTTACGGCAGCCAGCGATAATATTAGAATAGTTACCCATTTCTAAAAGACTTACTTGATTATTTATTTATTTATTTATTTTTATAAATTACTGCTGTTTACTTAAGCATTAGAAGATGGAGTTTGAATTGAGATTGAATTTGTGTAACACTAGCAGGACATTAGCTAGCTAGCTAGCTATTGCTGAATTCAGCTAATTTATATGCTATCTATAATGAATTCAAAGCTTATCAAGAAAACACAGTGAAAAACTTTTGGAGTATTCTCAAAAATGTCACCTCAGGTGCTGTTTTTTTTTACGTCGTTATTGGTTTGTGCACCGAGAAGTGGTTTAGATACACAAACTAGCATGCTAATCTGAATGATAATTCTTAGCTGTGTTAGTGTTCTGAGTGTTTTACGTCAAAAGAAAGGATTATTCTGACTTCCCAGTGCATGAGGAGGTAATTTATTGTCTTTCTCAAAGAAAAACACGAAGTGTACGAGGAATTTATGAAAACTAATAGCACATGTATGTGACTTTTGGTTATGCTAACCGAGTGAAAAAGCGATTTTAGCTAGGCTAAGTGCAGTAGTAAACGTACGCCGGGTGTTTTCATTGCAAAATGCGCATGTTCTTCCGAATTCATCTCCATCATATTGATGTATATTGGTGTATTTGTATATTATATTTGTATTTCTGTTTGTTTGTTTGTTTTCACTAAGTTCTATGGTGTTTTATTTCCTGTACATCTCATTTCCTTCCGTCATCATCATCACACATCACACGTGGATAAAGCCCAAGGTTTAGGTGTTACTAACTGGGAAATTCCCCATAGGAAAATCAATCCCCTTCAAAATCCGGGCTTAATCAGGGTCTGGAGAAACGGTCCATCGCTGCTTTTCCCAGAGCGCTTTGCAGCCTCATTGTGATTTTCTAATGTGTTTGTTATCAGCGATCTTTGGAAGGTAAATCCTCAGCGCGGAGTTTTTATAATTACTGTAGGTCTTTGAACGTTTAATTACGAGGCAGCGTGCTCGTGCTACTGCGGATTTTATCAGCGCCAGGCTCAGAGAAGAGAAGTGCCGTCTGAAAATGTCAAGTCATGTCCTGGTGTTATGTACGGTATCGACAATAAAATCGTGGTTAAAATAAAAGCACAAATACAATACGAAACTCTGGCTGGATGCGGGTTCGAACCTTCTAATGAGCTTCCCCATTAAGAACCAGTTCTGTTATTAGGTTCTACAGATAACCTTAAGGGTTAGTTTGAAGGTTCTACTCTGGTTTTTCCGTACAGGCGGGAACTCGGACAGCCGTTTCGATGTGGGGAAAGCGAGCGGGACGCTGATGGTGGCGCGGCCGCTGGACGCCGAGCAGAAATCCAACTACAACCTGACGCTGGAGGCTACGGACGGCACAAACACCGTCAGCACACAGGTGAGAGAAACTAGTGTTTATGCAGAGGGAGCGGCTGTGTGTGTGTGTGTGTGTGTGTGTGTGTGTGTGTGTTTGTGTTGGAGCCGTGTTGTGAATGTTTAACGAAGCTGAAAGGCAGACTGGATTCTTCAAAATCAGCCTTTGCGTGTGCGTGTGTGTGTGTGTGTGTGTGTGTGTGTGTGTGTGTGTGTGTGTGTGTGTGTGTGTGTGTGTACCGAGACGTTAGCAAAGTGTGAGGAAGCAGACAGTGGTCAGGTGATTCCAGAGCTCAGAAATTCCTCACATAGCCACACGGATTGGGCCTGACGCCAGGATTAGACTAGCTTCAGCAGAGCGGGATATGCTTCCCAAACATTCTCCTAACGTTCCCCAAATGTCTTTACACAAAGGTTCAGCTTGCTCCCCTGGAAATTCCGTACCTGCTCTTCCAACATCCTTGTATTATTCCACAAAAGTTCCTCACATATTCCCAGACAAATTCCCCAAGCGTTCCTTAAATATCCCAAAATTTCTCTATCAATATTTCCCAAACAATCCATGTTTTCTTGGCGTTCTTCTAACGTTCCCCAGACGTTCCCAAGCTGTTCTTTTAATTTTGTCCAAAAATGCTTTCATTAAAAGTCATTCCCTAAGCATTATCCTTAAACATGAACGTTCTCTAAACATTCCCCCAACCATTCCTCCGTTAGTTCTCCAAACGTTCAACTATATTCTGTATAGGTTTCCCGAGCGTTTAAATGCGGCACCAACGTTCTTGTAACGTTCCTGAAAGGTTTTTTTTGCTTAGTTATTCCTCAGTTTATTCACCAGATGTTCCTAAGTGTTTCATAAACATACCGAAACCCTCCTTAAATATAAACATTGCTTCTGTTGTTCTCTTAACATTCTCCTAACATTGTTTCTCCCAAAACGTTCCTTAAATACTCTTTCAATTTTCTCCCAAATTGTTTTCTAAACGTTCCTTAGAAAACATTCCCCTAGCATTATCCTGAAGCGTTTCCTTCAAATGTTCCACAGCATGTTCTCCCGACACTCCGATATTCTTCCGAAGTATTTTTTTTTTTTTTTTTGTAAATGGGAATGGAGTATGAAGCGTTCCTTAAATCTTCTGAAATGTTCCTCAGCTTAGTTTAAAATTCTCCAAACGTTAGCTATGTTTCCATCCAAGTTGCGAATTTAACTTGTGCGGAAAATTGGAATATGGCATAAATCATTCGCGATTAAAGCTCCATCCCACGTGTTCAGGAGAACCAGATCGTCACGTCCAGGGAAACTGGCGCATCTCGCCTTTGTGCGCATGTCCGCCTCAACTGAGCGCATAAGTTTGGAGATTTTATTCGCATCTGGTGTTTTCCATACAGGTTTTTTTTTTTGTTTTAATGTGATATCCCAAAATTTGCATAAAAATACTGTACTGTACGTGGATGGAATCAAAACCATCTCCAAAACCATCCTTCAGTCATCTTTCTAAGATTCTCCAAGTTCCCTAGATATTCTCCTGCCCATAAATGTTCCTTTAACGTTCTTCTTGGACTTTTTCTACCACTAAACCTTTCCGTAGCGTTTTCCCAGCCTTCTCTAAATGCTCTCCCAAGATTTCTTAAACGTTCTCCAAAGGTTATCCTCCTAACGTTCTGTATATAGGCTGATCTCGGGGCTGCCGGCAAGTTTTTTTTTTGTTGTTTTTTTTGGCTTTGGCTTCTGGAATCTTCCGTTGTCTCATTCCTTGAGCATGTGAGGAGGATGTCTGGCTCTCTGCTCCAATAAATTTTATCCCTATTTCTCTCTCTCTCTCTCTCTCTCTCTCTCTCTCTCTCTTTGTTGGTCTTTTTCCCCACCACTCCATCAGTATACCTTTCTTTTATCTTTTGTTGTATCTATCTGTCTCCTACCTTTAGAGAACCTGACGTATGCTAGCTAGCAAAAAAAAAAAAGTTTCTGTTTTGTCTTTCGCTTCGAGTGCCGTTGTGGAGAGCGCAAAAGCAAGCTAGGAGCCAGGGGGCGGTGACATAACACATTCAGCCACATCGTTGCAGTCTGTTAGTGCGTCTCCTCCGTGCCAGTGTGCTAATCTGAGAGGCATTGTTGGAGACTCGGAGCCTTCACCCCAAATCAGTTACAGTCATCACACACACACAAACACACAGCGTGCAGACTTTAGCCGTCCCGCCGATCGCTTGTGTAAGACCGTGTCCTCCGGTCCTCGAGCTTTGTGTCTGTCTCCACTTTCTCCAAAAGACGCCAAAGATATTAAATTCCCAGAGAGTCTCAACTAGGAATTCAAAACGTGGATCGTGATCATATTGTGATAAACCCTGATTGTCTTATGCTTTGTGTTGGATGGATAAAGATCGGCAAAGTCAAAATAATCTTCTGTAATATTCTGCCGAAAAGTTCCCCAAAATTTGTGTCCCAGTTATTATTAGTTGTTAAGTATTCCTCAGTTCATTACCCAGATGTTCCTAAGTGTTCCTTAAAGCATACCAAAACTTTCCTTAAAGTTCCTTCTGACGTTTTCTTAACAGTTCTTCCTGAAGCACTGTTCTTTTCATTTTCTCCAAAAATGTGTTTTATACGTTCGACAAAATTCCCTTAAAAATTCACATCCTTTAAACATCCTGGACGTGATCCTGATCCTCCATTCTCGTGATATTCCACAAATGTTCTCTAAATGTTCCTTTCTCACAAACGTTCTTCAAACAACCTCTAATTTGTAGCCCTAGTGTTCCTCAAACGTTCCTCTGTGTTCCTTAAACATACTGAAATTTTCCTTATATGTTTTTTTTAACGTTCCCCAAACATTTCCAAACTGTTCTTTTAATTTTCTTCAAAAATGTTTTCTATACATCTGACAGACATTAACCTGTCGTTATACTTAAGCATTAACATTCTCCGAACATTTCCCAATTGTTTCCCATATGTTCCTCAAATGCCCCGTTCCCCAGTTTTCCCTTTTTTACGTTCTTCAAAATGTTCTCCAAAATCATTTCTAAAAAAATGTCTCAGATGTTCCAAAAACATTTCGCATCATATCCTCTTAACATCCTCTAACCTTTTCATCCACGAACAATGTTCAAACTTCTAATTTCCTCCAGAGATTATCGCTGGACGTTCCCTATGCGTTCCCAGTGTTCCATGGACGTCTAATATTTCCAAACATCTTTCCAGAGAACATTCTTTAACACGCCCTGAACAGCTCTGTCATCATTTTCCTCATGTCCTCCACACATTCTCATAGACTCTACCTTTTCTCTGAAAACTGTTCGTTAAAGATTTTACACTTCCAAAAACGCTCCTCTTTCATTCTCCTAATGTTTTCCAAACATTCCTTGAATATGACTTTATTAATAAAGCAGATTCATGACGAGTGTCTAATTTGAGAAAATGTGGCTTGGATCAGATTGTTCCCCCCCCCTCACGTTAACAATACAGCCGCAAAAAGTCTTTACACATTTGTTCCCAAGGTTAATGTAAGCCAGTTAATGTAACACAATCAACTTCCTGAATATAGTTATTTAAACCACTAGCTCTGGAAGTCAGCTAGCTAGCCGTACAGATGGTATTATGGTACATACGAGTTGTTTGTTTCGTGAAAAGCTCGGAGGCAAGTCTCATATTTAGTTTACATTCGTACATATCAGAAAAGGGTACGAGGGTTTAATATCAGCACGCGCTCGTATCCGCATCACGTTGATGTAGTGGCAGGAAGCCGGTGTCACGCTGTCATTCCGATATTGATTGACATGTTTGTTTGTGACAGCTCGTGGGTTTGGAGAAGCGCCATGTTTTTTTGTTTTTTTTTGTTCCAGTAACCACTTGCTTTTCAACACTCAGGCCTATTAGCGTCTTTTGCGCTCGCTGCACGTCCCTGTCAACACGTCCTGATATCTCGCGAGCTGCTCAGCAGGTGTGTACTGCAAATATTTGCACTTGCAATAATAAAGAGCAGCTGGAAACACGAGAGGGAGTAAAGGCTTGATTAGAACTGCATTCGCACAACTTCTCATTAGAATAATATATATATATATATATATATATATATGTGTGTGTGTACACGATATATATATTATTAAAATGTTGCAAGATAAAGTAAGAACCTTGTACACCATTTGCTTTTTACTGTTTAAAGACAACTTGAAATAAAACTTCCTTGTTTGTGGAATCTGTAAAATCATGTTTCACCTTCCCCTCCCCCACACTGTCACGTTTCACCTCCCCTTTCCCCTCACCCAATCACATTCCTTCTCCTTCCCCCCCCCACCCAATCACGGTTCACCTTCCCCTCCTTACAGCCAGTCACATTTCACCTTTAACTCCTCCCACCCAAACATACAGTATTTTAACTCTCACTCCAGCACACCTGATCACGTTTCACCTCTCACTCCACCACACCCGGTCACGTTTCACCTCTCACTCCTCCACACCCGGTCACGTTTCACCTCTCACTCCAGCACACCCGATCACGTTTCACCTCTCACTCCTCCACACCCGATCACGTTTCACCTCTCACTCCTCCACACCCGATCACGTTTCCCCTCTCACTCCAGCACACCCGGTCACGTTTCACCTCTCACTCCTCCACACCCGGTCACGTTTCACCTCTCACTCCTCCACACCCGGTCACGTTTCACCTCTCACTCCTCCACACCCGGTCACGTTTCACCTCTCACTCCAGCACACCCGATCACGTTTCACCTCTCACTCCAGCAAACCCGATCACGTTTCACCTCTCACTCCACCACACCCGATCACCTCCATCTCCTCAAGTGCCGATGGTGTTGCACGAGGCTAGTCATCCTCTACAATCGAATAGCATGGCCATGTTTGTTTTGTCCTGATCAATAAATCCAAAGCCACGCCCAGCTTTTCACCTTTTCTAACTAGAGAGATTTTGTTCTAGCGACACGAATGCCACCGTAAAATGCCGCCTCGAGCTGAACGATAATATTAAGTACTGAACATTGTGATATATTGCAAAACAAATGATTGCCTCATGCCTAGTTTCTGTTTTTGTTCTGCGTGACGAGTCGAACCCGGAGGATTAGGAGACGCTCTAAAGTCCCCGTGCTCTAAATCTCATGTCATGCGCTTTGAATTGTTTCTTTTCTAAAAACAGAGCGAGATAAGCAGATTAAAGTCGGAATTCACTCTTTGCGTCTTTGGTGTGTCTAACACGCCTTTGTTTGTCCCGGCGGTAAACACGTCTTCGGTTCCAAATCCGTGTTCTGCCCTGGCTGCTTTTCCCCCACATCGCATACCGACGGCGTTCCTCTTCCTGTTCTTTTTCGTCTGAACCAGGATTATATGTTCTGCCTGTGCTAAGGAAGAACCTCGGCGCTGCCCTGATTTCGTTGTTTTTTTTCCCCGTTTCTCGTTAAAGCACAGCATCTGGGACAGCGGGCGGATTACGATCAATTTAATGCCATTTTTTTGTCCGGCGGGAGATAAAAGCGGTAGCGGAGGAGAATATGTTTCTTAACGATTCTATTTTAAGTATCCTGAGACATAAAGAGTGTGTGCACGTGTGTGTGTGTGTGTGTGAGAGAGAGTAATATATCAAAGCGATGTTTAGTTATTAAAAAAAAAGGCTGTTAATATTGTAGTAATCGTATTTCGAGTAGCCCTGACGATGAGCAGGGCCCTCAGGATAGAAGCTAGCTAGCATGACTCGGCGAAATCAGTGCAGCTAACGATTTAGCTAACAAGCTCTTTATCGAGCTAATGATTGCTAACGATATTGTCATCGGACACACCCAAATATTAACATAGACGTCAGCCAGCCAGGAGGGACGCTTAGAAAAATCAATACGTTGCACCTTCGAGCAGAGTTTTAGCACTACACTGAAAAGTAGTCCCGGTTGTAGTCTTTAGTGTTCCTACGCCACTCGTGCATGCTAACCTTATTATAGCATAACCTTAATCTTAATCTTAATCTTAGCAAGTTCCTCCTTCTCTGAAAGGAATGATTTCACAGATTTAGAGCTTCGTTTACAAACCCGGGTTATAGAGTTTATGAATAATTCATAGTTTTCATTAATGCTTTATCGAAGGAAGTTCATCAGCTGCTCTTAGACTCAGACTTGCATTGTAAAGGAGTAAAGTATGATGGTCCTCAGGGATGAACCGATACACACACACACACACACACACACACACACACACACACACACACACACACACACATTCCACTGTGCTGCATACCACTGTGGGCACCTCACAGACAGGAGAGCAGCCAGACAAACTCCTCCACCCTTCCCCCGTCTCTCTCTCTCTCTCTCTCTCTCTCTCTCTCTCTCTCTCTCTCTCTCTCTCTCTTTCTTTTTTGTCTGTCTCACAGTTTTACTCGTCCATTTTCCACTCTCACATCTCCTTCTCTCTCTACTTCATTTCCTCGCCAGTCTAACCATCTGTCTCTCTCTCTCTCTCTCTCTCTCTCTCTCTCTCTCTCTCTCTCTCTCTCTCTGCTGCCAAGCTCCTTTTATCTCCTGTCATCACATCCATCCAGCTAATATGGGCTTCCCTTATTGAGAGCACTGGATCCAATATGGCTGCCGGGGGTGGGGGGGTGGGGGGGTTGCTGCATGGCCTGATGACATGTTGTTCAGCCCCTCAGAGCCGAGCCAAGCGAATGAAGGAGGGACGTTTTGTCTTCTTCTGGCACTTTATAAAAACAGGCCAGCTCTTCCGGGATACTAGTTTTTGCCACTCTCTCTCTCTCTCTCTCTCTCTCTCTCTCTCTCTCTCTCTCTCTCTCTCTCTCTCTCTCACTCACTCTATCTCTCTCCAGAGGTCTACACTCTAGCACCTCTCTGCATATTATTTTCCCTCACAGCACAGCCACAGCCATTTGTACAATCTAATAAAGCATTTGCCACTGTGCTAGTTTCTCCATGCTAGTTTTTTTTTTTTTTTAAATATCTCCCTGCCAGCTAGCATCTCTGCTAACATCCGTATAAGTACAACGTTACTTGTCGTTATTATTACCGCATGCTATCATTGAAAAAGCTCCGAATATCGCCGCAGTTGTCACCGTGTTGCGGTGTCTCAGGCCGCTCATCGGTGTGATGTGCACGCGCCTGCTTTTGTTTTGCTTTGCCCTCTTCGTGACCGGGTTACGCCGCCAGCTCTCGGATAATTACGCCATCGTCGCAGCTTTGACATTTAACTCCATTCGGCTGTTTTATAACCGTTAATGAAATACGGCCTTTTAAATTATTGCAGGTGAGCGACATTTTGGTATTTAGAGAAAGAAGATGTCAATCCGTAGCATTTTCCCAACGCCACCCACCCAAGAGCTCATCTCAGGGTTAGATTGGATTTGAAATATCAAGCGTTTTATTCGCTTGACTTGGCAGCAATGCTTAAAAAAAAAAAGATTTTTAAAAGAAGTCAAATTGCTTCAGTCTGATTAGCAAGGCCTAATCGCTCTTTCTATTTTGGGGTTGAACGATACGGACTAAGTATCATACTGATATTAATTTGCGACGTGTCGTGAGTGTGGTGCGCGCTGCGGTTATTAAAATCTCATTGGTGTTCAAGGGGAATGGGTTTTGTTTGTCGTTTGGACCTCAGTGATTTGCATTCGAAGTGAATGAACTCATCTCGCACAGTACTCGAAGGCCGGTCGTTATAAAAATTAACGCTGATAGTCGCGCAGCAGCCGCACACTATTCAGCTTCACGCTAGCTAGCTAGCTAGCATAACGTCCGTGGTAGTGTGGCAGCTAGAGCTGCTCTACAGAGTCTGCAGTATTATCAGCCATTTTGTTAATTTAACAAGTAGCAAGTGCTCTGTGGTGTAGTGCTAATCACCTGAATAGGCATTAGCAAAAGAACTAGCTAGTACTGAAGCATAGACATGAGCACGTTATATTCTAGAGCATGTTCAGGAGGCTAATAATATTACAGTAACAATAGACTCTTGCGTAGCTTTCGGAGACGCACTGAAATCGAAAATGTCACCACTTCTGCAAAGGGAAATATTGTAAAATGATTCCTAAGACATTATCATTATATGAAGCTGGTTAGCAAGAAAATTTATAAATTTTTTTTTTTTTTTTTTGAAAACGCACTAAATCTCGCTCGTCTTCCTCCTCACCAGGTCCTCATCAAAGTGATCGACACCAACAACCACCGGCCGCAGTTCTCCCAGCCGCGGTACGAGGTGAGCGTGCGCGAGGACGCGGCGCCCGACACCGAGGTGCTCCGCCTGAGCGCCACCGATCAGGACGAGAAGAACAAACTGACGTTCACGTTGCTGAGCAGCACCGACCCGTTCAGCCTGCGCAAGTTCCGCCTGGACCCGGGAACCGGAGCGCTGTACACGGCCGAGGCGCTCGACCACGAGGCCGTCCGCCAGCACACGCTCACCGTCATGGTACGACCTCGTCTGTGTGTGTGTGTGTGTGTGTGTGTGTGGGTGTGTGTGTGTGTGTGTGTGTGTGTGTGTGTGTGGGTGTGTGTGTGGAAGTGATGCAGATGACAGTTCCAGTTTAAAAATGAAAACATTTTCGAGAAAATGAGATTATGCGCGTACTTACGGGAAAGATCTGTGATCGAAATAGAGACGTATAGAAAGGAAACAGTGAAGATGAGGAACATTGTGCGCATTAAAATTATTCTCAAGTAATATGATGCCGTAAACAGTTGCTGGCGTTGCAAATGTTTTTAATCATGAAATATGAGCTTTTTTTTTTTTTTTTTGCAGGGGGTTTAATTAGAGACGTATGAAGCTATTATAGTGAAATGAACTCACAGACGGTTTGTGGTCCAGAAGTTCTGATTGATTTTGTTTGTTCTTAATTAGTTCAATTTGTTTCTTGTATCTGTGGAGCTGTAGATTGTGTGTGTGTGTTTGTGTGTGTGTGTGTGTGTGTATCATGTGGCGGTGGTTGTTTAGTTGAATTGATTTGTCGTCATTATTTGAGATGGTGAGTCAGTCATGCGTCGCCTCACCTGATGTTCTCCCTGGGTTTGTTTGTCGCTCCTCCGTTCGCAAGCCATCCGTGCATGTCTCTGAGAAATAATACAAAAAACAAAAACGCATTTATATTCTCAGGAGTCTTTGACGAGTTTGTTGTGTTAACTACATTATGACGGAGATGGAAAAATTGCCTCCAGCACGTTTTTAAACCTCTCCTCCTCAACCTCCCGCTTCTTCTAAGGTGCGAGACCAGGACATTCCAGTGAAGCGGAACCTTGTGCGAGTCATCGTCAGGGTGGAGGACGCTAATGACAACGCGCCGTGGTTCTTTGGAGTGCCGTACGTGGCGCGTGTGTTCGAGTCGGCCGCTGTCGGCTCGTCCATGCTGCAGGTCACCGCTTTGGATAAGGACAAAGGACAAAATGCTGAGATTGTCTACAGTATCGAGTCAGGTGATTAGTAGTTTGTTTGTTTTTTTTTAAATTAAAATGTTCATTTTTCCAAGTGAACATTAGTGGGAGCATCAGTTAAAGTCAAGTTTATTATTATTATTATTATTATTATTATTATTATTATGCATACTGAACAACAAAATTATACAGTGAGACCTTCAGTGCTACATCACAAACGTTGAGTAAAACACTTGGGTAAGTTTGGGGGTTACGGTGCCTTAGTGGTTAGCATGTTTGCCTCACACTTCCAGGGTTGGGGTTTTTAATCCCACCTCCGCCCACGTTCTCCCCATGCTTCTGGGGTTTCCTCTGGGTACTCCAGTTTCCTCCTCAGTCCAAACGTGTCGTAGGCTGGTTGGCATCTTCAGATTTTCTGTAGTGTGTGAATTTGTGTGCGATTCTGCCCTGCGATGGGTTGGCACCCCCCATCCAGTGTTGCACCCCGAGTTCCCCGGGATAGGTTCCAGGCTCCCCGCGACCCCGTGTGGGCTAAGCGGCATAGAAAATGGATGGGTGGACTTGGGTAAGCTAAGTAGGTAAAAAAACAAATAAGAGAAGTTTTGGTTCAATCGTAGTCCGCAGTTTGTATAAAATTCCGTTACTCAGTATTTGTCAAAAGTGATAGAGATCGGCAGGTTCTGAGTTCAAATCCCTGGCCTTCACTAAAACCTCTGAACATTTTCAGGGGACCAAGCACTCCGAGCCCTCGGGGCACATCTTCCTTTATTGTTGACGTATAAGACAAATCAGTTGCCCGCTTGGAGATAAAAGTTAATAAAATTAAATTAAAGCTAAACAGCCACAGGAGCCCAGAAGCCGCAGCGATTTCTCTCGTGCTACTTTGCTAAGCCATAGAACAGAGGAATAAAAGAGTTATGGAGCTAAAAGAGCTAAAGGTCCTACCTATGGAGCTATGGAGTTATTTTTCAGTAGTAATCACTTTAAATCCAAGAATGACTTTATAAATTTATCATAGTCATTAATTGTAAATCGGCCTGTCTGTGTGATCTTGGTTTTGCTAGAGATTATCTGAAAAAAAACATGTATATGAACTCTTCTCACGTGACCTTCACGTGTCATAAAAATTCAAATTAGAGCTTCACCTGCAACTGTTACAAAGCTCTGACACTAGAGACTCCTTCCGTAAATGTTAAACAAATGTCTCCTTACACAATTTCTATTCATGTGGAGCCCAAAAGGCTGTTTTATAGCGATCACACGTTCCATAAATTGTAGTCAACGAGTAACCCAGATGTCTTTCAAGTCGAAGAAATGGTTCTGAAAAAGTTTTGAGAAACCCTTTCATCTGTGAGAACATCAGTTCTCTTTTATGTTAAAGGACCAAGACATTGTGTGTTATGATCACGCAGTAAACAGTTACTATGGAAAAATCCTGGTTTTAATCGCAAGCTTATTGCAGGTGATAACGGATTGGCGCTGTCTACCTTCAAACGGGTGGTATCATTTGAAAAGCTTTAGGCGACTACGTCGAAGAGAACGTTCGGTTTACAGTATGTCCTGGTTGCTTGCGTTTATGGGCTTTAAATTTGGCGCACATAGCACAGCGACACATGAAAAGGTTTGGAGAGCATGAGGTGACGTGCTTTGACAGACCCCGAGCGGTAGGCAGAGCATTCCTGTCATGTCGCCCACATTTTCCTTTGTGTCTCTGTCCATAAAGAGCAGAGAACCAGCGAGAGATGAAAGTGGGAGAGTTTATATATGTCCCATCCAGAGGTCTCCAACCCACCAGCCTCTCAATCATGAATGGCACATTTGAAAGCGAGAAGACGTCATGTGGAAAGACGGAAAAGGACTGAAGAGGTGGGAGGGAAGAAAGCCGAGCGGCCAAGCGAAGGATACAAGACGAGGGATAGCAGAGAGGGAAGAAAATAAAGACATAGACAAATTAAAGAGGATTGCGAAGCATGCAGTAGGCTGGTGGTTTCCTCCCTTTTTCATTTCCCATTATTGTTGTCTTAATGAATAGCCAGTGTTTGGACAGCAGAGCGGGGATGTTTCTCTGACACTACGTGCCGTGTTGAGAACGCACGTTTCTGAAGCGTCGCGCATGACTTAATCTAACTGGAGTGTAAAGTCCAGAGAGTCAGCACTACTCATAGACCACCACATAGACCCTTGTGTGTCATGTTGAAAGGTGAAAACGTTTTATTTTGGATTTATTTTTATGTAGCGCTGAAGGTCAGCTAAATATTAATCTGTTGTCAGTAAAAAACGTTAGAGACCACTTTTGCAGAAAAGAAATGCATTCATAATCGCCAGAAAAAAAGACCTAGCTGATGATATAATTCAGCCAAAGGTTTATTAAAATGTCACATTTTCAACCGCTACTGTATTCATTTTCAATGCTAATTACTGTAAGAAAAATTTTTTTTTTTAAAAAACAGTTGATGTTTGTGAGGGTGTTAGATCATGACATCTCATTAATATTCCCACTGAATTTATTTAAATGTGTAGTCACAGTCACAAAATATATAAAACTACAGTTTAGTTGCCTGAAAGAATAAAAGAAATCAATACATGGTAATATACAACATCTGTTTTATTGCCTTTCTTCTGCAGGAAATGTGGCTAATTCATTTGCCATTGATCCTGTCCTCGGGACCATCACTGTGGCCAAAGAGCTGGACCGAAGCAACAACAATCACTTTGAGCTGACGGTGAAAGCTACAGATAGAGGAACTCCACCCCTTAGCGCTACAGCGACCGTTGACGTCACGGTTACTGTCTCAGACAACGCTATGCCTAAATTCACTGAGAAAGAGTTTTCTGCTGAGATCAGTGAAACTGCGCTTCCTGGAACTTTTGTGAGTCTGGTTACAGCCACCAGCCAATCATCGGTCTTCTACCAGATCAAGGAAGGAAATGTGAATGGAGCGTTTGACGTTAATCCCAACTCTGGAGTCGTCGTGACTCAAAAGGCTCTGGATTATGAAACCATTCCATCATACACACTAACCATTCAGGGTTCCAACATGGCTGGCCAAGCTAGCAATGCTACACTTCTGATTCACCTAAAGGATGAAAACGATAATGTTCCAGTTTTCATCCAGGAGGAGTTTACCGGGATAGTTAGTGAGTCGTCTCCTGTGAAAAGTGTGGTCCTCACCAAAGATAGCACTCCTTTAGTCATCCGTGCTTTAGACATGGACCGTGATGCAAATGCTAGGCTAGTCTACCAAATTGTGGAACCATTTGCCCACAACTACTTTGCCATTGATTCTAGCACCGGAGCAATAAGAACCACAACCGAGTTGGATTATGAACAAAAATCTGTTTTCAGATTCACAGTTCAAGCACATGACATGGGAATCCCACGTCACTTTGCAGAGAAGGCTGCCAACGTGACCATCAAAGTCATAGATGTCAATGACTGTCCACCACAGTTTAGCCAGGACTTGTATGAGGCGACAGTTCTAGTGCCAACTTACAAAGGTGTGAAAGTCATCACAGTCAATGCGACTGATGCCGACTCGGGACCAAATGCTAGACTCCTCTACTCGATTGCAGAGGGCAACATTGGAGACAAGTTCAAAATGGACCCACTCACAGGGGTCATTACTATTCAAAATGTCACCCAATTGAGAAGTAGGTATGAGCTGAAAGCTAGGGTGTCTGATGGCAGGTTTTCCAAAATGGCGTCAGTGAAGATCAGCATTCGAGAGAATAAAGCAAGCAGTCTGAAGTTCACTCAGAACTCCTACAAGGCTTTTGTGCAGGAGAACTCCTTGGAAAAGAAAACTCTGGCTGTCATTGCTGCTGTGGGAAACCAAGTGAACGATCCTATGTTTTACACCATTTTAAACCCAGATAAAAGATTTGAGATCAGCCGTACCTCTGGGGTTCTCTCGTCGACTGGCATACCCTTCGACCGTGAGGAGCAGGATGCTTATGACATTGTAGTAGAAGTGACCAGAGAGGACAAATCATCTGACATGGCTCACATTCCTGTAACAGTAACCATCGAGGACGTCAATGACAACCCACCCATGTTTGTCAACCTGCCTTACCATGCACTGGTTCAGAAGGATGCCGAGGTGGGCCAAGTCATTAGACAAGTGACTGCCATGGATTTGGACACAGAAAATAATGCTGACATAAGATATCATCTACAGGAACTAAATGAATACATCCAGATAAGTGCTAGTGGTGAACTTTCACTGAAAAAATCCTTTGAGATGGACTCAATGGACTCGGAGTTTGTGGTCACGGTTGTGGCTACAGATGGTGGGGAACCACCATTGTCAGCAACCGTTGAAGTGCCTATAACTGTAGTGGATAAAGCCATACCAGTGTTTGAAAAACCTTTCTACAGTCTAGAAATCCCTGAGAATGTACACCTACACATTCCCATTATCCATGTACAGGCTAGTAATTCAGAAGGGCCAAGGGTAGTGTACACCATCACAGAGGGTGATCCTTACAATCAGTTCTACATCAACTTCAACACAGGTGTTATTCAAGTGGTTCAGCCTCTTGATTTTGAGACACACCCTGCTTATAAACTAAGTGTAAGAGCCACAGATTCGCTGACTGGTGCTAAGGCTGATGTATTTGTTGACATAATCTTAGAGGATGTGAATGACAACCCACCTGTGTTCCTAGCCAAGTCTTATAATGCAAGCCTTTCTGAAGCCTCTGTCATCGGCACCGCTGTAGTACAGGTATCCGCTGTTGATGCAGACACGGGTAACAATAAACTTCTGTTCTACCAAATAGCCAACAATGATGAAAACTCAGAATATTTTACTATTGATCGTGACACTGGTATGATCTGGACAGCACGCATGCTAGACCATGAGGAGAAAACGCAACACAAGCTAACAGTCAGAGCTGTCGATGGAGGAGTTCCAGCGCTTTCCAGTGAAGTCACTGTGATGATTGACGTTATAGATCTTAATGACAATCCTCCTGTGTTCTTCCAGAAGATTTATGAAGCAGCTGTCAGTGAGCTGGCTCCCCGTGGCCATTTCGTGACGCAGATTCAGGCGTCGGATGCTGACAGCTCTGATAGTGCAAAACTTGAGTTTTCAATCTTGTCAGGAAATGAGGAGCAGAACTTTGTCATAGACCAAAAATCTGGAGCTGTTGTGATTTCCAATCACAGGAAGCCGCACATGGAACCCCTGTATAATCTTAATGTTTCTGTGTCCGATGGTGTATTCAGGAACTCTGCTCTTGTGAAAATTACTGTCAATGGTGCGAACTTCCACAGTCCTTCCTTCCCTCAAGTTGACTACATAGTCGAGCTTCTAGAAAACTCTCCAGTTGGAACATTAGTGGCAGAGGCTCTGGCATCGGATGAAGACGCGGGCACATATGGACGAGTCACATACCATGTTGTCAATGACGTCGCTAAAGATAAATTTTCTGTAAATGAAGATGGTGAAATTTTCACCTTGGAGAGCCTTGATCGCGAGAATGCTTTGGAGAAAATCATTCAAGTCTCGTTGATGGCAAAAGATGGTGGCGGGAAAGTGGGATTCTGCACCATCAACGTGATCCTAACCGACATTAATGATAATTCCCCACAGTTTAGAGCTGCAGAATACAAAGTCAACATAGGATCAGATGTTCCTAGAGGAACAGCGGTGGTTAAAATTGCAGCTTCTGACATGGATGAAGGCAGCAATGCAGACATAACCTACACTATCGAAGCAGACACAGAAAACATATCTGAGAACTTTGAGATCCACCCACTCACTGGGGTCATCATGACTAAAGAGAGTCTCATCGGATTAGAAAATGAGCTCTATGCTTTCCTTGTACGTGCAAGGGATGGTGGTAACCCTTCAAGATCCTCTGTTGTCCCTGTCTATGTTAGAGTACTTGCCCCAGAGGTCAAAGTGCCAAAGTTTGTAGAACCATACTACAGATTTGCCATTGAAGAAGATCGTCCTCTAGGTTCACAAATTGATGTGATTGAGGCCGAGAGCGACCAGGCAGTGTTCTACAGTCTAGTAAAGGGTAATACCCTAGAGAGCAACAAAGATGAGGTTTTTGAGATTGACCGTGAGACAGGAGCAGTGAAGCTGGTGAAGAAACTGGACCATGAGAGCACCAAGTGGTATCAAATCACTCTCCAAGCACAAAGTGACCATGAAGGGAATGAAGTCATCTCTTCTGTTGATGTTAACATCCAGGTCAAAGATGTAAATGATAACAGTCCCTTCTTTGAGTCAGACCCTTATGAAGCTGTCGTGGCTGAGAATCTCCCTGGAGGCACCTTGGTGATACAGGTGAAGGCAATGGATCTGGACTCAAGCACCAATGGGCAGGTGAGCTACAGTCTGGATGCCGTCCAGGATTCAGTGGACATAGCAGAACTGTTTGCTGTCAATAGCGAAACGGGCTGGGTGACCACACTGAAGGAGCTGGACCGCGAGCAGAGAGACAAGTACACCGTCTCAGTCCTGGCCACTGACCGTGGAGACAAGGTACAGCTTACAGTGAGCACCAAAGTGGAAGTAACGGTAGCCGACGTGAACGACAACCCGCCCAGATTCACGGCAGAGATCTACAAAGGCACAGTGAGTGAAGACGACCCCCCTGGTGGAGTGATCGCCATCCTCAGCACAACCGACGCGGACTCCGAGGACATCAATAAACAAGTCGAGTACTTCATTACAGGTACACGAAGTAATAAA
>CM042535.1:37493300-37533300 GCA_023630585.1 Cranoglanis bouderius | reverse complement strand
TGTGACTGCGGATCTCTTCGGCGTAAACGTGTACTTTAAATGTCGCGTTGTAATAAATTATCGCAATATTACGATCAAACGTTTTTTTGCTTTCCTTTTACTTTTCTTTAACGTTTTTTTTTTTTGTTTCGTTTTCTATCCCATGTGTCTGTGCAGGCTCTAACGCCGAGCTCGTGTACTCTCTGTTGGATTCGGCCGACGGAGCGTTCTCTATTGACGAGCACTCCGGCGTACTCAGCCTGGCCGCACCCCTCGACCGTGAGCTCCGCCCCTCGTACACTCTCCGAGCCCGTGCCGCGGACCGTGGCTGGCCCCGCCCCCTCTCCGCTGTCTGCTCAGTGACCGTATCCGTGCTGGACCTCAACGACGACCCTCCTGTCTTCCAGCACCGCGATTACGTCGCCACCATCCCCGAGGACATTGCCGCGGGAACCCAGGTGCTGCGTGTGCACGCGGCTAGCCGTGACGACGAAGCCCAGATTTCCTACGCCATCGTCGATGGGAACGACAGGGGCGCGTTCAGCGTGGACACACACACAGGTAAACGTGGAACCACTGCGATGTACAGAGACGTTTAACTCCGCCTCTCTAGACGTCAAAATGGAAATGTCGGCTATATTTGATTCCCGTATTCCTTTGACTATCTCTCGTTCTTGCCCGTGTGCGTAGGCGTCATTTTCGTGATCGCGCCGCTGGATTATGAAGTGTCCCGTGAGTTCTCTCTGACGGTCGAGGCGACAGACGGAGAAACGCCATCTCTAAGCGACAGGGCCATTGTTAGTATTAATGTGACGGATGTAAACGACAACAGCCCCGTTTTCAGCCAGACGGTTTACGCGGCCGTGGTGAGCGAGGACATCGAGCCGGGCAAGGCGGTGCTGACGGTGAGTCTCCGCCCCCTCACAGGTCACATGACATGGTCATGACCATAAATAGGCTAAAGAGTGCGCACTATTAAAGCCCAGTGATAATGAGGTCGGCTAAACAGTATGTGTGTGTGTGTGTGTGTGTGTGTGTGTGTGTGTGTGTGTGTGTGTGTGTGTAGGTCATGGCTGAAGATGCAGACGGACCCTCCAATAACCAGGTGCGCTACGCCATCGTCAGCGGCAACCAAGGAAGCCCCTTCTCCATCGATCCTTTAAAGGGAGAGGTGAAGGTGGCACGGCATCTGGACCGAGAGAAGGTACACACACACACACACACACACACACACACACACACACACACACAAAGGACATGCATTTGATCAACCATCATCACTGTTTTTCAGTTATTTTGTTTTTTTACTTTGTCTTACTGTGTGTGTGTGTGTGTGTGTGTGTGTGTGTGTGTGTGTGTGTGTGTGTAGGTGTCTGGTTACACTCTGACTGTCAGAGCGTCTGATGGCGGGAGTCCAGTTCGTTTAAGCAGCGCCAAAATCAACATCGACGTCTCAGATATCAACGACAACCCGCCCGTGTTCTCCCAGAGCAACTACACACTCATCATCCAGGTACACACACACACACACACACACACACACACACAACCTTTTTGCTGTCTCTGTCTTGTTCTTCCTCTTCCAGGTAAATCTAAAATCTTTTCTAAATTTATTTGCTGTACCAATTCCTTTACCTCTGTACGTGACTCGTGTCAGACCTCAAACTGCCTCAACAAGTGGGCGGAGATTCGCTGTATGCAAATTACTGTATGTGCGTTAATGACTAACCACGGTGTGCGTTTTATCTGTAGGAGAACCGTCCGGTCGGGACCAGCGTCCTCCAGCTGAGCGTATCGGACCGAGACGCCTCACACAACGGGCCGCCGTTCTCCTTCTCCGTCGTCAGCGGGAACGAGGATCACACGTTCGACGTCACGTCTCAGGGAGCGCTGGTGTCGATCGGCACGCTGAGTCGCCGCAACAAGGACCACTACGTCTTAGAGATTCAGGTAAGGAGCGGGCTACGTAAAACGTATTTGTACATTTTATTGATCTCAGCGTTATTCAGTTGCCGTGAGGTTTCGATGTGTCCCTGCGCCGCCGCTAGCCGAGAGCGCCGCAACGATCCGCCTCGAAGACGGTCACGGCTGCTAAAGCTTCAGCTGCTTCCACACGTCCCGAACAATCTCACACCGGGTTTACGCTCGCAAAACAAAAGCTTGATAAATCTCTGTACTAGCAGCAGAAAGCTGCAGTAAATACTGACTCAGATGGAAATCTGTGCAGGAGCTCAGCCAGGTGTGTTAGAGCGAGTGTGTGTCAGACCGAAATCTGCCACGCTGGCGCTTTCCTGCATGGACAAGATATGAAATGAATCTGTTCATCAAATGTTCAAACTTCAGACTCAACTGTTGAAAATGTTACTAACAAGTAATTTTATTTATCAGGTTTCTCTCAAAAAAAGAAGGTGATTGTTGAGTCATGAGTGATTCTAAATTGGCATTCATTTCCCTTAAATGATTCATTTTGATTCTGAATCTAAGCTGTGATGCTGAACCTCTCTCTCTCTCTCTCTCTCTCTCTCTCTCTCTCTCTCTCTCTCTCTCTCTCTCTCTTTCTGCCATGTAATCTTATTACCTTTTTTGAAACCATTCTTTTAGCTTTTTGAATTAGTGACTCTTTGGTGACTCTGAATCATAAAACCTCTCTTTTAATTCATTTTAGTAAAATGATTCATTTATCCTGTGACTCAGCAGTGATTCTGAATCTCTCTCTCTCTCTCTCTCTCTCTCTCTCTCTCTCTCTCTCTCTCTCTCTCTCTCTCTCTGTGCCATATATAATCTTCTTTCCTTTTTCTGAATCCATATTTTTTTTAATTACCGACTCTGTGGTGACTCTGAATCACAGAGTCGCCCCTATTTTAATTCATTTTAGTGAAATGATTCATTAATCCTGGATCTTTTCTCTCATTTAATCAATTCATTTACCACATATTTAATAACCTGATTTTTTAAATTTACCCCATAAATGACTCAAAGTCTTTTTTTTTAACTGTTTTTGTCTTTTATTTGAACTTTTTTGAATCATTATTGCTTGTGATGAATCAATTCATTTACCTCGTAAGTGACTCTGAATCATGAACTCTGGAACCGTCTCTCCGTTTCAGGTGTCAGACTCCGGCCGGCCGCCGCTCTCCTCCTCCGCCATGGTGTTCGTTCGCCTGATCGAAGAGAGCATCCACCCACCTGTCATCCTCCCGCTCGATGTTTTCGTCACCACGACGACTGCTGAGTACGCCGGTGGTGGAGTGCTGGGAAAGATCCACGCCACTGACCAAGATGTGCACGACACCCTCACCTACGGCATCAGCCCTGACCCCGCCCCTTCAGACAACTCCGCCCTCTTCTCTGTCTCGCCTGCCGATGGCCGACTTGTGGCGCTGGGTGCCCTGGACTCCGGTCGCTACTCGCTCAACGTCACTGTAACAGACGGTCGCTTCACAACGTGGGCGCGTGTCACTGTGCATGTGCGCCCCGCCCCTGCCCTCGTCAATCTTGTGAGCCTCCGCCTGGGGACCACCGTGCCTGAAGAGTTCGTTGGCGAGCATTGGCGAAATTTTGCCAGGGCGTTGCGTAACACGGCCGGCGTGCGGCGTAGCGATGTGCAGCTCGTCAGCCTGCAGCCCGATCATGGTGATCTGGAAGTGCTCCTTGCGCTCGACAAAACAGGAAGTCCGGAGCAGGCACAGGAAGTGGTGCTGAGGAAGCTGAATGCCTCCGTCGGTGCCGTCGAGGAGATTACAGGGGTGAGGATTGTCCGTGTGGGCAACAAACTTTGCCCTCGTTTGGACTGTCCGGCTCGTCACTGCCGGGAGACGGTGACCTTGGAGACGGGCGCTATGGCAACGTACAGCACAGCAAGGCTCAGCTTCGTCACTCCACGCCACACGAGGACAGCTGACTGCCTCTGCCGCGGTAACACACGCTCCACGTTTCCTCTAATACGCAAGTTATATAATTATTTGCGTTATTTAATTTATTTGATTTACTCTTTGTGCATTTGTGAAGGTGCTGAGTGCGCTGAGATGAGCAAGCTGTGTGTAGGAAACCCGTGTCCCGAGGGTACGGAGTGTGTGGAAGACCCAACACACACCACGTTCAGCTGCGTATGCTCAGACGAGAAACATGGACAATGTGCCGGTAAGGACATACTCTCTCTCACAGTACCTCAGCATAATTCACTGTATAAATAAATCGAATACACTTCATTATAACTGTGTGTGTGTTTCAGAAGGTCATGCTTTGACATTCAGCGGGAACGGCTACGTGCGCTACAGGCTGATGGAGAATGACAACAAGGAGGAGATGAATCTCTCGCTCAGGCTGCGCACGTTCTCCGACCACGCCACCATCATGTACGCCAAGGGCACTGACTACAGCATCCTGGAGGTGAACACACACACAAACACACACTTCCATGCTCACACAGAACTGTAACAATCAAAATATGGCTAGCTTTGAAAAACTAAGAGGCCACGCCCCCTAATTTGGGACATGCAGAGGCGACTCCTTTTTTACTGACACTGATGCCACACCTCCTTGACTAAGACTGACAGGGGCAAAGACCACACCTTCTTTAGTGCTAGGCCATGCCCCCTTGACTCAAACTGACAGGGGCAGAGACCACCCCTTCTTTAGTGCTAGGCCATGCCCCCTTGACTAAACCTGACTGGAAGAAAAAACACCTCCTTTACTGCTAGGCCACACCCCTCGACTAAAACTGACTAGGGCAGAGACCACACCTCATTTACTGCTAGGCCACATCCCCTTGACTAAGACTGACTAGGGCAGAGACCACACCTCATTTACTGCTAGGCCACACCTCCTTGACTAAAACTGACTGGAAGAGAAAACACCTCCTTTACTGCTAGGCCACACCCCTCGACTAAAACTGACTAGGGCAGAGACCACACCTCATTTACTGCTAGGCCACATCCCCTTGACTAAGACTGACTAGGGCAGAGACCACACCTCATTTACTGCTAGGCCACATCCCCTTGACTAAGACTGACAGGGACAGAGACCACACCTCCTTTACTGCTAGACCGCACCACCTTCAATGGGACTAAAAGGCGCAGAGGCTCCGCCTCATTCACTGCTAGGCCACACCTCCTTAAATTACATCGAAGGGCACCGAGGCCACACCTCCTTCTCATCTTTCTCATAATGATGAGTGCAAAGGCAGATCAGAAATCCTTGAGTATAGCATTACTTTAGCAGGTTTCCCACATAGTGTGTGGGGGAAAACCTCCTCCTTCTCTTCATTCTCTTCTGTCTGCCGTTCTTTCTTTTCTCTCACACTCCATCGTCTCCTCAATATGGCCGCCTCAAGGGGTCTCAACAGAAAAACAGAGAGCGGGTTATTTTGGTGGTCTGAGAGGGTGAGAGAGAGTGCTTTCTCACAGATTCCTTTCCAGCACTGAGAAAGAGAGACAGACAGAAAAAGAGAGAGACAGGCAGAGAGAGAGAGAGAGAGAGAGAGAGAGAGAGTGGTACACTGTTATCTGCTATGTTATCCTTATTACAGCATCCTGCTATTTCTGCCTTGCACACATACCCACTACACTACGCTATGCTACATTTAGCCTGTGAGAACACACGCACACACACACACACACACACACACACACACACACACACACACACACACACACACACACACACACACACACACACTTCTTGCAGTATATTTTATTTAGCCTGTAAGAAAGTTTTAAACACACATCTTGTGCTATAGTAAAGCCTAATGTTAGCTAGCTTACTATCAGACTTAGCTGCTGGTTTTAATACAACACATTACCTAACATTATCTTGACTATTGGGCTAAATTACCTAATTAAATAGTTTAATTAACATTTTAGTTTTTTTTTAAGCCTATCTGATTATACAATATAAGAGATAACATACTACATAATATAATATTTAACGTTAGTTAGCTTTCTAACAAACCTGGCTGCTCTGTTTCATTTACACAATATACTAGTTAGCCAAGTATTAGCTAGATTGCTAGCTGAATTGGCTAATTAAATAGTTCATCTAACATTAGGTTGCGCTTATTGAACTCAGCTTTAGCTTAGCTAATTAGCTAACTTTAGCTTTAGCGTAGCTAATTAGTTTGCTATCTTTAGCACTGTGCCAATAAGCAGCCATGGAGCTGAAAAGAAAGTCTAGTGGTGATGTCATGGTAAAGTTTGCGATTGGCAGATCAGATTTAACTTGCAGCAATACCTGTTCATGCCTTCAGTTCTGTGTGCAACGTATTAAAGGAATGGAACGATAACACGCTAACGTGTGTATTATTTTGTGTGTGTAGATTGTGAATGGGCACCTGCAGTACAAGTTTGACTGTGGCAGTGGGCCTGGTCTCGTCCCCATCCGCAGCCCATTAGTGAATGATGGTGAATGGCACACAGTCTCGCTCGAGGTGGATGGCAACTATGCCCGCCTGGTGCTTGACCGAACACACACCGCCTCGGGCAAAGCACAGGGCAACCTTCGCACGCTCAACCTTGACACCAGCATCTTCTTTGGTGGGCATGTGTGGCAGGCGGGTGTGGCCAACGGCCTCAGGGGCTGCCTGCAGGGGGTTGTGTTGAACGGACGTGAACTGCCATTGAGATTGCAGCCTCGTAGCGCCCACTCTGTGCTGGAGGAACTCGTGGAAGCTGTGCCTGGTTGCAGCCCACCTCTTCAGGTATCGAGCTGCGCCAGTGAGCCCTGCGCCAACGGAGGAACCTGCACTGATCTGCCCAATGGAGGTACGGGGTCTGAGAGTTAAAGAGTGCAGATTTAAAGAAGTAGCAGGGGGAAAAATGTGTTTAGGAAGTAATTTCTGCTACATATATACAAAATGCAAATGTTTTGCATATTTGTGACAACGAAACCCAAAATTCAGAGTTTGTGCAATCAGTATTTTTCCTTTTGTCCACATTTGTCACCCTGTTTTTGTTGTAGGTTATTTCTGTAAGTGCAGTGCTCTGTTTATGGGCAGCCACTGTGAGGTTAGCATCAGCCCCTGCTCATCCAATCCCTGTCTTTATGGTGGGACTTGTGTGCCACGTGGAGATGACTTCTATTGCCAGTGCCGAGGCCAGTACTCCGGCCAGTGGTGAGAGAACACACACAAGAACATACCCATTTTATATAAAAGTGAGGCCCTACAATTGCTTTCAACTCTGGCTTGTGTTCAGGGTTACCCCTTCAAGTGTCCATGTTAAAGTGCACAATAACAAACATGGTATATAAGTGATGTAGGATGTCAAGGTGGACCATGTTGCCAGTTTGATGGGGGGACACCAGGGAACTCCCTTGCAGTAAAAGAAATGGCAATGGGACTTTGAGTCCTGCTGTAACCTTAACGTGAAGGGAATGTGGTATCTCTGAGTTTGACGTGATTGTATTTGCACAAGTTCCGGTTGCTTGCTCAGTTGGTTAAACCGTGGTTAGTGATTTGATTCGTAGGATTTAACAACTCGGCAAGGTAGTTTCTGCTCTTGCTCGGCTTATTCATTTGTTTTGGGTGTGTGACAGGTGTCAGCTAGGTCCGTACTGCACAGAGAACCCCTGCAAGAACAATGGCAGGTGCATTGGCAGCCTGGATGGCCCAGTGTGCGAGTGCGAGCCTGGCTTCCAAGGAGACAGGTATGTGTTAGAAAGGGAGTTCTATCCCTTCATAGATCTTGAAGGTATTTTCAGATAGCACGGTTTATTTTTTTGTTCGTATACATTGACGAAATGTCTGTATGCATGGCCAGGTGCCTGAGTGATGTGGACGAGTGTCTGAAAAACCCATGCACCAACGGTGGCCAGTGCCAGAACACGTACGGCTCATACAGCTGCAACTGCTCGATTGGTTACGGAGGTCACCACTGTGAGCAGCATGACCAGATAAGCAACAAGGTGCTCTCTACATCCTGGAACATTGGCCTGGAGGAGGTCATCGGCATCGCCGTCTTTGTTGCCGTGATCTTCGTCATGGCTCTACTGTTTGTCGTGATCCGTAAGCGCGTGTGCCGGCGCACCAAGCCACAGTCGCCTGATGATGACAAGCGCCTGCACTCATCCTTCCTGCAGCGTCCGTATTACGACTCCAAGTTGGGCAGGAACATCTACTCTGACGTGCCGCCCCAAGTGCCCGTGCGACCCATCTCATACACTCCCAGCGTGCCGAGTGACTCTCGCAACAACCTGGACCGCAGCTCATTTGAAGGCTCGGCTGTCCCCGAGCACACCGAGTTCAGCACTTTCAACCCTGACCCTGTAGGCCATGGGCACCGCAAGGCTGTTGCCGTGTGCAGCGTGGCGCCCAACCTGCCCCCGCCACCGCCCTCTAACTCTGCCTCGGACAGCGACTCGATTCAGAAACCCAGCTGGGACTATGATTACGACGGTAAGAACAGAGGTGACGTTCCATTTTCCTTCATTTTTTTTACCATGGACTTACCTAATTAATGTAGTGCTCATCGTGTGCATCTTTTTTGCTTACTTGCAGCTAAAGTCGTAGATCTGGATCCGTGTTTCAGCAAGAAGGCGGTGGAGGACAGCACGTGTCACCCCTATAACACCCGGGGCAGCATGTCCGAGGTGCAGTCGCTCAGCTCTTTCCAGTCTGAGTCCTGCGACGACAACGGTACGTATGTGTTTTGTGCTAACTGGTACTGTATGGTTTAGCAGTTAGCATTGTTAGCATCATTCCTGCTGTGATGTTCAGTACATCCTCCTTAATTAAGCGTTTCTAATTAGCAGAAACTTGTTAGATCTTTAGTAAATAGTACTGTTCTACATGCTTAACTGAATCTCATGCTAATTTTTGATGAAGTTTAGAGTTCTCATGAATATTTTTGACTTAAACAAAGCTAACTAGCTAGGGTTTATCTTTAACCATTATTATGGGAGAAGGTTACCATGGCTAAATGCAAATTTGCCTACATTTGTTATTAGCATTGTTAGCGTTTTTGGTGAATTATACATTCATATATTAAGTTACATTGATGAGTTATAAGTTTACCATGTAATATGTAAAAAAATTTGTTAGCTAGTCGGTTAGCTTTGTGTACATTTTTTGCTGTTAGCCATATTTTTAACCCATGCACTTGCATGTTAAAACAAACCGAACTTCTTTTGTGATCTACAGTCTTATCGTTCCCACCGTAGCACTGTAGCGTTGTTAGCATTAGCATGAATACTAACCACCTCGTTCTTTCTTTCTCTTTTCGTAACTCGAGTAAACGGTTTGTGGTTTGAGGGTCATGTTGTTGTCTTATGTTTCTCTCCCCCTCTTTAACTCGCTGCTTTGGGACTTTAGCACCCATTTGGATCAAACCGCACCAAAGACGCAGGGCGAGGTTTTAGCTAAACTCGTAAGTCAAACATAGTGACGCCGAGAAGGAAGGGATCGCCTCACAAAAAAGGCCTTGTGTGATTCTCAGGGTATAAAAAAGAAACGTGGTTTTTTTTGTTGTTTTTTTTTTCCCTTCTCCATCTACTGTTTGGCTTTGTGATAATTTGGTTCATTTGTGTACTACTTTTTCTGTGTGCTTCTTTTATGGATATTTTTGCATCCAGGCTGCTATGGATAATTGAAGACATCAGTGGTACAGGAATTCCACTTTTAAAGTCTAAAAATATTTTAATCCATTAATCCTGGCCTTTTACTTTACTTTTTCCCTAACCTGAGGTACCTCAAAGCTTTCCTGTTTCCCATGTGGAACCAGATAGACTTTCCTGTCTTCGCTTTTCTTTTTTTTTATCCTTGAGAATTCTCCCGGTCCCGAACCTTCCTTCTGCTTGTATCGTATTGTACCGTATCGTACTGTCAGTGTCAGTGGAACCATCATCGAGTATCACCGATGTATGTCACCATCAACCCAAAAACATCGAGTCTTCACTCGCTTTGTTCTTCGTCACAACTCCACCATGATGCATCCAGAACCTGGCGCAGATAGGAACCAGACTCAGACCTGTAAAAAGACACAACTCTGCTCATTTTAGTGCTTTTCCTATGCCAGCACATCTCCATCAGATAGAAGCGTGTAGAGCGCAGTCACAAGGCTTCCTTCTAGCCTGTCTTCAGGAAAGTTGGAAAGGCTCTTCAGACTAGGGTAGGGGGTTACGCCATTCAGGAAATTCACACTCCCATTGACTGGCCATTAAACTGAAAATAACGTTATACTGTTTAATTCCCAACCCTCTCTGATGAATGAAATTATGTGTACAGACTTTGCCCTTCTGAGTTAAGGGTGTTTCTTATGGAGTCACTACTTAAGAACAGTTTATTTTGTTACTTAGCCTGTTCAGTTTATATTGTACTACTATATGCTGCACTCGACTAAACCTCGTAACTCCTACGACTAGGAAAAACCAAAGGGAACGCCTCTTCGACTTTGAATTCCTACTCAGAAAGGTCTCCTCTCATCAGCCACAATGAGCATATGACATCAAACAGTATCCGCATGTATCGACAGTAAACACGTTTTAAAATAAAAGCACCATTTTTCTGCTTTTAAATGAGATTATACTCGTATTTAACATACAGACACGTCACTGGTCAAATTTACAACATCGATCAAACAACTTCTTGTTTTGAGAAGGTAAATACTTCGTGAAGGTATAACGCTATCACTACCGAACTCATAACGTTACTACGAACCTTAGCTGGCTAGTTTGTTGCGATTTTTTTTTTTTATGGAGGCAGCCATGTTCGGTCCGACTTTCTAGGAGGTGGAAAAATACGTAAACCTGAGCTCTCGACTTGTGAGTTGAACAAGGTCTAAACCGTGTAGCGTTTAAAAGACCTCACCATCTCCTTCTCTGTTGAAGTGTTCCACCATTAAAAAAAAAAAAATTACAACAAAACATTTCCTACTTAGTGCTTGATGTTGGTTAATTCCACCACCATCCCGAACCCCCACACCCCAACAAAGAATTTGGTAGAAACGTAAACCAGCCAAGGGAGAAAACTATTCGACTATGTAGTTTTTTGTGGTCTTATAGAACCCAAGCACTTTAGTAGCAGATGAAGATAAAACAATGTAATCGGTGACTAATCGCTGCGGTATAAGAGGAATAAGACATTTCGGCGCGTTCTGTTATAGGAAACTTGTAGCGTATCAGCTGACTGTCTGGATTTTCACAGTTTTTAAGTTCATGAATATTTCTGTTCGTGAGTCAGGTGATTCAAATTGTTTAAAACCAGCCTGCTGAAGTCGTCAACAGTATAAAGCGGACGCTCAAAACGAAACTATCACCCGTCTCTATGTGACGCTCCAACGAAACAGCGTCCTCTAGGGCTGGGCGATATGACAGGAATATCATATCACGATACTTGAGGACATTTCTATGATTAGCTAACAAACTGTACGCAAAACAGTAGTAAAATACACACACACACACACACACACACACACACACACACACACACAAAAGAAAACGTTAAATTGACTTTGATGGTACTTTTCTTTAATGCCTACAAACACAAAGAAGATTACGTCGTCCATTCAGTACCATTTAATTTGTAATTATTAAAAACATTTTTTTTTTTTAAATACATCACCATACCAACGATATCTCAGAAAAGTGTATCGTGTAATCATTTATCACGATATCGATATTATATCGATATATCGCCCAGCCCCAGCGTAAACAATGGTGGTGGTGGGGGGGGGGACGTTCAGCATCGCAGTGTCACATCATGTCATCATCGTAGTCGTCTTAACTCCAGGTGCTTCTTCAGTTTCCTCACACTAATGTTAGCTCTCTCTCATCTGCTCCCTCCATCCATCCCTCCATCCATCCATCCATCCCTTCTTCCCTTCCCTGAAGCCTCCATAGTGACTGTAATCCACCTGGTCAGCTCGGCGGCTGGCTCGGTGGAGACACAAGGTACCGTTTGTTTGATTGTCTCGTCGTCTCCATGAGTATTGTTGGGTGGGAGATATAAAAAAAATTTTTAAAAAGGATGCATGGACGCCATGTTTATCTAATCCGGCACGTCTCCTAAATCATTTTTTAATTTTTTATTTTTTTAAAAAGACTTCACACACTTCACATTTGGTTATGAATATTGCACCGAGTATTTACTTTTCCATGCTCAGTCAGAAACACGAATCAACATTCGACTCCTCTGAGACGTGTCTGATTAAAGCAAATGGCATCCTCGTGTCCTTGTGATGTTCTTCCTATATTTCCTTCTTTTTCTCTCTGTGTAGTTTTCTTTTCTTTTCTTTTTTTAATATTTAACCTTTTTTCTTTCCCCTGTATCTGCTGCTTGCTTTCATCTAAAGAGTCACTCCCGTCTCATGAGCTCAAGAACCCGAGAGGTGAATTGAATTTTTTCCCGTGTTTGCCTGAAGCCCTGTGAGTTCTCCCTGAACCTGCATGCAGTGCTGTGAGAAAAAAAACAAAACCGGTTTCATAAAAAATGAAATGAAAGATAATACAAAAATTAAATCATACTAACATGTCCCTTGTAGCTATGTTATGTTATTAACCAGTTCCTTAATTCTTAATTATTTTTTTTTTCTTCTTATAATTATTACTGTTTTTGTCATAGCACAGTAACTTGTACAGAAGTAAAGTGTCGTAATTTTTTATTTTTATACAAAACCACTCCCTAAAAAGACACTAATGAGGCTGAAACCATTCTTCAGTCAGCATCAGTGTCTTATTCCGTTTTATTTTCATTCATTTATTTCTTTGTGTTGTGTATAATGTGTGTATCCTGTCTGAAGATCGGACCGTGTGATCCTCATTCGTTGGTGACGTGGAACGTCTGCTGCATGGTGTAAAACGTCGTTGTCTTGTGCAGGATTTTATTTCAGTTCAGCTAATTCAAATTCACTCAAACCCTGATTTTCAGAGTCCTTCTGTTTTGGATTCCAGTGAAAACGAATTTTTTTTTTTTTTTTTAATAACTGTTACACGTTATCCAGTAACAATTTATATCATCCTAATTTAATCCTAGTCTTGGAATGAATTATAATTTGTTAAATTAATAATAATTAATATCAGTTTAACAACACCAATGATGCTGTGAATTAACTGAACTGAAAAAAGTATGTTGTGTTATAAATTTTTAGCTAATTTCCCTTTAACGTAACAATATTATCGTGACGCTGTGACGTCATGGTTGACGTTTGTCGTTTCATCCTACAGGGTATCACTGGGACACATCTGATTGGATGCCGAGTGTTCAACTTCCTGGAATCCAGGAGTTTCCTCAGTATGAGGTGGTGGAATCTCCGCCCACCCTGTACAACGACCCCGCCTTGCTCGACACGGACTATTACGCGGGTGGCTACGACATCGAGAGCGATTTCCCGCCTCCACCCGATGACTTCCCCGCCCATGACGACCTTCCTCCTCCTCCACCTCCGCCCGCATCATATGACACGCTCGGCCCCGCCCCGTCCAGTCCTGGAGGATCGTGGGCACGCCAGCGCCCGTCTTTACCCCAGCTCTACACGCTCAGCCATTACCTCCCTCACCACCAGTACCCGTCATCCGACCCGGAGCAGCCGAAAAGCGGCAGCATCGCGGCCGACGACGTCTCGCTCTCGCTGTACGCGTCCACGGTGTCGTGCTCGGACGCGGAGGAGTCGGAGGCGCCCATGAGCGACTGCGAGAGCGGCGCCGAGGACGGGGCGCAGTTTCGACGGCTCATCGTAGCGCCACAGACGCAACAACCACAACAACAACAGCAACAACACACCGAAGTCTGACACTGGATCCATAAAGAGTACAAATCAAAAAGTGCCTGAAAATTAAACCTTATGCAGGAGACTGTCGTAAACACACACACTCACACACACACACACACACACACAAGATGTACGACCACACAACACATTCAAGCGCACACATTCTCTTAGACGTGGACATATTCAAGGACAATTTCTCCTCTGGAGCACAGCAGCTAATTTCCTTAGGAGTCGAGAGGACCCGAGTGTGTACAGGTGTGTATCTGCCTTCACATGATGTCACATGATGATATAAAATTCACACCATCTTGTTCATGAAAGAAAAAAAGAAGTAGAAGAAGAAAAAAAGCGTCATTTCAAGCGATAGCTGTCTGTGTTTGTATAGATAAAACCACGCAATCTGTTTTTTTTTGTTTGTTTGTTTTTTTAATTATTACAAATGCTCATTCATTTGTAATGTAAATGGTACTGTACAGTTTTGATTTTAAGGGTTGACTAGACTTCTTTTTTTTGTAGATATTTTATTTTTATTTTTCAAAAAAGAACCAACGGAAAGAGAAAAACCGAAACGGTGTGTCGTTATCAGCTTTTGCTGCACAACAGAAAGAGGAAAAAAAAAAAAAAGATATACACAATGGTTAAAAAAATATATGTGTGCGTGACCGTCTCCACACTTCCTGCTCCGCTCTGATGGGCGTCTGCATATTATTGTGATGTCAGTTTCATTTTTTGTGTTTTTTTTTTTTTTTTTTCTTTTGTAAAACTTTGAAACTTCTTTATTTTTCCACCAAGAAGAAAAAAAAACAAAAAAAAACGGGACCCGGTATATTTATATTGCGAGATAAAGTGTGGACTCGTGACTTTTTTTTTTTCTTTTTTTTTTTTCAAGCAAACGCTCGTGTGTGAGCAATGCTTCGGTCTCATTTATGATTTGTTTTTGTTTTTGTTTTTTTGTTTTTTTTTTAAATACTGCCACTAGCTTAATCGCTTTACTACTGGCAATAAATTATTCTTAAAAATACCAATGCTTGTCTCTCTCTCTCTTTTTTTTTTTTTTTTTTTTTACTTCAGAGACAATCCCAAAGCATGGGATGCTTAACCATATGAAGAACCCCTACAGAAACCTTTTCTCTGTAAAACAAAATGGCCGCCACATGTGCCGTGTGGTCGTTTTGGAGCGTAGCTTGTGCGCGTCCTCAGAGATGAATGCTTTGCGTGGTGCAATCCCAACGTAAATGGCGTAGGCTCTGTAGTACGATGTGACGTCACATCAGCACCAACTCTGTTTACACAACAGTATCGATTTAATGACCTAGCATATGGTCTATGTTGGTGTCTATGTCAATGTTTCTGCCGTATTCGCAAGGTAAACAATAAAGTAGCCTCCACTGTTGCTACGTTCCTCCGGATTCACATGAGTACACCAATGACTGTGTGCTGCTGTGTAAAAGTGTAGTAAGTAGGCTGGTATACTATAACACATCATTTTTTAAAATCTTAGTTGCACCACTGTAGTGAACCGGTCAGCGTTTTTATATTGTTTTTTTTTTATAAATAAATAAATAATTACAAAAAGCTAAGATGTTAACAATTCTGATGTCCAGCTACCTTGCTACAGCTACAGTGTATATGCATTTTTTGGTCATTTTATCAAATATACCTTAAGAGCGCAACAGATGGCCGCATCAGTTGGATATACGGTATATCAATCACCCAAGTCTGTGGGCGAAAAGCTTAATGATCAAATCATCCCTCTGCTGAAAAGGTAATTCAGTCAGAACGTCAGTTTAATGTGTGCTGGGTATTCGTAACGAGTTTGTAATGAGTTTGTAATGCGCTCTAATGAGTTATGTGTTATTCAATTACACAAGATAAAAAAAAAGGCATTTGATACCCTACGGATTGCATTTAGTGTGTGTGTGTGTGTGTGTGTGTGTGTGTGTGTAAATCAACTCCTGTTTCCTACAGGGTGTGATGGAAGGTAATCACAAAAAAACAAAAAAAACAAAGTCATTTTAATATCATTTTATAGATTTATTTGGTACAAGGAGTAATATCAAATGACATTTATAAAAAGGCTCAGACAATGAAAGTAATTAATGCTGGTAGGATCTACGTATACATACTAATAATACAGTGTTATCAGCTATATTTGTTCAACACATTCATCTAATAAATGTATAAAACTGTTTGCATGGTGGTTTGACACCAACACACCACTCATGGCCCTGATCGAATATTAGTCACGTTATTCACTTAAGATTTTCTTCTCAGTTACCACCTCTGTGCTGTCTAGTGGGTACTCTCTCAATTGCAAACAAGAGACAATAACTAACTTGTCATTACAAGAAAACTCTCTCTTCCAGCACTCACTGACATATCACAGTGTCTGTGATTTACCCAAAAGGATGTGAAGCCCAACTCATACAGATTTAACCAAGACAACAAGAACCACTTGTTGTGGGACAACTAGCGATCCCGTAACGCTTCACGACCAAGATACTTATAATACGACGGACAGCAATACATTTCAGCAGGAATATCAGGAATAGATCATTGTTATGCGGGAGGAAGAACTCTAGCAAACAAGCCGATGTTACCATCTATTAGTTTACAAGGTCGGTTTTCAAAGGGCATCAGGCAGAGGGTTTCAATTTGGTGGTATTCCCAGACTCCAGGCAAGAAGCTTAGTCTATAAAGCGGTGTCCTTGGAGTAGAGATAATTTGTTGGTTAATATTGCAAAAGTACATTATATAAGAATTCTGTCATGACATAAGACAAAAGGGGATTTGGCTCAGTTTTACAAACATGCTAAATCTAGTTATAGACTCAAGAAGTTGCTTAATTTGACCTGGAACAGCTATATTAGATATGGAGAAAGAAGCTGGATGTGAGTAAAGACAGAAACACGTATAACTGAGAACAGACTAAAACTGACAACAATCGTTAATGTTCAGGAGAAAAATAGGACAAACATGTCAGGCTCTAGAAAAACTAGCTCTTGTTTGAAGGCTATGTATACTCCCAAAGGCACGAATTGGTCTCGAAAACCAAGTCCTAGATGCTTGGCTATTGTTTGATGGTTGGCAATTCTTCTCAAGGCACAAAGACTTTGCGTCTAGAAAATTTAGACCTAGTATTTTAGCTGTTGTTTAAAGGGTGACCATTTTTACCAAGAGAGAAGACTTAATGGTTGTTTAATAGTTATTCTTTCATATGCACAAAGGCTCATATTCTAGAAAACATAGTTCTAGAGGTGTTCTAGTTGTTGTTTAAAGGTTGTTTTATTGTTCAAAGGTTGACTATTTTTTAAAGGTAACCTAGAAAACCTAGTATGTCAAGTTTACGTATTTGAAATACTTGAAATTTGATGGATGGCTGTGCTTATGCTCTGAAGGCACAAAGACTAAGGGTCTATAAAAACTCTTGGAAGTTCAGCTGTTGACACAAGATACATTAGTAGAAGTTCTTGTGAACTTAACCCTAGAAGTTTAGCTGTTGTCTGAAAGTTGACGATTTATCCTATTCATAAAGAGTTAATAGTCTACAAAACGTAGACCTAGAAGGTTGGTTATTGTTTAAAAGTTGACGATTCCTCCCAGGGTGCAGTTCAAGCTTTCTCACTACCATAATGTATGGTCAACATAAATCGAGCCTGGACTCCAGGGCCAATATTCACACTGGACTCGTACTGATAAATCTCATAACCCAAAGGGCAGTCATCTGCTGAAATCTTCTCAAAGTTTTTACACCATGCATATTCTTTGTATTTTTTATTATCATCTGCCTTGCTAGCATAGAATCCCACCCAAGCATTGTCAAAGACATTTTTCCAATTCATGAAGGTTTTCTTGATGTAGAGTCTGGCACAGGCGTAGCCATCTTTAGTATAAAGCTGCAGGCTGCCCTGATAACCTCTGATATTAGCCGGAGGAATCCCATTGGCTTCATCAAGCTCTGGACCTTTCCAGATCGTTGAGTAGTATGTGGTTCCGAAAAAAATGTAGTAACTAACCTTTTCGCTTTGTACAAGCTGTACCTGAAGGCCAGGATTTAGAGGCACGCTAGTGTCAATGGATCCATATGTCCTTCCATTCAGTGGATAATCTCTCAAAGGTATTGTATTGGTTCTGTCCTTATAAAGGCCTATTTTTAAATTCATTCTTGCAACATGCTCGGGTATTCCGCTCCATGTGATCTTCGCATACCCTTCCGAAGTGGATTTCACCTCTAGTTTTGCTTCGTTGTACATGATGTCACTGATACCAGTGGAGGGTGGAGAGCAATTATCATTTCGATTACCAGTTTGGTTAATTGCGCAGAATGGTACTTGTGAAAATACATCAAACCTCGAGTCTATGTTGTAACCAGCCAGAGTCAAAAACCATTCAAGACCTGGAATATTTGGATATATCATTAATACTTTGGCAGCTTTTTGTTGGTGATTCAAGAACTCACACAGGCTAAAGTCTAGTCTACTATCATTTGTATCACATGCTATATGAGAAGCAAGTGCCTGAATTTGAATCAGGAGCTGAGCACTGATCTCATAGGTACAATCTGGATTGTAGTTGCTTCTTTGGCTGTGGTCCTTAAGGTACTCTGTTATATACACCTTCTCTATTTTTGTTGGATTGCTCTTCTGAACTTGAATCAGCACTCGGTCTAGATTTTTCTGAGGCGATTCCATTGAATGATGGAAATCGTACGTGACGTAAAACGGTAACATTCGAGCGCTTCTACGATCAAGGTCACCCAAAGAGTAAAAAAGACTTTCAGAAGAGTCAAAAGGCCCTCTTCGAACAATATCTTTATAGCAATGTAATCCATAGCTGTCTTGTCCTGGATCAAAATGGACTTGCATCTTTCCACTTGAATCAACTTTGACATTGTTAGCAAACCAGTGCAGAAGCATGAGGCCATGTCGCGGGAATTCTTTCATAGATGTTGTTTTGTTTTTCAAGTCCTTAATGTCTTTCAGGGTCTCGATGGCAACAGCACTGGTCAAGATCAGGTAGAAAAGGAAACCAGAAAGCAGTCCTCGCCCCTCCATTTTAAAACCTACAAAAATGAGAAAGCAGCGAATTACTAATACTTCATGGTTACAGGATTATCAGTGATGTTTTGACTACAGAGAAAAATTGCCCAAAGTCTGGTGCTGCTTTGGTCTATAGCTAAAGGTGTCCCATCTCCTTCAAAACTGTGGTTTATTGGGTACCTATTCCATATGCCGGTAGAAGAACAATGATTGGTCCTGCTCACTTCTAAATGTACAAAATACTATATGCTATAATAATTACACACTGCAGAACTAACGGCGTATTACATTTACGGCATTTGGCGGACGCCCTTATCCAGCTCGACTTACATTTATCTCATTTATACAGAGTGTCCCAAAAGTCTACATACATATGGAACTATGTTTGCTAGCACCACATCAGATGTGCCTTCATCAGTGGATGTTGGTGGACGTCCACTTCTTCTCGGGTGGTCTGCAACACTTCCATGCTTTTTGAATTCGTTAATAAGTTTGGTCACAGGGTCGTGTGTGATGTGCTTGCCATGTTTCAAGCGAAAGTCCATCGCAACCTAGGGACAGCTTCCCGATCCAGCCATGAGAATGATTTCAATACGTTCTTCTTTTGTCAAAGGCGTTCTTAAAGGCAAATTTTGGAAGAGATTTTGCTAAAAAATAAATATATATATTAATTTCCCGTATGTACTGTATGGAGAATTTTGGGACACCCTGTACAAACAAGCAGTTGAGGGTTAAGGGCCTTCCTCAAGGGCCCAGCAGTGACCGGTCAGCAGTGCAGGGATTTGAACTCACAACCTTCCAATCGGTAGTCCAATGTCTTAAACAATGAGCTACCACTGTGTACGATGTGCATTCAAAACTTTCACCAGTTCAACCCAAACAGCTCTGATTGTAAATAGTTACTATTACAGGATTTTCAGTGTGACTCAAAGCACCTCAACATCATCATAGTTTAGACGATTTTTTCCCTCCCTGAACTCATTTTTTTTTTTTTTAAAATGTTTTTGATGACATACTTGTTATTTATGGGTCTAAATATAACCGGTCACCAACTGAATGGGTTCTAAATAAGTGAAGCAGACAGATTCATAGTTCATAGTCTAAAATGACGTCAACTTCATTTTGACTGCAGTTAAAATCTAATTAATCAACAAACCAATCAAACTTGGAAAGGTGTTGTTAATAACCTATTACATCATACAATGTGTTGAATCGTTGAATTCGGTGTGGGCTCAAAGGGCTCCAAGAAATAAATATGAAACTATGTTTGCCCAAATGTGCCGAGTATTTGGATTGAAACCTGCAAGAAGTTTGAGCACAAAGTTCATCGTTAAAAGCGTTAATTTCAACAGTCGACTAAAAATCAGTGAGGATAAACGGAAAACATGTCCGAGGGCGTTTTATTTGGGACATTTTATAAATCCTTTAATTAAATAGCAGGCATTTACTGCATGTGAGTAATGCGCACATCCACGCGCGCACACTTTAAATAAAGCAAACATGTGTTGATTTTAAATATTAATATTTAAGATACACAAAACTCTTCAATAAACTCAAAATGAACAAAGGTATGTATCCACTCCAAAGGTTTGTATGACCCCATCAACCCCCTTTTTCTCTCCTTCAAATAATTAAAATAAGTGAATAATGATAATAGTAGAATTAACACATACCTGATGTAGGGATAAACAACACTGATTTCAGCTGGTCGGTATCTTCTAGTCTTCTTTTGGCTACAAACTGTTATATAACTATGAGTCAGAGGGTAAAGCAACTCAATAACAGGAAACAAAGTCACGTGGTGTGCTTTTCAGTCTGTTACAGTGTGTTAAAACTTAAAAGATAACTATTATTATTATTATTATTATTATTATTATTATTATTATTATTATTATTATTATAGAATAAAATCAGCTTATTGTCATTTTTTCCTGAAGGTGCAGACTACAACTCCCATAATCCTCAGCCCACAGTCTTTCACTGGCCTGATTCCTAATGACACTCACCTGTTCACAATCACACCTTTAAACTACTCCGTGTGTTACTTTATGAAAGTTTCCTTCCAGCAGAATGAAGTTTTATACAGTGCAATAAGATTCAGTCCTGCAGGTATGTTCACTTTTTTGTTTAATGTCATACAGCGTGTCATAAAGCATGAATATTCAAGATTTTGCACTATTTCTAGGTCATTATTTAAATTTAAGCAAATTTTATATTGGCCTGTCAACTCATTTGTAGTCAGATTTTAGCCTTACCTTAAGCCTTACAGTATGCCATCCATCCAAGGGATTTGCACATGTTCAGATGACACTTGGATAGATTTGATCCTTTGCCTGACTGTTTCTAACAGCACTTTATAATAAATAGAGCATAACTAGTATAATTGTAAACAACTTTGTTGTTGAATAACCATGTTGACACAGGAGGGGGAGCCAAAGTCACAGAAATCATTTCAGTCCTACATTGGTACTTTTTATCCATTTAAAGTTACATTTAACGTGGAACGTCCATGAAACGTGATGCTTCCTGTTCTTACTCGCGTTATAGCAGCTATAAACACTCATCCCCTCCCAATCGCCAATCACAGTTGCACTACTGTCAGAGCTGCTGTTCTAGAAAACTAATCAACACCACCTGACCTACTGCTGTGGTATCTTTTTTTTAAAATGTATTTTAAACATTATATTTCATTTAACACACATTTTGTTTGCAGATCCGTCAAAATAAACAAGGCAGGATATCGTACTCATTTTTGTAACAATTTTTCTTTTTTATTGTTTCTGCATCGGTTCATTTCATTGGAATTAAACCTGACAAACAATTAAAACAACTGAACCTGATGATATTTGAAGCTAAATGTAATTTTCATCATATACTAATTTGTTTCCAATACAGGGTTTTCTTCAAGCATTTTACTTTCAGTTATTCACACTCTCCCAAGGAATAGTGCGAGCTTTCACAGTTGCAGATGAGCGTAAAAAACGAATGTAGGCATTATCATTAGAGAACAGAAAGCGAGCTTGGACTCCAGGTCCAATACTCATGGATGACTCGTGCTCGTAGATGTGATATTCTTTAGTGTCGTCCACTTTCTTGAAATTGGTGACCCACTGATAGTATTGATATTTGTGGTCGGGATCTTCATAGCTGCTATAGAAAGACACCCAAGATTTGGCAAACTTTTTTTTCCAATCAGTGAAAGACTTTCTGATATATAGCCGAGCACACGCGTAGCCATAGTTGGTGTAAAGTTGAAGGCTTGCGCTGTAGCCAGTAATTTTGGTAGGAATCGCTCTGTTAGCCTCGTCAAACTGTGGCCCTCTCCAAATTATTGAGTAACGGAGGCCGATGAAACCATGCTCAAAGGCAAAACTGAGTGTGACCAGACGTGGATGAATTCCATGATGCAGGGCCAAGAAGGTGTCGTAGGTTCCTGACGTTTGGCCTCCGATTTCTGCTAACCTCTCAACTCCAATAGACGTGTCGCTACTAAACAGGACAACAGTAGTGTTCCGTTTTAAGATGTTCTTCGGTAAACCACTCCAAATGATTCTTGCATAGCCATCTTCTGTGGATTTCACCTCTATCTTTACTGTACTGTGGCCTTCACACAGTGTCTCAGGATCACTGGAGGTTTGGCCATGCTGGATTGGCTCATCAGTGCAGGACCAAGTATTCTTATGGATGTTGTACCTGTTATCTATGTCATATCCAGCCAGAATCAGAAGCCACCTCACACTTGGGTCTTCATATATAGTCTGAAGGTGTTTGTCAGTATATTTCAAGTGGGTGAGAAGTTGTTCTTTGGAGAGGACAAGTCTAGGATCATCTGAGTTTTGAGTGCCAGTATCGTTTGATTCAAGAGCTTGTATTAAATCAAGAGGCTTTTTGAGAATTTGTATTTGCTTCAAGAGTTTAGGACTGATCTCAAAGGTTTCATCTGGGTTGTAGTCCACCTCTTGCTCATTGGTCACTGCTTGTGTGATGTACACTTTGTCTGCTTGGCTTGGGTTGGTCCTTTGCACTCGGAGGACTATGCGGTCCAGGTCTCTCTTGGGGTCGTCGAAGGCATTGTAGTAGTCTTGGGTGACATACGGAGGCAGCTTGGTTCGGACAGCCTCTGAGCTGAGACTGCCCAAAGAGTAGTACACGCTGTCATCTGAGTCATCCAAGTGCGGAAGGGCAGTGCTGGTATTGTTGGTGCTTTTATAGTATTGGAAGCCATAGTCCTGTCGTGCAGGATCAAAATGAAGCAGGATGTCTTCTGACTGACTGATGGAGATGTGGTTGGCCAGCCAGTGCAGCAGGAAAAGACCATGGTGTGGGTACTCATGGCCAAATTTTTTGCTTTTTAGATGCTCGATTTTGTGTAAGGTCTCAATCGTGGACGCACTAGCACAGACGAAGACGAGAGCGAAGCAACAGAAGAGCCTCGTCCACTCCATGATGAATGCTGCACACAATGAAAAATAATCAAATTATATTTTAGACAGAAAAGCACCATGTGCTTGTTGAACATCTCATTTTTAAAGTTTTAGTACTATGGAGTTTGTCCTTCTATTCCTAAGTACACTTTATAATAAATAATGTGCTAAACAGACACATACAGATGTGACGTTTTTGGGTCAATGCACTTTTGGCCATTGAGCGTATACAGTATTGTGCAAAAGTCTTAGGCACCCTATTTTTTCTTTAGTAGAAACTTTGTTATAGATTTTTTTTTTTATTTATGACTTCTACATTATTAAGTCAGTACAAGGAAAAACCATTTTAGATTCCCAAACATTACTTTTCTAGCACAAAATTAAATGTTACTGTCATTAAAGAAAGCAGCATATTACATAAGAGACACTTTTCAGACAGTAAACACAATGAAGGCTGCTGGGTTTCGCTGCAAAAATAAGAAGCGAGTGCGAAAGTCAAAGTCTCCAGAAGAACTGTGTCTGGTTCTGCAAGATGCTCAATAAAACTTACCAGCTCATTTCATTATAAAACTGCACACATTGTACTGGAGACTACTATTTTTATTTTTTTGTCACACCAAATATTGTCTTTGTTTAATTTACTACTGTTTACTGCTCTTTACGGTATTTTTTTAAAATGTAGAAACATTCAATTTAATTATTTTGAAGGCATCTTTGCTCTACAGCATTTCTTGCACGTGCCTACAACAAGATGGAAATTACAATACATCAAGATAGTAAGAAGTAATAAATAAAATATATTTACTCAGCCTCAGAAATAAATATATTCGCCTTACCTGAAGGGTAAGTGGTGAAAATACTCAACCTGTTCACAAACACTAATCTACACCAGCTGGACCTAAATCAAACCCTTTTTTTAAAGGTTTGTAAATGTTTAACCATGTCTAGCTTACTATGTACTCAACCCTGATGTTTTTCAACCCACAGATTTAGGCAAATTGTTCAGACCTTGATTTCAGCGAAGTCTTATTTTGGAAGCTTGAACAGAGCAAAAACACCAACTGGGTTTTGGAATCGGATTGGGATTGTTTGTCTTAATTAACTTGTTTCCATCCGTCAGCTCCAGAAAAGCCAAAGCCCTTTTTAGGTTTTCGGCTTTAAAACAATTTAAACAATATTACTTGAAATCTTCAAAATACATTCACAGTGCTATGGAAAATAAGTCTTGGCATCTTTAATTTTGCGTCACTGTCTTTTGTAATACTCTGACAATAGAAAAAAAATCACCACAAATGTGTACATCATTAAGCAGAGTAACATATTCAGTAATCAAGCACTTTTCAGATAAAAACAAAATGGAGACAGTTCTGGTTATAGTCAGTCACCAGAAGAGCTGGCCGTTTCTCCAAGATGCAAGAAACCAGGTGATGTAGCTTTAAGGACAGTAGATACAGTATATAACCAAAGGTTAATTATCTATGCAAAATGCGTCATTATTTTATTAAATTATCTATATTATTTTTTTTTAAAAATTACTTGATAGCAAACTGATTAATGACATTATATTTCACAAATTAAAACGGTCAATTTCCGATGCTGGAACGTTGATGAACCTGCAACATATAATTATCCAACAATTTGAAGCTGAATGTATTTTTCCTCAAATGCTAATTTGTTTCTAATACAGGGTTTTCTTCAGGAATTTTACTTTGTTATAATTATTCGCACTCTCCCCAGGAATAGTGCGAGCTTTCGCAGTTGTGAGGAAAAAACGAATGTAGGCATTGCCACTAGAGAACATAAAGTGAGCTTGGACTCCAGGGGCCTGTACCATGAAGCCGGTTTAGGTGGCTACCCGGGTAAGATTCAGTTTACATTTATGGCATTTGGCAGACACCCTTATCTAGAGCAACTTACATTTATTTCATTTATATATCTGAGCAATTGAGGGTTAAGGGCCTTGCTCAAGGGCCCAACAGTGGTGGCTTGGCGGTCCTGATTGGATTGTTTTGGTTTTGTCAACTCGAAACTAATCCCATAACCCTGGGTTTGTTCAACTACCTTCATGGTACAGGCCCCAGGTCCAAAACTCATGACTCGTACTCATATATTTATTTTATACATCATATATCATTTAACACACATATTGCTTGCAGATCCATTGAATTCAATTCAGTTTTATTTATAGAGTGCTTTTAACAATAGACATTGTCCCAAAGCAGCTTTACAGAAATATATAAATCCATCAAAATAAACCAGCCAGGATATCATATACATTTTGTTACAATTGGTTTTCTTTTTATTGTTTCTGCATCAGTTCATTTCATTGGAATTACACCTAACATTGAAACAACTCAACCTTTATACTAATGATATTTGAAGCTAAACGTAATTTTCATCATATACTAATTTGTTTCCAATACAGGGTTTTCTTCAAGCATTTTACTTTCAGTTATTCACACTCTCCCAAGGAATAGTGCGAGCTTTCACAGTTGCAGATGAGCGTAAAAAACGAATGTAGGCATTATCATTAGAGAACAGAAAGCGAGCTTGGACTCCAGGTCCAATACTCATGGATGACTTGTGCTCGTAGATGTGATATTCTTTAGTGTCGTCCACTTTCTTGAAATTGGTGACCCACTGATAGTATTGATATTTGTGGTCGGGATCTTCATAGCTGCTATAGAAAGACACCCAAGATTTGGCAAACTTTTTTTTCCAATCAGTGAAAGACTTTCTGATATATAGCCGAGCACACGCGTAGCCATAGTTGGTGTAAAGTTGAAGGCTTGCGCTGTAGCCAGTAATTTTGGTAGGAATCGCTCTGTTAGCCTCGTCAAACTGTGGCCCTCTCCAAATTATTGAGTAACGGAGGCCGATGTAACCATGCTCGAAGGCGAAATTGAATGTGACCAGACGTGGATGAATTCCGTGATCCAGTGCCAAGTAGGTGTCGTAGGTTCCCGAAGCTTCACCGTGGACAGGTGTGAACCTCTCAAGATCACTAGAAGTGTCGCTACTAAACAGGACAACAGTAGTGTTCCATTTTAAGATGTTCTTCGGTAAACCACTCCAAATGATTCTTGCATAGCCATCTTCTGTGGATTTCACCTCTATCTTTACTGTACTGTGGCCTTCACACAGTGTCTCAGGATCACTGGAGGTTTGGCCATGCTGGATTGGCTCATCAGTGCAGGACCAAGTATTCTTATGGATGTTGTACCTGTTATCAATGTCATATCCAGCCAGAATCAGAAGCCACCTCACACTTGGGTCTTCATATATAGTCTGAAGGCGTTTGTCAGTATATTTCAAGTGGGTGAGAAGTTGTTCTTTGGAGAGGACAAGTCTAGGATCATCTGAGTTTTGAGTGCCAGTCAAATGCGATTCAAGAGCTTGTATTAAATCAAGAGGATTTTTGAGAATTTGTATTTGCGTCAAGAGTTTAGGACTGATCTCAAAGGTTTCATCTGGGTTGTAGTCCACCTCTTGCTCATTGGTCACTGCTTGTGTGATGTACACTTTATCTGCTTGGCTTGGGTTGGTCCTTTGCACTCGGAGGACTATGCGGTCCAGGTCTCTCTTGGTGTCCTCGAAGGCATTGTAGTAGTCTTGGGTGACATACGGAGGCAGCTTGGTTCGGACAGCCTCTGAGCTGAGACTGCCCAAAGAGTAGTACACGCTGTCATCTGAGTCATCCAAGTGCGGAAGGGCAGTGCTGGTATTGTTGGTGCTTTTATAGTATTGGAAGCCATAGTCCTGTCGTGCAGGATCAAAATGAAGCAGGATGTCTTCTGACTGACTGATGGAGATGTGGTTGGCCAGCCAGTGCAGCAGGAAAAGACCATGGTGTGGGTACTCGTGGCCAAATTTTTTGCTTTTTAGATCCTCGATTTTGTGTAAGGTCTCAATCGTGGACGCACTAGCACAGACGAAGACGAGAGCGAAGCAACAGAAGAGCCTCGTCCACTCCATGATGAATGCTGCACACAATGAAAAATAATCAAATTATATTTTAGACAGAAAATCAAAATATTTAGCATTGTTACTTTTTACATTTTTATTGCTTAACTTGCCAACATTTGCAATGTATTCACACAGTTCAGTGGAATTCTATCAGTTAATTCAGTCAATGAACCAATTAGACATTTGCAGACCAATCCTCAAGAACGAGCACCATGTGCTTGTTGAACATCTCATTTTTAAAAAAAAATGGGCAATAGTACTATGGAGTTTGTCCTTCTTTTCCTAAGTACACTTTATGATAAATAATGTGCTAAACAGACACCTACAGATGTGACGTTTTTGGGTCAATGCACTTTTGGCCATTGAGCGTATACAGTACTGTGCAAAAGTCTTAGGCACCCTATTTTTTATTATTTAGTAGAATCTGTTATAGATTTTTTTATTATTAAATATTGAATTTGTTTAACTTACTACTGTTTACTGCTCTTTACGGTATTTTTTTAAAATGTAAAAACATTCAATTTAATTATTTTGAAGGCATCTTTGCTCTACAGCATTTCTTGCACGTGCCTAAAACTTTTGCACAGCACTGTATATTTACTACACATTTCCCTGAAAAGCAAAAAAAAAGAAAAAAAGGAAAGAGATAATATGACCATAGAAGGGCAAGTTATTGAATTGTGAAAAGCAAACAATTTTTTTTTTTTCCCCACAAGATGGAAATTACAATACATCAAGACGCACACTTCCCATAGTAAGAAGTAATAAAATAAAATATATTTACTCAGCCTCAGAAATAAATATATTCGCCTTACCTGAAGTGTAAGTGGTGAAAATACTCAACCTGTTCACAAACACTAATCTACACCAACTGGACCTAAATCAAACCCTTTTTTTAAAGGTTTGTAAATGTTTAACCATGTGCAGCTTACTATGTACTCAACCCACAGATTTAGGCAATTTGTTCAGACCTTGATTTCAGCGAAGTCTTATTTTGGAAGCTTGAACAGAGCAAAAACACCAACTGGGTTTTGGAATTGGATTGGGATTGTTTGTCTTAATTTTAAAGTCACTGTTTCCATCCCTCAGCTCCAGAAAAGCCAAAGCCCTTTTAAGGTCTTAGAGGTTTAAACAATTTAAACAACATTACTTGAAATATGTTATTCAAAATACATTCAAGTGTGGAAGAATAAATAACATTCATTACATTACATTCAGAGCATCTCCAAAGCAGCAGGTCTTGTGGGGTGTTCCCGGTATGCAGTGGTTAGTACCTACCAAAAAATGGTCCAAGGAAAGACAACCGGTGAACCAGGGTCATGGTCACCCAAGGCTCATTGATGCGTGTGGGGAGCGAAGGATAGTCCCTCTAGTCTGATCCCACAGAAGAGCTACTGTAGCAAACACTGCTGAAAAACTTAATGCTGGCTATGATGTGAAATGTAGTGATTACATGGGAACTGGGGTAGTCAGTGAAGTAACTGCTATTTCTATAGGGTCTGGCTCAGGGTGGAACTTGGTCTCCAGTTTGCTTTCCCTGTTGCACTGAGTGCAGAGTAACACTGCAACATTAGGGGCTTTTATTTATTTATTTATTTATTTATCGTGGTTCTTTATTTAACATTTAACAACAAATGTAGACTAGAATAATGCATTACTTGGTGATGGGTCTAAAAATTCTAGCACACAGTTTGAAATTTATAATCAGACCAGCCGGTAAACAGATCATTATATAGGCTGTGTGGGTAATTTTGACCTCCACAACATCACACGTCTGTCCTGCAGTACTTTAGTCATGTATAGCACATGGATGATATACTTAATAATAATCATTTTTAAACAACATGAATCCGCAGAGTATGAACAAAACATATAGTTTCAAAATTCATAAACAAAAACACACGGTGTGGGAATGCTTTTGAAAAGAAGGGGCTAAAACTAAGTTTTCAAAAATGAATTATCCTAATTCGTGTGGGCGGGGCTTAGTTTGTTTGTGAACATAATCAGTTGTAATTTAGCTTGCTTAACGTGTTTACAGCACGGCCCTTTGTATTAACGGATCATATAATCGGATTTATATAATCGGTTACATTTCTCTGTTGCTTGAAGCAGGCTAAAACATTAATTGTTCCTCTATGTAATTAATTGGAATCTGTGTAGCGGTGATCATTAGTCCGTTATCAGCAGTAACGACACAAACATTTATAGATGAGGATTTTCATAATCAGATTCAATTCAAGTATCATAAGGGGGGGGGAAAAAAAGATATCTATTGTTTTAGGGTCATCATTCATAAAGTCTGTGTGCCACCAGTCTTCAGTGAATCAAATACATTCACTAAACAGCATGCTAGGTGGTTCTGTAGCTTCAGGTATCTGGCAGATTTTCACTATAAATCTTGTAGTTAAATGACAGCGGTGGTGCAGAAGGTATTTCTGTGGTATTGTGGTATTTTGTGCTCCACTGGGCTTGATAACGCCGCAGTAGTTCCAGCCTGAGTGTGTCCTGCACCAGGTGTAGCTATAGCCATGGGTTTCACATGGGTGATTCAACTGGCACGGCCCATTACAGTACGTGACATTATGTGTTGGAGAGCAGTAGTCCAACCCTTCATCCGTGTTGCACCAGTAGTACAAGTTCGACTCATCATACGAACACTCGTCCCTGCACACGATCTGATAAGTCCAACTTATATATATATATAGCAGTTTTTTCCACAGTAACTTTTGGTACCAGCGTTTGTATAGCACCAACAGTGATCTTCACCGTGACGGTCACAGGGCTGGTCATCTTTACATTCGATGCCATTAAAATCTGTGTTCTCCAGTAACGAGCAATAATCCCAGCCCTTTCTGGTGTTGCACCAGTAGTAGCCTTTTTCATGCACACGGCAGGCGTCATAACACAACAGCCCGTACGTGGATGTGTAATGGTCGTCAAAGATTTTCTCTCCCTGTGTCCAGCTGGGTTGGGTGAAGAAAATCATGGACATAAGGACAAGAGGGATTTTGTCCTTGTGTCCATCCCATTTTGGTGTTTTATTGCAGAGACTAAGGAGTCTGTAAAAATAAATAAATAAATAAATAAATAAAGTTACAGTATTAGCCATACTAGCCGTATGTTATAGGTTTACCTCTGACCTTCTGTCAATATTATATAATAAATAAACTATGACGTAATGTCTGCTCACCATATCAACAAATACATGAATTACATATCACATCAGAACGAGCGCATCAATATAAACCAGTGATTTGCAGTTGCTCTGCTGTCAGAGCTGCTGTGATTCAAACTGCATTTCTCACAACCACATCCAAAATGTGTGAAAGACACAGCACTAATTCATCTGCATTCATCTGGTGTTCCGCTGTTCACGGTAAATAATCTGTAGCTCTGAAACGTCTTACTTACAATTTATACAGTTTATAAAATCTAATATTCGCCCAGTAATACTCGCCTGCTGTATGTAGAAGCACAAACGTTAGTGTTATTTCCTAGAGACAGAAGAAGAGCTCATCTTTATGTGACGATCAGAAGAGGTGGTTCTCACTCAGCCAATCCTGAAACCAGATTCTGTGCTGTTATTTTACTTTATTCGGGAAGTGTGTGTGGGGGGGGCGGGGGGTCATTCAACAGGTCTGTGTGCATCATCAACCTATATGTGCAGGAAAAAGTGATCTAAATGATGCATGACTCTTAAACCTAGTTGGCAAAAACAGGCATAGACCTCTGAGGGCTCCACTCAGTTACTGTAAGTCCACCTCCACCGGCCAGGTTTCAAGTGTTTATCATTGCTGTGTAAACAGTAGCGCTGCTCCAACCCGCCTTATCATGATTATAATTAGAGATTTAAATCATACACATTTTTATCACAATACAAGTTTAATTAATAATTAAATATTAAAACTTTTTTTTTTTTTTTTTGTAGTAGAACTGTGTAAGTATCAGTTCAGCAAAAAAAAACATGTGCTAAAATATTCATATTTATTTGTGTTATTCATGCCTGCTCAAAAATATTTGAACTTCTTAATTAATTTTTACATTCCTCACTACATGGGCAAAATCTAATAGCCTAAAACGCAAATGTAACCCTTTCACGCATAAATTATTTATACACACACCCAGATTATTTTAGATTTTGCTTACAGTGGCCTGAAGTTTGATTGTCTAAATAAATATTACTTATATTAGAAAGTAAATGGATTATCCATGAGGATAGTTTAGGATCACCTAAACTGGCCGTTACACGGGTGTTCCTAATAAAGTGGTCACTGAGTGTATGTACAATTCTAAATAGTTAAAATGTGAATTCATAATTAAACCTTAAAATTATTCCACACATCAAAACATCGTTGTATATAATTAAGAATTGATAAGTTTATATTTTACTATGTTTTAATATAATTATATTTATATTTATCGTAATTAATTATGTAACTGTTATTATATGATATATGATCGTTTAAATTATTATTATTATTATTATTACTAGTTTTTGCATTTATTAAGTGTAACATACATTTAACACAGTTTTCATGCAGGCAGTAGGGAAATATTGTATAATTTCCCAATTTAGATACAAAAGAAACAATTTTTAATACAATATGTTGTATGTTCTTGATTAAATGATAAATAAAAACATTTCTGTAAACGGCTTTCTCTGAAGAGCGTCTTCATAATGAATTCAACATTTTTAATAAATAAACATCATCTAAAGACTAGATTTTTGACTTTATAAAGCATGCGTATTTACACGTATTGTATTACATAAAGCTTTATTTACAGTCGGCTGGCAAAGATCGATAGTGACGTGTTGTTTTGTTTTTTCCTTCTTCTTCTTCTTCTTCTTCTTAAATTGACTCTGTTCACCTGTAGTGTGTGTAAACAGAAATGATTGAGGAGACCAAATGATTGACATTTTGCTATAGAGATTCGGTGGATTTATTTCATATGGAAACATGACAACAGCGAGCAGCAAATTCAAGTCCACTCATGAATGCATAATTATAACTATACAGTGCTGTGAAAGTATTTTTCCTGATTTCTTCTGGTTTGGTGTATATATCATACTAAATAGATCTTCAAACGAAATACAACACGACGTAAATACAGTTTTTATTCATTTTTTTTGAAGCAAAAGAAGTTACCCAACACTTATCACCAATGTGAAAAACTAATTGCCCCCTTAAACTTAAAATCTGGTTGTACCACCATTAGCAGCAATAACTGCAACCAAACGCTTCCGATAACTGGAGATCAGACTTTCACAGTAATTACAGGGGCAAATAGATTTTCACACAGGCCCATGCGGTTTTGGATAACTTCTTTGCTTCAATATATAACCTTATCATTTTAAAAACTGTGTTTCGTGTTTACTCAGGTTGCCTTTGTTTTATCTTAGATTTTGTTTACATTTCTGAAACAATTTAGTACAAGATATAAATTTCCTAGCTGAAATGTATAAGGAAAGCTAGTGATTTGATGAATTGTAGTGTAATGTCATAATATTTTTAATGCGCAACTATTAGACTGGTAGGACTTTTTTTGAGAGGAGATAATACGCTTTGCATTAAAAAGGTATATCTTCTCTCTGTGTTCCCCTATTTTTTATTTATTTATTTATTGAAATTCAACTTCTTTCTTGTTAATTTCCAAAAAAATCCTGGACCGATGACGGAAGCTCTCCACGAAGGCCAATTGGACAAATCTGTCTGGAACAACTTCGTACTCTGGTATGAGAACCTGGGCCAGTTTGGTGCTCCTCCCAATCTGGGCGTGTACATTCACCACGATTTGCAGGTTATAGTATTGCACACCTTCTTCATCCACCAGCTTCTGTACATCAAACCTGAGGTTGTCTGAGGTGATCACCTTGGAACTGGGCTCTGGGTTCAAAAGGGTATTTTTCCAGCGTGCAATGAAATTGATTATCTCGTTCTTCCAGGTGGAACCTTCAGTAGATATCGTAAGCTCTGGCTCACCATTCAACTTGATTTCTTTTTCATTCTTTGTATCCTTCCATGTGCAGGAAATCACAGTTTTAGGGTATTTTTTCGTAGCTTCAGAGGTGACGTATCGGCATTCTCCAGGGCTGATGCGTCCACAGATGTCAGAACCTGAGTTTGTGAAGCACCAGGTGTGACCTGAATCGTGAGCGCCACAGTAGTGGTCCAAGCGGCATGGCTCGTTCTTGTACGTGACCTCAGGTAGTGGAGAGCAGTAGTCCCACCCTTCTTCCGTGTGACACCAGAAGTATTTCTTTCTCTCATCATACAAACATTCATCCCAGCACACACTCATATGAGTTGAACTTGTATATAACAGTGTCTTTGATTCTGAAGTATTACGCAGTAAACCACAGTAACCCCAGCTGTCACCCTTTGTATAGCACCAATGGTAAGATTTGCCATACTTCCCACACTGATGGTCTTCTCGACATGGCTGGCCTTTGTAATCTGTATTCTCTTCTGTTGAGCAATAATCCCAGCCATTTTTGGTGTAGCACCAGAAGTAGTCTTTATCATGCTTGTCACAGGTCTCATCACACCGAATCCCGTAGTAGGAGCTGTAATACTTTTGTGTAATGTTTTCCTCTTCCCGAGTCCAGCCAATAAAGATGAGGAACATCAGGAACAGGGATAGTTTTTGCTCTATTTTTCCCATTTTAGTATTTTTCTGGAGAGGAAAAGGAAAGAATAAGAAGAAAAGGAAGGAGGAAAAAAAGTCAATGTCAATGCACTGCAACCACAGTATGCTGCAATATAGTATTTTACAGCCATGTGAAAAAATAAGTACACCTCATAGAATTTTTGCCTTTTTTGACATATTTGGAAACAGTGCCTATTAATGAAGTTGATGTATTTGAACAAAACCACAAGGAAAATTAGCTTTTTCAATCATTTGCATAATTGTCCACCAGTCTCTGACATCAGCTTGCTGGGATTTTTGACCACTCCTCCATGCAATATTCTTTCAGTTGCAAGATGTTTGATGGTTTTCTTGCATGTTCTGCCCGTTTCAAATCCCTCCACAACATTTCAATGGGATTCAAATCCGAGCTTTGACTAGGCCATTCCGTAACCCTCCATTTCTTCTTTTTGAGCCATTCCTTGGTGGATTTGCTAGTGTGCTTAGGATCATTATCCCGTTGAAAGGTCCACTTTTGGTTCAACTTCGATTTTCGGACCTCACATTATCTTCAAGCACTCTTTGATATGACGCAGAATTCATAGTTGAATGGATGAATGCATGCCGTCCGGTCCCTGAGGCAGCGAAGCAACCAGAACATTTCCACCATTGTGCTTCACAGTTGGTATGAGGTGCTTCTCCTGAAAAACTGTCTTTAGCCTGTGCCAAACATGTCTGCTGTTACTGTGGCCAAACAACTCTATCTTTGATTTGTCTGGCCAGAGCACATTATTCCAAAAGGCCTGGTCTTCGCCTATATGGTAAATGGTCTGCACAGCGCCTTTTAACCTTCGCGGTTCTACAGAGCGCTTTACACTGTGTCTCATTCACCCATTCACACTCGCACACCAGTGGCAGCAGAGCTACCATGCAAGGCACTTGCCTGCCTTGGGGTTCAGTGTCTTGCCCAAGGACACTTCGGCAAGTGGAGTCATGCGGGCCAAACCGCCAACCCTACAATTAGTGGTCAACCCACTCTACCACCTGAGCCACAGCCGCCCCAATATACTCACTAGCAAGCTGTACTCTTGCTCTAATGTTCTTTTTAGACAGCAAAGGCTTTTTCCTGACACGCTTCCCATGCAGGTCAAATTTGTGTAATCTCTTTCTGATTGTAGAAGCATGCACTTTGACACCAACAGTTGCAAGACTCACTAGCAGATCCTGTGATGGAATTTTAGGGTTCTCTGAGACTTCTTTCTTCTTTCAGACCAAGTCTGCTCTTGGGCTGAATTTGCTGGGACGGCCAGTCCTGGAGAAATTGGCAGTCTTTTGAAATGATGATGTCATTCAGTGGAATGATGTATTTAAATTAATTTGAATATCTTTTTAAATCCCTTGCCAGACTCCTAGGCATCCACAACTTTTTTTTTTTTTTTCCGAAGGCCTTACAGAACTCTTTAGATCTTGGCATGATGACACCACACACCTCATTAGCAAAGGGAACACCAGACACTAGATATGAGAGGGATATAAATAAGACCGGTTCCACCTGCATTCCCTAAGCAGGTTTTAACCACTAGCACCCAATCTTCAACACCTGATTCTAATTTTATTGATTTGAAGAGGTGTGATAAAAGTACATCGGGTGTACTTACTTTTTCCATGTGAATGATGTGGTGGTGTTTTTTGTTAATCTAAATTGTGAAAATTACTAAAAAAAAAATATCAATTTTATGTCATTTGATAGTGTATCAACTTTATTAATAGGCACTGTTTCAAAGAGGATCAAATGTTTGCTTGTCTAAATATGTCAAAAGAAATTCCAACAATTTCCACGGGGTGTATTAATTTTTTTCACATGACTTGATACCATAACACCATTGAATTCTTGATTCTGATTAATGAGAAATTGTTGAATAATTTTCTATAACAGTACAATCAATATAACGGTAGTTCCGGCTGCAAGGCAAATCAGAGGTTTATAGTATTATAATACTCTTGATCTAATACGTTTTCATTCATCACCTCATCATCCGGAGATTGCGAGTTCAAATCCCCCCAAAAAAATAACACGCGCGTCTAAGACTGGGAGCCAAGGGAGCAAAATTGACTATGCTCTCTGGGTGGGAGGGGCATACTCACTCTCCCCTGTCAATCACAGTGACACTAGCCAATCATGGCTCTGTGAGCTCATGTGAGCTCATGTAGAAGAGGGCAGATAGCACTTTGCTCAGAGTGTGTTACACTGCTCTGTGATGCAGTTCGAAAAGATGTAGTAGCCTTCACCCTCCCTGCTCGGTAGCTGTAATATGATAAGCAAGAGGAAATTTGGAGAAAATTGTGGGGAAAAACCTGTACAATCTTTAACAGGAAATGTTTAACATTTGGCGAAGAAGTCTCCAGTGTCAGTGCTTTATAACAGTCAGAGGTAACTCTTGCAGTTTCTCAGTAACATGGCAAACTGCATCTTCTTTAACTTCAAGGGAGAGGGAAAAAAGAGAGGTGACTAGTGAGAGTTTATAGCTGCTATAACGTAAGTGAAAACAGGAAGTAGCTTGTTTCGTGGCTATTCCACAACATTGAACATAACTATGAATGTATAAAACAGTTATAAATTGTAATTCTGTACTAAATTAAAAATAAAATCATTATAGTTGGCAAATCGCCGTAGTATAAGAAGAATAAAACACTTTGGGAAGTGCTGTTAGCGGAAAAATAATCAACTTCAGGGTTTTATTACTTACTTTATGATTAGGCCCGAATATTAATCTGAGCAAACACACAGTGGGCATCATGACTGTTCTGATTTATGACAGAACACCATTTGTCCTTTAGTCGCAGTGAAACGGATCAATTAAACAAATCCCGACCTTGTCACCTCGCCAAACACGAAAACCCGTGCTGTCAGCAACTTACACAATAATGCAAGCTTCCTCCTGGAAAACATTTGCAAGTCACCTTTATTTAAGTCAACGTTTGTGTCAAATATCTTAATTATTACTTATATTTACAAATTCGCATTGGATTGATGACTTAATACAGATGATCTGGAATTCAGAAATCTGTTACCTATATTTTTTAGTTCGCTACATCCAAAAATACAGTTAACTAAACACAATCGCATATATTTACACAATTGTATATTAGCCAGTCCTTAACCTGTGGCACTTACGTAATTGTTGCTCGCTTTGTGAAGAAGCACAAACATCAGTGGAGTCGTAGGGTATGACCGAAAGATTTATTTGCTGCGATGAAAGAGGCGGGTCTTAACGAGCTAATCATTAATCTGCAGTGGTGGTTTGTGTCATGATAAGGTACATAATCAGATGAGATCTGGTTACTCTTCTGACTTTCTCCCCTAGGGCTAATCTAAGTATTCCCTTGTTACAACAACAACAGACAATTTACATCACGAATAAGGAATGTATTTTAAATAAAAACACAAGAGGCTTGAATTTTGTGGAACTTGATGTTTCTCTCGACCTTTATCTAAAGTGTGATAAATCTCACTGACATCGTTCATCTTAAAGAGCTCACTGTAAACAGGCTAAACCTTTTTGTCCTCATTAGAGAATGGAATTGTGCCACATATTTCACTGCGAAGTCTCTTAAATGAAGTATAATATGATGTATTGGCACCCTATCTATCTGTCCAACTCTACAAGTATTGGCACCCTATCTATCTGTCTCCTTTTCTTTCTTAAAATGTGGAGACATTACCTTCAGATTGCCTTCAGCCAACATCAAAGCTTGTCCTCAAACTTTACCGATCTAGTTTATAGCCAGTTCCAGTATAAAGATATTGGTTGTATTTTAGATCTCAGGATATTTGAAAACCTAAAGTGTTTCACATTTCGGATTATGAGGTAGACGGGTAGGCCGGCTATACCATTCAGGTTTCAAGTATCAGTTTGACTCTTAATGTAGAGGAATTGCAAGTCTTATAAATGAGACCGTTCCATTTACTGCATCTAATACGACAGTCATTTTAGCCAGTGTGTACCGTATGCTATACACTGAACTGTGATGATGGCACATTTTAACAGATTTCTTTGTGAACTCTGCATGTGTTGTAGTGATGGTGCAGTTTTGTTGTTCCTTTGTTTCTTTTCTGTTAATTAAAACTCTCATTTAGATCCATTTGGTTTAATATCAGGTCATTTATTTATTTGATTATTATTTGTCTGATTTTTTTATCAGGTTGATTGTCGTTCTCGTGTAGCGCTTCCCATCGGAGTTCACACGAGGCCTCTGTGGCAGGCTTTCCAGTCCGGAAGACTCCCCGCTCGAGCTGATATCACGCAAGAGAAATGGACTGAATTTTAATATCCGAGTCCACGGTCCAGCCGTCTTCCACGATTCCGATCGGGTCGAGTGGGACGTCGAGGAGTCCAGCAGCAAGACCCTGTTTTTTACCCAGCACTGTCGCAGTCCTGAAAAAGACTAAAAACAGCAGCAAGCATCTGCCACAGCACGATCTCCTGCTCTGCTTCAACGGTGGCGCACTAAGACAGCTAGGCATTTTGGGAGTTCGCATGCTGAATTGAGGTCACACACACCCCAAGCACGCCTACAGCTACTCAGGACATTCACTCTCTCATCGTGAGAATCAAACAGTGGCGTTATCATTTAACGATGAGAGGATGGTGTGACTTGAGGCCGATCGAATGCGAATGTCAGGAGCCGGTTATGATCACGTAAAGCCGCACACGTCCGGTGTAAGACGCCACACCGATTAAATATATGGAATGTTTATCGCATTCTTGTGTAATTTTCATTAATACTACATGGCCTGAGCAAATTAACAATTAACAAAGTTTATAAATGGATTATTGTTAATGTGTGTGTGTACACTCTGAGGAGAACGTGAAGCTGCCTCGCTAGTGGAGCAACAGAAAAGCGTTCATCCTGTCATCAGGAGATCGCGAGTTCTAATCGCTACGACAACACTAGCGCTTTCCTCCGAGCGTGTTACGCTGCCCTGGAAACGATACGGGTGGTAGCTGTTGTGTGACGCTTAACCAGTGGTGTATATTTTTATATGCTGTATATTTGTTTAGTGTGTGTGTGTGTGTGTGTGTGAGATCAGGGAGTCTTTGGATCTTTGGTTTCAGGAGGAATCTGCAAAACAAAACAGATATTAAAATGGAACAGGATAGAAAACATTAAGCATCTACTTCTTCTAGACCTATCACAGCATGTCTTAGCTCATATTAATTAGGTCTACTGTATCCTCGCTGTCTAACCTGGACTTTGTCCTGAACTGCCTCCGTAAACCACTCGTGCCTGACCAAGTCGTCGAAACTCGGACGCGTTTCGGGGTTGAGCTCCAGGCACCACATGATCAGCTCAAAGCACTCTGTTGAGAAAGAGATAAATCAATAGTTCATTTTAAAGTCATTTTTCTATGCGAGTTTTACAGCTTTATTACACATGTGATGTTTCTGCATCGACTCACCTCGAGACATGTCAGGACATAAATCCAGGTGCCCGTTATCGAGTTCCTCCTTTGATTCAAAGGGGTACACATCACAGACCAAGCTGAACAGGAGAATGCCCAGACCCCAGATGGTAGCAGGAATGCCCATGTACTCTTTATTCATCAGCCACTCAGGAGGAATAAAGAATTCAGTTCCTGAATGTAAAAGAGAGAAAGAGCAGCGTCAGCAATGTCACAAAAACATTTAAAAACCTATTCTCCACTGCATGCACTTTAATTCTATCCCTTGAAATTACCTGTATATTGCTGGTAGGGGGTGTCCTTCAGCAGGTCCCCACAGCCAAAATCGATCAGTTTGACTTCCAAGGTATCGGTGTTGATGAGGAGATTGTCAGCTTTGATGTCACGGTGTAACACTCCACGGTCACAGCAGTGACGAGCCGCCTGAACCACCTGCAGCATGACGTCTCGAGTCTGTGCTTCAGACAGGCGGCCGTGACGATGAGTGAATTCGTAGAGGTTCATACAGGGGCTGGGCCGTTCCAGGATCATGATGTATTTATTGGTCAGGTTAAACCACTCCAGCAGCTTCAAAATTTTGCTACAGCGAGGTGGCTTGGACGCCATCTTCATTAGCGCCACCTCTACAGGCAGCTCCTGCGTCTCTCCAGGCTAAAATCAGAACAGACACGGGTTTGGTGTGAATACATCTAAACTACTCTGTTACAGTGGAAATGGTTTGGATCGGTTCTGATGCTAGATCAGTTTCCTTCAGTTATTTAAGACCTACCTTATTGTCTGTGGTCTAAACATAAGTCTATTACA